>CM055119.1:45609278-46085726 GCA_029206835.1 Rana muscosa
TCGTTTTTAAATGTATCAGAAAGTCAGAGACGAAATTGATGATGGAGAGCGGCCCTATTCCACTGGGTATCCATACTCAGAACACAAAAGTCTGACACATAGTCTTCAACAGACCTTGGGCCTTGCTGGAGTTCACTGAGCGTGGATTCCACAGTCTGCTGGAGAAAAGGATCAGCATACAGCTGGGACATAGCAGAGAAGAAGGAGTTAGTAGTTGCCAAATCATGTTGTTCCCGAAGATGATGAGCCCAGGAAAGAGGTTCCTTAATTAATAAAGTAATGATGAACCCCGCTTTGGTGTCTTCAGAAGAGAAAGTTTGGGGTAACAAGGAAAAATACAGTTCACAGGTGTTTCAGAAGGTACGAAACTGTTTGCGATTTCCTGAAAAATGCTCAGGCAACGACACTCTGGGTTCAGGAGGATTGGCGGTCACACAGAGCAGACTGAAGTCCGTTTGCACAGAAGAACTCACAACAGCAGGAGAGGTGTAAGCAGGTAAGGTGTCAAGCTGGTTCAGAAGCTGACCTTCCATCCGGTTCAGATTGGTTTGAAGACTCTGTACTGTACGGGATAGTGCAGAGAAGGATTGGCAAATGTCCTCAAAAGGCCTCCCTTTCAGACTCCATTGCTGGCTGAAGGATACTGTCACGTACCTGGACGGAGTCTGAAATGACGAGGTCAGCCTCTATTGTATCTCTGGCCCTGTACCCTCTGAGAGTGGAGACAGGAGAAACCAAGGGACACGAGTGCCTGCAGATGTAGCCCTGGAAGCCTGAACAGATGATGCGACTCTTGGAGGCAGAAAGTCGCAGCAGGTCGATGGAACGAAGTTGCAGATACCCGGGTAGCAGAGTAGAGCCAAACAGGAGACAGGAGCGTAGTCACATGGATAGCTGGGTTTCGGTAACAGACTTGCAGCAAGGTACAAAGACATCAGACAGGAGCAAGGTCAAATAGGAAGCTGAGATCAGGAACCGATAATCAGAAGTGTAGCGAAGTCCAGCAGCAAGGTAAGGGAAAGCCAAGGTTCAGTAACAGGTGACAGACTGACAGACAGGTAAACAACAAGTTACAGGTACAGGAACAGCTGAAGACTGGGGTCAGTTCGCCCCTTAAAAAGGCCGTCTGGCGCCAAAGGAAAGCGTGGATGCGCTCCCGAGGATGTGCACACTCCTTCGCGAATGTGCATTGGCGCATCTGCGATCTGCTGAGTTTCTTGTGCGCATGTGCGTGCACGAGTGCGCCCGGAGCGCGCTGACAGTTCTCTTACAGACAGGGGGGAAAAAATATAAAATTTGCAGCACATCTCTGCAATACATGCATATTTCATCGTGTTTTATTTACCCTGCAAGTACAGAAAAATACCTTAATAAAGTAAACTTGTGCAGCGCTAAGCTATGAAAACCACCACACTTATCAAATGTAATGTGCAATGATAATGTGAACAAAGACATAATATAGAATAATAAAAAAATCATACACACTAGGATGAGCTTCGTGTTCGAGTCGAACATCGGCTGTTCGATCGTTCGACGAAGATCGAACGATTTGGGCCGTTCGCGCCAAATTCGAGTGACGCGAACGGCCCACAATACACTGCGCCATCGCAGTGCAATCCCGGCGCTGTGATTGGCCAAGCATGCACTGTGACCCCGCATGCTTGGCCAATCACAGCGCCGGCAGCGAGGAGAGCCATAATTGGCCACAGGCAGGATGCCTGTGGCCAATTATAGCTCAGGGGGGTTTAGTACACGCCCCACACTATAAAAGGCCGCCAGCGCGGCGGCCTTGTGTAGTGTGTTGGCGTGCAGGGAAAGAGATACATAGGCAGGGACAGTGTGTTCTATGTTCTGTTTTATTTTCTCAGGCATCTGCAGGAGTTAGTGGCACAGTATACACCTGTATATCCGTCATTGGAGTTCTATAATACAGGCATCTGCAGGAGTTAGTGGCACAGTTGGCGTGCAGGGAAAGAGATACATAGGCAGGGACAGTGTGTTCTATGTTCTGTTTTATTTTCTCAGGCATCTGCAGCAGTTAGTGGCACAGTATACACCTGTATATCCGTCATTGCTGTTCTCAAATACAGCATCTGCAGGAGTTAGTGGCACAGTATACACCTGTATATACCCGTCATTGGTGTTCTATAATACAGGCATCTGCAGGAGTTAGTGGCACAGTATACACCTGTATATACCCGTCATTGGTGTTCTATAATACAGGCATCTGCAGGAGTTAGTGGCACAGTATACACCTGTATATCCGTCATTGCTGTTCTCAAATACAGCGGGGGCGTGGCCTAACTCCGGACCGAGATGGATGCCTGATCCCCTTCCTCCGGCACAAAGGAGAAGCTAACTTGAGCTTCAGGGCTGAATTCACCCTAAACGAGCGGCAAAGTAAGTCCCCAAGGCTCCCCACACACCCGGGATTTGTATGGAGCCCAATCAGCAGGCAGGCCCCATCATCCCCGCTATGTTTCGTGCGGCGCAGGGAGAAGGCCTCAAAGCCGCGGCCTCGCCTAAGCCCCTCATCCCGCCCGGCGGCTCCAGCCCACTCGCGGACGGCGGAACCAACGCCATTAGCACAGCGCCCCCACCAACACAGCCATCCCATACCCTAAGCCTGGCAGACCTACAGGCTAACCTCCAGGCAATGGCGATGGACATAAAATCATCTTTTACAGCAGCCATCACAGAGATCAGGGCGGACATTCAGGGGATAGCAGTGAGGACTGGAGCAATAGAACAGGCTACAGCTCGTCACTCAGAGGCCATAAAACAAATCCAGAAGAATGCTGACTCCCATCTAACCCATCTGATCGAAATAAAGCGCCATTTGGAAGATTTAGACAATAGGGGGAGGCGTCATAATGTGAGGATTAGAGGGGTCCCGGAAATGCCTGAACAGATTCCAGTAGAACGCACAGCGGAAGCTATCTTCAACGATATACTGGACAGACCCCCTGATTCCCCCATTGAGTTTGAGAGGGTTCACAGAGCCCTCAGACCAAGAGGAAGAGATAACGAACCCCCCAGAGATATCATCTGTTGCCTGGTGAACTTCCCACTAAAAGAAGCTATTTTGAAGAAGGCGAGGGAAAAAAACAGAATAATATTCAACGGTACTGAAATTAAACTATATCAGGACCTTTCCAACATAACTTTGCAACAACGCAGGGCACTGCGTCCCATCACAGAACAACTACGGTCGAGAGGAATCCCCTATAGGTGGAAGTTTCCGTTCTGCCTTTCAGCTTCATGGAGGGGACACACGGCACTACTTCGAACACCTGATGACTTACGCTCTTTCTGCGAATCCATGAACATCCCCAGGACTGAAGTTCCAGAGTGGTATGAATCATTTACGCTTAATGAACCATGGATTGCAGTTTCCAATAACCTCACTCCTAGAGCCCAGAGGCAGAGAGACCGACGCCGTAGATCACCTTCACCTCAACACGGTAGGAGAGAAGATGTCCTGGGAGGACCAAGCAATTCTCCACCTAGACGCAGAGATCGCTTGGATCATCAGGATCGAATGGACACCTGAAAAATCGGCTTCGTCTTCCTAAGAATGAGCTCGAACTAATTTGCCTCCATGCGTAAATATAAATGTGAATAACACATGTCCTCTCCCACAGCATACAGATATGTTCACACAAGATTGGTCCCCTCCCGATGTATGTAAGTACTGACACCTTTATCCCAATACACAAGGGGCTGTGATCTTCTCATGGGGAAAACAATCAACATAATGTTGTCATTTTGAGTCTGATTGATCCCTGTGATACAGAATTGTGAGGAGCTATTTTCTTACGGCCTTCTGCTCGAGATCCGACCCATGAACCATATAAGACTGAATGTGTCTCTTGAGGCGGTTAGTAAGATCTACACAGCTGGTTCACAGAACCGCTTACAACTCAGTTAAGTTGATGTCTGTTTACATAGGGTCTTCTCTCCGTTTTGTTTTTGTTGTTTCTTTTTTGTGATTGGCCTTTAGACCAAGTTAACAGTTTTCGGGGTTTTTTAGGGGATCATTCCCCAACTATGGTCACGCTGCGAAGGAATGAAGATACCTCTTACTCTTGAAAATGAAAAATGAAAAGAGAAGGGGGAAAAAAAAAAAAAATGGGCTAAGAGAAGTCATTCATCTTACACGCTCTTAGATGTAGCATAATTAGGGAGAGCGGCAACCAACGCCCTCCCATTCCTTCTGCAGATTGGCTATAACAGATATCGTGAAAATTAGCTTCTATCATCCCTAATTATCTAGGCTGTTTAATACTCAGGTGTTTGGGATGGAGGTACCCTTAATTCTAGATGTGTTCCTCGCACAAGTTAAACAATTTGTATGCGCCCCTGATTATCAGGAAGTCTCGCATTCTTTTTAGAATCCAATTGGAGACTCAAAGCTGAATTCGATGATACCTTATAGATAATATGCATTAGAGAGCTATACAAGTCGATCTACATCTCAACTAATCTCTGTTTAACAGCCTAATCGTTTTCCTAGTGTTCTCCTATTGTTAACATGTTTTTTTCTCTCTCTTCAAATGTACATTTTCATATGTGAATCCCAGGAAGCAGATGCTTATCAAACAATCCTTATTTTACCAACACAAAGGCTCCATCTAGGGGTAGTTTAACATTATTACCATCATAAAATCTTCCGTTTTGCTATAGGCTTTTTACATCACGGAACCCAATCGGAATAGCTATTCCCCCTTCTAAGATACAACTTATACATACTAAGTGGTTACATGGATTCCTTGTAGACACCGCCCCACAGCGGACAACTTTAATGATTCCATTTCAACAATAGTGACTTACACTTACAAGCCATAACCTTTTCTTCCCTCGGTACGCTCATTAATTTTTATTTAAAGCCCTGAACCATCCAATTATTCTACTTAGATAGCTTCTCCGGAGTGCTGGATCGCAAAGTAAAGAAAAAGAATACAAATAAAAAAAATATATATATATATATATTAATAATATATACTAAAAAAAAAATAATAATAATAATAATAACGAAAAAGACTAGTAGAACTCATCTCGCGACCCACTTGGACCACAAACCCACACAAGGGACGGGAATTGACTATTTGTGAATTTTTGTCCCTTGAACTATCCGGCACTTCACAATTTGGGTAGACTAGCTGGTCTATTTCTACCCCCGGATTATCCTCCCCCTTCCCCCCCACCCTTTCCCCCCCTCCTTTCCCCTACACTATATTTTCCTTGTCTTACTACCACTCTCTCTTGTATTTTTCCCTTTTTCTCTCTGACAGAGGGAGGAGGGAAAGAAGAAAAAACGGACTGAACCAAGCATATCTCCAAACCCCTAAAGACAGTCTATTGGGATAAGGAATACACACACAAGACGAGATGTCTGCCAATACACGACAATCCATACCATTATCTATAAAGATACTCTCTCTTAACGCTAAAGGTTTAAATATACCTGAAAAAAGAACTAAACTTTTAAATGAAGGCCGTAGACAAAAAGCAAACATTATCTTCGTACAAGAAACCCACTTTAAGTCTGACAAAACCCCGAAATTACATAACAGGAGATTTCCTACAGCATTCCACTCCACCAACCCGGAAGGGAAAACGAAGGGTGTTTCTATACTGATTTCTAACCAGACTCCTCTCCAGATACACGACACGCTGATAGACCCCAGTGGGAGATTCATATTCATAAAAGGAAAACTAGACAATCACCCAATAACAGTTGCAAACATATATGCTCCGAACTCGAGACAAGTAACTTTTTTTCGTAAAATCAAAGAACTACTAATGACCTTTGCCTCAGGCATTTTAATCCTAGGGGGCGACTTCAACACCCCCATGAACCCACTAATAGACACCTCGAATGGAGCGTCGAGCCTTCCGTACAGAGCGCTGAAGCAAATTAAAACCCAGATAAAAGACCTAATGCTGCATGACGCCTGGAGAACCCTCTTTCCTCAAACCAAGGACTATACTTTCTTTTCCACTGTCCATCAGAAGTACTGTAGAATCGACTACTTTTTTTTATCACAACCAGACCTGCCCTATTTACAAAACTCAACGATTGAACCCATGACGATATCCGACCATCATCCAATCACCCTAACACTGACCTTCCCTGAGAAAAAAAATGTGACTAAAACCTGGAGACTCAACACAGTCCTACTTAAAGACCCCGTAGATGTTCTTGAGTTTAAAGAAAAACTACAAGACTATTTTTTAAGAAATGAAAATACTGAGACCTCGTCCACCACTCAATGGGAGGCCCATAAATGTGTCATTAGGGGGGAATTTATCACAAAACTAGCTAAATTAAAGAAAGACCAACAATCCAAAATAAAAACCCTAGTGGACCAAATTCATAGATTAGAAATAACACATAAAAGGACAGTGGCGGTCTCTGCCCTAGATGAACTTACTAGAGCAAGAACATTACTAGCAGAAGAACTGAACATTAAAATTAAAAGACAATACATACTGAGACACAAGATATTCTACGAACAGGGAAATAAAAGTGGGAAACTGCTTGCTAAAGCAGTCCAAAGTAAAAAAATAGCTTAGACAATTCACCAATTAAGAGACAAACAAGGCAAGTCATTTTATTCAAACGAGGAAATAGCAAAGCAGTTTGAAGAATATTATCAATCCCTATACAACATCCCACCCAACCCAAGATGCCCCCCTAACTCAGATAAAAGGGCGAAACTCATCCAAGAATTTTTAGAGAAATATAGTCCTCCTCAACTAGCAAAAGACAAAGCCCAAGAACTTGAAGCCCCGATTTCAGGTCCTGAATTTGACAGGGCAATCAAAGAGATGAAACCAGGCAAAGCTCCCGGCCCTGATGGCCTACCCCTACAATACTATAAAACATTCAACGACATATTGAAACCAAGATTCTTGAATACTTTCCAATCTCTAAATTCCATCCAACAATCCCCCAGACAACTATTAGAAGCCCACATCACAGTGATACCTAAAGAAGGCAAGGACACAACACAAGTTACAAATTATAGACCCATATCCCTAATAAACGTAGATGTAAAGATATATGCTAAAATACTAGCCAATAGATTGCTACCGTTACTAAACTCACTTATAGCATTGGATCAGGTAGGATTCATCCCAGGTAGAGAGGGCCGAGACAACACAACTAAAGCCCTAAATATAAGTCACTGGCTAACAACCAATAAACAAAAAGGTTTTTTTTTATCCTTAGACGCTGAAAAGGCGTTCGATAGAGTGGCCTGCGACTTCATTGATGCAGTTTTGAAACACATAGGCATCCTGCCACAAATGAGATCTTATATCAAAGCTTTGTACACCAATCCCACAGCACGAGTTAAAGTCAATGGCCACCTATCGAATGCCTTCAACTTACGCAACGGTAATAGACAGGGCTGTCCCTTATCCCCTCTTCTCTTTGTTCTAACCTTAGAACCACTGCTAAATAAAATTAGAACCAACCAAAACATCAAGGGGATAGAAATTCAAAAAAATACTTACAAAATTGCTGCGTTTGCCGACGACATGCTTCTCTTTCTCTCCGAACCCCATATCTCCATACCCAATCTACTACAGGACCTAGAGCATTACAACATGCATTCCAACCTGAAAATCAACCACACAAAGTCGGTGGCCCTTAACATCTCGTTACCCCCTAGCTCAATAGATCTATGCAAACTGAATTTTCCATTTACATGGGCTAATCATAGTATAACCTATCTAGGGATTGAAATACCCTCGAACTTAGACGATCTCTTCAAACTAAACTACATACCTATACTTAAAGAAACACAGGATGACTTAAAAAGATGGAATTCTCTAAATGTATCTTGGTTTGGGAGAGCATCCCTAATCAAGATGACAATCTTACCCAGATTTCTATATGTCATGCAGACCATACCCATCAATTTACCCTCTACATTTTTCAACTCGTTCCGCAAAGCTTGCTCCACCTTTATCTGGAGAGGCAAACCTCCAAGAATTAAATTTTCAAGATTAAACCTACCCAAGAACAAGGGTGGAATAGCGTTACCCGATTTGAAAAAATATCATCAAGCGACCCTATTGACACGAATAGTTGATTGGAATTTACACCACTCAGTTAAAGACTGGGTATCACTAGAACAAATTCAGTTTCCCCAAGAGCTCGACACTTTACCATGGACTCACCCTAAATTCCATCCTAAATCTATCAAATCACACCCTCTTATAGGCCCCACATTAAGAATATTCCTCAACACTTTCAAACCTTCCAATTCAACCCCCTGGCTAAGCCCCCTAACTTCACTGAGAAATAACCCAGAGTTCCCCCCGGGACAGGAAAGGAATTTCTTAATACACAACTGGCCACATAAGAAAATGCTGACCAAACATTTCTTCAAAAATGGGGAAATATTATCTAGAGAAGAACTGAATAAAGTCATAGAACCATACCAAATCCCACACTGGAATTACATTCAAATCAGACATTTTCTATCTAGAAAAGAAACGGCTTTAGCATGGACAAAACCCCTTACGGAATTAGAGAAACTTTGTACGGAAAAAACCCCACACAGACACATTATTTCAACACTTTACAACTCTCTCTTTGGGGATCTGACGGACTTCTCCAGCGCGTCATGTCGGAACTGGGAAAAAGACCTAGACATCACTATAACTGAAAAAACCTGGGAAAAGATTTATATGTATGCTCACAAAGGCTCCCTAAACGTAGCCACACAAGAATGCGCTTACAAAATCATTACCAGATGGTACAGGACCCCTTCAATCTTGCATAAATTTTCTCCACTAATCTCTGACCGCTGTTGGAGATGCAAGCAAGATGAGGGCACGATGCTCCATTTATGGTGGACCTGCCAACCGATTCAAGGGTTTTGGAAAACAGTTCATAATATCATTAACACAGCAGAAAACATAAGCTATGATCCAGCACAATACCTACTACACCTAAACTCTATCCCAAGGAAACAATATTTAAAATCATTAGCTATGTTCCTGATCAACGCAGCTCGCCAATGCATTCCGCCACATTGGCGCACGTCAACAGTGCCTTCCACAGCGGAATGGTTTAGGAGAATCAATAACACTGAAAGGATAGAGGAGCTCATAAGTATCTCTCAGGAAAGAGTATCGAATTTCTCTGCAACATGGTATAACTGGACACTATTCAAAGAATCCCAGACATATAAAACTACCATTAAGTAAGAACCAAAACCCCACTCTGAGGTCATAGGAAGATTGTCTCGAGAAAAGGATCAGACAAAAGTAAAAGAAATGAGGAAAAAAAAATAAATAATAATAAAAAAAAAAAAATTAATTATAATTGGATAAAAAAACAGATAAGGTAATAGGAAAGTCTACTCTCTTAGTTCACTTCAGTCCCAATCAAATACATCAGGCTCCCCCTCCCCCTCCCACTACCCACCCCCTCATACCTCCATCCCATCCCAGTCCCCCTGGAAAATATATTTACTTCAATAATTTAAATACCCATTGCAAAAAAAAAAAAAAAAAAGAATACAGTGTTATACTTGTTAAATGTCTATTTCATTCCCAACCCTTGCTTTACTATTATTACGATGACCAGATAGATCTCAACAATCTAACATATTGTACATTATACAGCTTATACTTTTGTAAACATATGCAATTTTGTACTGTATTATTCTACTGTTCCTTTGTTAATCTCTTGATCACCTAATAAAACTTTATGGAAAAAAAAAATACAGCATCTGCAGGAGTTAGTGGCACAGTATACACCTGTATATACCCGTCATTGGTGTTCTATAATACAGGCATCTGCAGGAGTTAGTGGCACAGTATACACCTGTATATCCGTCATTGCTGTTCTCAAATACAGTATCTGCAGGAGTTAGTGGCACAGTATACACCTGTATATCCGTCATTGCTGTTCTCAAATACAGCATCTGCAGGAGTAAGTGGCACAGTATACACCTGTATATCTGTCATTGCTGTTCTCAAATACAGCATCTGCAGGAGTTAGTGGCACAGTATACACCTGTATATCCGTCATTGCTGTTCTCAAATACAGGCATCTGCAGGAGTTAGTGGCACAGTATACACCTGTATATACCCGTCATTGGTGTTCTATAATACAGGCATCTGCAGGAGTTAGTGGCAAAGTATACACCTGTATATCCGTCATTGCTGTTCTCAAATACAGCATCTGCAGGAGTTAGTGGTACAGTATACACCTGTATATCCGTCATTGCTGTTCTCAAATACAACATCTGCAGGAGTTAGTGGCACAGTATACACCTGTATATACCCGCCATTGCTGTTCTCCAATAAAGGCATCTGCTGGAGTTAGTGGGTGTCGTGTGCCTCCAGCACAATATACACTACCCAATTGCTGGTTTTCCCATCTCCCTGCAGGCCATTACTATGTCTGGAAGGCCAACAAGGAGAGGCAGACAGTCATGAGCCAATAAAAGAGTGCAAGCAGGCTCTGTGTCTAGAGACAACAGTGCTGGTTGTGGACGTGGTGCATCGTCATCAGCATGTGGCCATGGGACACGCTTGTCCTTAATTTCGGTAGCTGGAGGTGTTGAGCCGCATCATGCCGAAGACTTGGTAGAGTGGATGACCAAGCCCTCCTCATCCTCCTCATCCTCTCTCACCCAGGCTCAGGGTACTGGCAAAGCAGCTGCCAAAGCATCCTCAATGTCATCATCAGTCACTCCTTCCCTAGACCCACCGTGTCCTCCTGAGGAGTCCCCAAACTGTTTGAGCACAGTGTTGGGTACATGCTCCAGGAGGATGCCCAGCGTTTTGAAGGGTCTGAAGATGATACCCAGCTAGAGGAAGGCAGTAGCGTGAGAGCAGAGATAGGGGATGCCCAAGAAGGACACCAATCTGGCAGTCATGTTCCAGCAGTTGCAGCATACTGCCAGATTGGCTCCAGTGATGAGGAGGGAGGGGATGATGAGGTCACTGACTCCACGTGGGTGAGTGATAGGAGAGAGGAGGATGAGGAGGAGGCGTAACGGCAGCACACCGACTGAATCACACCGCAGAGCTCCGCCTGTGCAGAGCGCTGCCTCTGCCCGTTATTCCAAAAGTTCTTTGGTGTGGGCCTTTTTTGAGTCGAGTACATCAGATCGCACCGCTGCTGTTTGCAACATATGTCTGAAGCGTATCTCGTGTGGCCAAAACATCAGCCGTTTGGGCACCACATGCTTGACTAGACATATGTTGACATGCCACGCAGCTCGTTGGCAAGCGTATCTTAAAGACCCACACCAAAGAACAAAGCAGACCTCTCCTTGCTCCTCATCAGCTGGGATCTCCAACCCCACTGTACCTTCAGTTCTCTCTAAAACCTGCACTGAGAGGAATGAAGGTGTAGAATTAGGTGTGTCACAGCCAAGTACTTGCGGGCACTCTGCTAGCAGTACACCAACGTCCGATTATAGCAGGCAAATTTCCCTGCCCCTGCTGCTGGACCGTCAAAAGAAGTTTACTCCCAGCCATCCACATGCCCAGCGGTTGAATGCTAGCTTGGCTAAATTGCTAGCACTTCAACTGCTGCCTTTTCAGTTGGTAGACTCGGCCCCCTTCCGTGAGTTTGTGCAATGTGCGGTTCCTCAGTGGCAGGTTCCCAAACGCCACTTTTTCTCACGGAAGGCAATTCCGGCTCTCTACCGGCATGTGGAAGGCAATGTCCATGCCTCGCTGGACAGGGCAGTCAGCGGTAAGGTGCATATTACCGCTGACTCATGGTCCAGCAGGCATGGACAGGGACGTTACCTTTCTTTCACGGCCCATTGGGTCACTCTTTTGGCAGCTGGGAAGGATGCAGGACAAGGTGCAGTAGTGTTGGAGGTTGTTCCGCCGCCATGCCTCCAAAATGCTACTACTGGTTGTGACACACCTCTCTCCTCCACCCCCTCCTCTTCTTCTTCCTCCATGGCCTCTTCCTGTGGTTTGTCCTCGGAACCAGCGGTGCTCCATAGGCGTTTAAGGGACTACGCAAGTACGCAGGCAAAAAGATGCCATGCCGTGACAGGGCACTTGAGGCAGAACAGAGGCAGGAAGAGGAGGACTTCCTTGCCTCTCAAGGCCCCCTTTACCCAGACAGTGTTCCTTCTGTCCCACCCATCACACAGGAAGAGGACGAGGAGGAGGAGGATTGTGTCAGCATGGAGGTGGAGCCTGGCACTCAGCAGCATCAACAGCAGCAGTCTTTTAGGTATGATTTACAGTCCCAAGAAACCCGTGGACTTGTACGTGGCTGGGAGGAGGTGGCTACGGATCATGTCGTCCTCAGTGACCCAGAGGACTCCGGACCTAATGCCTCAGCTAACCTACGCTGCATGGCCTCCCTGATCCTGCAAAGTCTGCGGAAGGATCCTCGTATTCTTCGGATCAAGGAGAGGGACCATTACTGGCTGGCCACTCTCCTTGATCCACGGTACAAGGGTAAGGTTGCGGACCTTATCTTGCCATCGCAGAGGGAGCAGAGGATGAGACAACTCCAGGAGGCCTTGCAGAAAGGTCTGTGCAACGCGTTCCCAGAGACTGGGAGGTTACAAACTCCTGGTCCTGGACAACGAGTTGCTGAGGCTTCGGTCAGTAGCAGAAGGAGAGGTGGGGAAGGTGGCCGTCTGACCAATGCGTTCAGACAATTTTTTTGTCCGCAGCCTCAAGGTATGATCGGTTCCAGCAACCATCGCCAGCGTCTGATATACATGGTGCAGGAATACCTAGGGGAAAGGTCAGACTTGGACACCTTTCCCACCGAAAATCCTCTGGCTTACTGGGTCTTGAGGATGGATCACTGGCCAGAGCTTGCACAGTATGCAATTGAGCTACTGGCCTGTCCTGCATCCAGCGTTCTTTCGGAACGCACATTCAGTGCTGCTGGAGGCTTTGTCATGGATCACAGGGTGCGCCTGTCCACTGACTCGGTTGATCGACTGACCTTCATAAAGATGAACCAGTCTTGGATCACCACCAGCTACCAAGCACTTGAAGCTGATATAACAGAATAATTTATTTTCAAATGTCACATCCCTTCAAGACTGATGCTGATGCTGAGTGACTGTCCTGTTATGTTGACTGACTATCCTCCTCCTCCTCAATGATCTGATTCTTGATGATAGCTTGGAAGAACTTTTTTGTTTCTGGGTGCCGCCACCAGTGGCTAAGGCCCAATTTTTCAGCCCCTGTTTAACAGGGGCATGTAATTACAATTTTTTTATGCAATGCTTTGCAGCAGGGCTCATTCCTGCACTCCAACTAGAGTATCTGGGAGAGGTTGCAGTGTCCTGGCACCAGCACCAGTGCCTAAGGCCCAATTTTTCAGCCCCTGTTTAACAGGGGCGTGTAATTACAATTTTTGATGCAATACTTTGCAACAGGGCTCATTGCTGTGCTCCAAGTACAGTATCTGTGAGGGGTTGCAGTGTTGTGGCACCAGTACCTAAGGCCCAATTTTTCTGCCCCTGTTTAACAGGGGCACGTAATAAAAATTTTTGATGCAATACTTTGCAACAGGGCTCATTGCTGTGTTGTGGCACCACCAACATCTAAGGGGCAAATTTCAGCAGAGTATATACGGCAGGCCCCTACTTTCAAACATCCAACTTACAATCGACTCCTACTTGCAAACGGAAGGAGACATCAGGAAGTGAGAGGAAATCTACCCCTAGGAAGGGAAATTCTCTCCTGTAAGAGTTAATATGGGAAAAAGGTGTCTCCTCTCTACTGATGCTTTATCACCAATCCTTATTTCAATAAAAACCCCACTTTTCAAAAACATTTGTCATTGGGACCGAAAGTGAGGTGAAATGTTCTGAACAGGTGCACAGACAGAAAAACAAATGTTACAGGGGTGATAACCCTTCCCTATGTTTTCCAAAAAGCTTAAAAATAGATTTTTTGGCTGGAGCTACACTTAAACAATGTACTTGTTCAAAATTACAAACAGATTCTACTTAAGAACAAACCTACAGTCCTTGTCTTGTTTGCACCGCCTGTATACTGCTGTTCAGAGTATATAGGGCCTTTTTTATTTTGGGTGCGGGGTTCCCCTTAATATCCATACAAGACCCAAAGGGGCTGGTAATCGGCTGGGGTAGGGGGGGGTGATGGGGGTAGCCATGCCATTTTTCTCAAAGATTTTCATCCATATTACCGGGACCAGACATTACATTAAAGCCGCAAGCAGTTTTAAATGGCTTTTTTTCCTTTAGAAATGTCATTTTGTGCAGGGACAGTTCTAAACACGGGAAACACATGCCACTTCACAGGCATACTTTAGACAACCCCCAGGTACGATATTTAAAGGAATATTTCACTTTTTTTTTCACTTTATGCATCATTAAAATGACTGCTCCCGAAAAACGGCCGTTTTTAAAACTTCGTTTTGCATTGATACATGTCCCCTGGGGCAGAACCCGGGCCCCCAAACCCTTTTTAGGACAATAACATGCATATTAGTCGTTATAATTAGCACTTTAGATTTCGAACGTTCGCGTCCATTGTATTTAATAGGGTTCTAACCTTCGTGCAAACTTTCGGTCCGTTCGAAGGTTCTGGTGCGAACCGAACCGGGGGGTGTTCGGCTCATCCCTAATACACACAGTTAAATCAAAAAACATAAGCTTGTGTCACCAAAACCAAATAGATATGTGTATAAAGAAATATAAAATCCAGATAAAGTGAAAATTGTGTCCACGCAAGTAAAGAAGAAACGTCTTTCTCCACATAATTAGGGTTTCACACACTAGTGTCTTTAACTCCGTACACTCCTTTCAATAGGAAGTATTTAGTAAACTCCATTATAACACATTACGATATTAACTCATTATAATTATCGGTAGATATCGAGTGTTTTATTACATATAGTTCCATGTTCCATTTTCAAGAGTTTTCCTTTTCTCTGACTTGGGCAAAGTTTTTTTTTTGTTAATAAAGTTTTTATTGAAAAGAATGAAATACATAGCAAGTAATAGCACAAATGTGGGCGCAGCCGCTATGTTAGACTTATGAATAGAACAATATATCTTATTATGATAGAATACAAATTAAGTAACATAACATATATCAATTTGTAATAGGCATATGGTTTAGTGCAGTCCAATACGTCTTTATTCTTTTTAGATAGCGTATTTTCCGGCGTATAAGACAAACCTTTTGTACTTAAAAATATCCCCCAAAAGTCAGGGGTCGTCTTATATGCCGGTACCTGTATGCAGAGTCAGTCAGACTGCGTCCGTCCATTGTTCAAAAGCCGCACCTCCTCCTCGTCCTGTTCCGTGATAGGCGGAACACTCCGCCTATCACGGAGATCCTCGGCCTCGGACGAGAGGACCTCCGTGATAGGCGGAACACCGAACACAGGCTCTGCTGGGAAACTGAGTGTTCCGCCTATCACGGAACAGGACGAGGAGGAGGCGCAGCTTTTGAACAATGGACGCTCAAAGTCTGACTCTGCATACAGGGATAAGGTATGGAGATCTGGAGATCAGCACAGTGAGGTAGGCAATGAGCACAGTGAGGTATGCAATGAGCACAGTGAGGTATGCAATGAGCACAGTGAGGTATGCAATGGGCACAGTTAGGTATGCAATGGGCACAGTGAGGTGTGTCGGAAGGGGGTCATCTTATACGGCGAGTATATCCCAAAACCAACCTTTTAGATGGAAAATGAGGGGGTCGTCTTATATGCCCAGTCGCCTAATACGCCGGCAATACGGTAATAACAGGTGGTACGTGGTACGTGGTAGGTGGTCTTGCATCTATATTCTAGTGTGGGGATCTAAGATATTGGGATAATAGTTTGGGGTTAGGGGGATGAAGGGGGAGGACGGGGGTGTTTAGGGAGGATGATTAGAGAATGTTGGATTGTTTTCAGGTATAATGTTAGAGAGAATGGTGGTGGTGGAAAGCTCGGGGTCCTAACCAGTCTGTCGCCCCGCCTCAGCACCCGAGGCCTTTTCAGGTCAGAGTGTGCTTGTATTCGTCTGTTGTGATAAAGTGTAGCCAGCAAGACCAAAGTTTGCTGAATTTACCAGTTCCTCCATTTCTGTGTTTTTTTGTATTCGTCTAAGCCAGTCTGCAACAGATGGCGGTTCTGGAGAGTGCCATTTAACTGGGATGCACATCCTCACTGCATTCACCATATGCATGGCAAGTGAGCGAGGGTAGACTGCGTTCGGGGTTGAGGAGTGGTGTAGTACGAATTGCGCTGGTGAATATTCAAGCGTGTAAGCTGTTTTCCAGTTAGTCAGTTGGTGAACTTCTTTCCAGAAAGGCTGTAGTTTAGGACATGACCACCAAATATATTAAAAGGATCCCAGCTCCCCCTCACATCTCCAGCAGTGTGAGGAAAGTGTAGGGTAGATTTTGTGTAGCCTAAGGGGGTTTCAATACAGTGTTGAGTATATTTTGAATGCGTTCTCTTGTGTGTACACATTAATTGTTCCTCTGTGTATACATGTGTATATGCTTTCCCATTCCTGGCCTCTTAGATCGATTGAGAGATCTTGTTTCCACTTGCGGCAGGTCCAATTAGATTTGGGATTTTGGTTTGGGAATAGCAAAGCGTATATAGAGGAGATTACGTGATATTGGGGTTCTGTTTTCAAGCATAACAATTCGAATGGGGTGAGTTGTCTCGACCATTCATGTCTTGGTTTGGGTTTGTCAAGAAAGTGTCTGATTTGTACGTATGTCCAAAAATGAAATGTGCCGTTTGTCCTCATTGGAGATAGTTTTAGTTGAGGGATGAGGTGGCCCTTTTCGAAGAAGTGTTCAGTTTGAACCGTGTGGTGTGGCCATGATTCAGTTAGAAAGGATGTGGAGGTTCCTGATGAAAAGTCTGGGTTGTGGCATAGTGGAGTCATAGGGCCTAGTAGGGAGGATAATTTATGTTTGCGTCAGGTTTCACGGAAGGATATTAATGTAGGGTAAATGAGTGGGTGATTTTTGCAGTTCAAGGGGGTGTGCTTCGGGGCAATCCATGGGGTTTGAAACAGCGGGATGGGGGACATGTAGTATTCTAGCTGAACCCAAGCTTTAACCTTGGAGTGAATATTCCAGTCTATAATTCTAGATAAATGGCAAGCGTGGTGATATTTTCCCAGGTCCAGGAGACCTATACCTCCTTTGAGTTTGGGGACTGTAAGTCTGGAGTAGCTAAATCTCGGACGTAATGTGTTTTAGATGAAGTCAGTACATGCTTTCTGGTAAGGATGAGCCGAACCCCCCCCCCCCCCCCCCGGTTCGGTTCACACTAGAACTTGCGTACAGGCAAAAAATTGGTTTGAACATGCGAACACCGTTAAAGTCTATGGGACACGAACATGAAAAATCAAAAGTGCTAATTTTAAAGGCTTAGATGCATGGTATAGTCATAAAAAGTGTTTGGGGACCCGGGTCCTGCCCCAGGGGACATGTATCAATGCAAAAAAAGTTTTAAAATTGGTATTGACATGAAATTTTTGCCACATGTCGGTAACAACCCATGCAATCCATACATACAAAGAAACCAAAACAAATAAGTTCAGAAATTAAGTAGTGTAAGAAAATGGAATGACACAGCGAAAAAGTATTGAACACGTTAACTGAAATACTTTGTACAAAATCCTTTGTTGGTAATGACAGCTTCAAGACACCTCCTGTATTGAGAAACTAGTCGCATGCATTGCTCAGATGTGATTTTGGCCCCTTCTTCCACACGAACAGTCTTCAAGGTTCCGTGAGCCTCTTCAAGGTTCCTGATCTTTAATTCTTTCCATAGATTTTCTATTGGATTCAAGTTAGGTGATTGGCTTGGCCATTCTAGCAACTTTATTTTCTTTCTTTGAAACCAATTAATTCATTCACCTTTTTCTTACATATTACACTTATTCTTTCCTTATGGTATTCTCTTCCTGCCCATTTGGTTTTGAGGCTAGCTGGGTTCTAATGCCGCGTACACACGGCTGTTTTTAATGTCATTGAAAAAACCAATGTTTTTCTCAACGAGATTCTTCTCAAGCCTGCCTTGCCTACACACTATCGTGAAAAAAAATGCTCGAGCAAAGCGCGGTAACGTACAACACGTTCGACAAAACGTACGACGGCACTATAAAGGGGAAGTTCCATTCGGATGGCGCCACCCTCGTGTTTAGTAAAGTTTGGTGAGAGACGATTCGCACTTTTCAGCCTTGTGCTCTTCAGTCCGTTACAGCGTGACGAATGTGCTATCTCCATTCTGAACGCTAGTTTTACCAGAACGAGCGCTCCCATCTCATAACTTGCTTCTGAGCATGCACATTTTTTTCCCGTCATTAAAACGTACACACGGCCATTTTTCACAACGAGAAAAACGACGACGTGAAAAACGACGAGAAAAAATAGAGCATGTTCTAAATTTTTAATGTCCATTTTTGTCATCGAGAAAAATGCTCTAGACCCTACACGATCGTTTTTTTTTTTTTTTTTTTTTGAGAAAAAAGTTTTTTATTGAACAATTTACATTTGGAACATAATTCTGCAAGTTACAAGGCAATACTGGAGAAATGCATAAAACAAGAAATGTGGCTTATACATATATAGGCACAGTAGATCAAAAAACTTGTTCAGATTGAACACTGGATTCAGTGACTATCAATAAGTGGAAAACCCTATGTCCACGCTATTCATGGAATTGCACGCTAGAAGGATGTATAGTATTACGGACCATCAGTGCATGTGTCTGCGGACTCAAGCCATCGATCCCAGATTTTGTAGTACTTATCTGGACAACCTCTGTTGATGTATATGAACTTTTTGTAGGGAAGAGTGTTATTTATATCTAGTTTCCAATCGTTGAAGCTGGGGGGAGTGGGTCTCATCCACTGTCTGGCTATAATTTTTCTAGCATTAAACAATGTTTCATGCAAGAATGTTTTAGTGAATTTGTCCATCTCAGAGTCGGGGAATATCCCCAGTAAGCATTGTTTGGGGTCCAGGGTCAATGGGGATCCCATGTCATCATGGAGGAAGTCAACAATCTGCTTCCACAGACCCTGAAGGACCGGGCACGCCCAGAGTAGATGGAAGAATGTGCCCGTCGTTTGGTTACACATTGTGCACAAGGTAGAAAACTGTCGTCTAAAGCGGGCGATTCTTAGGGGGGTGAGATACGCTCGGTGCACCACGTATAACTGGGTCAGCCTGTCAGAGAGCTTGGGGGATACAGTCTTGCACGAGTCTAGTGCTTCACTCCACTCCTCATCCTCCAGTGGGCCCACCTCTCTTTCCCATCTTGGTTTAAGGCTGTAAGCTAGCGTGGTAGATGATGGGGTGAGAAGCATGACATAAAAATCAGAGATCAGCTTTCGCGGGTCCACACCTTTAACCACAGCCATAATAACATTAGGCGTAGATTGTGGCAAAGGCTGGGGAAACTGAGCTTGGGCTGCGTGACGCACCTGGAAGAATCTAAAAAGCATAGAATTGGGCAGCAGGAACTCATTTTGGAGGTCCTCAAAGTTTTTAAGTGTGCCATCGGAAATTATGTGGTGCAAATAATATATTCCATATTCGCACCATATCTCTGTGTCAGGGATCAAGAGAAACTCTGAGAGTAGTCTATTGTGCCATAAGGGGGTATAGTTGTTGTGTTTAGGGGTCGTTAATGTTTTAGTGGTGATGTCCCATACGCGCCTATATTGGTATAATAGGGACCCACGGTCTCTATTGGAGTTATTCCCACTATGTCCCACTGCAATTGCAGTGAGTGGGTCAGTGGTCAGTTGTGCCCACCGTGGACAGAGGAGGGTGAGGAATCTGAGTCTGTCGGTTTTATCTATGTGGTATAGTTGAGACAGTTGGGACGCAAGGTAATAAAGATTTAAGTCAGGGAGGGCTGTTCCACCTAGGTCAGTAGGGTTCTTAAGGACTCTCCAGGCCAGCTTGTGTCTGTTGTTACCCCAAATAAATGTCTTGAGTATGGCCTCCATTGACTTGAAAAATTTCAAGGGTAAGTATACGGGTGTGTGCCAGAGTATATACAATATTTTCGGAAATAATATCATTTTAACAATGTTAATACGGCCCCACACGCCGAGCGGCAGTCTCGCCCATACCTGGGTTCTAGACTTGATGAGATCGAAAAGGGGTTCTATGTTCAGGGATATATAGTCAGCCGGTGTTCTATTCACCAATACTCCAAGATATTTGATAGTGTTCACTCGCTGGAGTGGTAACTGTGCCTGTAGCTTGGGAGAGGGGAAACTATCCATAGGCAGTATTTGAGATTTCTCCCAATTAATTTTAAGGCCAGAGAACTGACCAAAGTGTTCAATTGTATGCAACGCCTTCTGAAGCGATGTGGCAGAGTCGGCCAGGTATAGTAGCGTGTCGTCTGCGTATAAGCTAATTTTTTCAGTCAGGGAACCAAGGCAGAGACCCTGAATCTCGGGGTCCCCTCTAATGGAGATTGCAAGGGGCTCCGCCGCCAAGGCATAGAGGAGCGGAGACAGTGGGCAGCCCTGTCTAGTGCCCCTGGATAAGTCAAATGTCTGGGAGGCCCTCCCGTTGGCCACTACTTTACCCCTGGGTGCCAGGTATAATAATTGAACCCACTTAATAAATTTAGGTCCAAAACCAAAGCCACGGAGGCATCCCCAGAGGTACCGCCACTCCACTGAGTCAAAGGCCTTGGCAGTATCCAAAGCCACCACCACCCGGGACCCAACATTAGTATGTGTCGCTTGTAAGTTAATATACAATTTTCTGAGGTTGAAGGAGGTGTTACGCCCCGGCATAAATCCAGCTTGGTCAGCATGGATCAGGGTTAGAATCACTTGGTTAAGGCGTAGGGCAAGTACTTTAGCCAGAATCTTTATGTCTACCTGGAGTAGCGATATTGGTCTATAAGATTCCGGGAGGCCTGGGTCCTTGCCTGGCTTAGGTATGAGGATAATTACCGCCTCGCCCATCGATGGGGGTAAGGTGAAATTGTCAAATAGATGGTTGAAGAGGGACAATAACTTGGGGGCAAGTATCTCGATGTATTGGGCGTAAAATTCTATGGGCAACCCATCTGAACCCGGGGCCTTGGATCTGGCGAAGCTCCCAATCGCTGTGGTTATTTCGTCGAGTGTAATAGGTGCGTCTAGCATAGCCATTTGGGCATCGTCTAGCTGTGGAAAGATGATTTCCGCCAGTAGATCTTCCAATTGAGAGTCAGTGGTAGAAACCTGGGACGTATATAGTTGAGAAAAGAAGTCCCTAAATTCAGAAGTGACAGCCTGGGGTTCCGTAATCTTTTCCCCATTAGGACCAGTGAGGGAAATGACAGTAGGGGGTCTATCCTCACTATGTGCCAAGTAGGCCAACAGTTTACCCGCTCTCTCCCCATGTTCATATAATTTTTGTCTGGCAAAGAAAAGTTTTTTCCTGGCCGTCTCGTGTTGTAGCTGATTAACCACCCTGGTTTGTAACCTGAGTCGGGCAGCTCCATCAGGAGAGGGGTTCGACATGTACCCCTGTTCAGAGGAGGACAGATCCCGCATTGCCCCGTCCAGTATGGCTGATGAATTAGCCTTCAGCCTGTTGATAAAGGAGGTCAGAGTCATACGTGCATGCAGTTTGAAGGCTTCCCATACTACGTCTGGGGATGCAGATCCGTCATTCCCTAAAAAGTAAGTTCTCCAACTGTTACCAAGCTCGTCATCCTCCGACAACAGGGTGAGCCAAAACGGATTCAGGCGCCACGTACGGGGCGGTTTGTCTAATGGGATGGAGAGGCTAATGAAATATGGGCTATGGTCTGAAAGTAATCTGGGGGCAAATTCAGCTTCCAGTAATCTTGGGGCAAGGGTACTAGAGATGAATATAAAATCTATACGGGACATGGTGTTATGGGTAGTTGAGAAACAGGAGTAAGCTCGAGTGAGCGGGAATTTAAAACGCCAGGTGTCAGTGAGATTAAAGGAAGAGATAAGTCGGGAGAATCTAGTGTGGGTTGGAGCTGTAGTAGATAATGGCGAGGGCGACAGTTTGTCTAATGTAGGGTTCAACGTAGCGTTAAAATCCCCCAGCCACACCGCCTGAATCGAAGGATGACGAGTCATATATAGCAAGCCCTCTGTGACTATAGTAGAATTAAATGGTGGAGGTACATAGAATGCCATCAGTAGGAAAGGTTCACCATACAATTTAACCGAAAGAAAGACATAGCGCCCCTGTGGGTCAGACTGAACATCACACAGCTCAAAATGTACCGTCTTGGCAATCAAAACTGAGACTCCGCGGGCGTGGGACGAGTGGGATGAATGATATGCCCACCCAATCCATGGCCGGCGGAGTGCCATCTGGAGCCGACCCTCAACGTGTGTCTCCACTAACACCACAATGTCGGCTCGTTGTTTTTTGAGAAATGAGAAAACTGCAGATCTCTTTACCTTGTCCCCAAGCCCACGCACATTCCAAGTGAGCAGTTTTATCGATGCCATAATTCAAACATTAAAACATATCGTGGGACAGTAGCATTACATGAATACAAGGTTTGCCATCTATGCAGTATCAATGTTAGCATGCACTTCGTTGTATTGCAGTCCATCAAGAAAAAACGAACCTCCCCCTCCCCCCTCCCCACCCTGCATCTTCCCCAACTGATGCGGGTATGTTCCCAAAACCAAAAGAAAGTAACAACCGGTAGCAGATAAAACCAAAATATCTTGCTGTTACGTAAAAGATCTGCAGCGATCTCCTCACATGGGAGGTGTGGAAGATCCAATGCCCGCAAATAAAGAGCAACAGGCTCTTCTTGTACTGTGAACCAGAAGTACAGTGCGGGGTCGGTGGTATAGAAAGTTCTGCAGTCACATAATAAAGAGATGCGTGTTCCGGTTGCTGGGGGGCGAAAATTCGCTGTGTTAGGCATGTGGAGTGTAGGACTGATTGTGCTCCGCAATTACAGTCTCCAGGGTAGTTACATGGATCAACCAGTCAGTGGGGGCCCTAAGTATGGGAGACCCCCTCTGCAGGTTACAATTGAAAGAGGATTATAGCAGGGGAAGGCAAAAGGGGGTCCCAGGGGTAAGGAGCAATAGGGTATGCGCCGCGGGCAGTAAAGGGGAGACAAAAAAAAAGGGGGGTAACATACCAGGATTTGCAGACTCCCGCTGCGGCGTATAATGTGCTGGTGATGATGACAGGCAATCAATAGTGCTGATGAACATGCTCGGTCAGGTCACTCCGCCGCCCCTCTGGCGGGCCCCGGACGCTCCAACCAGGCAATGACTTCCTGAGGATCCTCAAAAAAGAACACACGGCCGTCCCTTTCGACTCTAAGACGAGCTGGAAATAGCATAGAGTATTTAAGATGTTGTATCCGGAGCCTCCTCTTCGCCTCCATGAAGCCTTGGCGGCGGCGCTGCACCTCGGCAGAAAAGTCGGGGAAGATAGCGATCTTGGAGTTTCCAAGGTGGATGTTACCTTTTTCCCTGGCCATGCGCAGCGCCGCATCTCTATCTTTGTAATTCAAGAATTTTGCTATAAACGTGCGGGGGGGAGCCCCCTGAGGAGGAGATCTGGCAGGCATACGATGAGCCCTCTCCACCGCCAGGGTGGGGGAGAAGGCCTCGCGGCCATAGGTGTCAACAAGGAGTTTCTCCAAGAAGGTGGTAGGATCTTTGCCCTCAGCTCCCTCGGGGAGCCCGATGAAACGGAGGTTGCACCTCCGGAGCCTATTTTCCATATCATCTTGCTTGCTTAGAATCTGATTGATTTGGAGCTGCATTCGATCGGAGCTGACTTGGAGCGGCGTAACGGTGTCCTCCACCTCTCCAATGCGGGTTTCGGCAGTCGTGACACGCTCACGAAGTTTCTGGAAGTCTTGTCGCATGAGTGAAAGGTCCACCTTGACCCCCTCTATTTGCGCCGTCAGGGACGTCCGGCAGTATGTGATCGCCTCGAGCAGTTTAGCTGTGTCGCCTCCCGTAGCGTCCCGCTCACCGCCTGCGGCACCGCCATCTCTTTCCTCCTCCTGGCGGCGGTACTGGTCCAATTTCGCCAGGGTGGCCTTTGGCGTTTTTGGCGGAGTCATGGCAGGTATCCGCTGTGATCCCTCCCCCCTCCAAAGCAGGCAGCTCAGTCTATACCGAATGGTAGGAAGCTGTAGGGCTGGTGGGCCAGGAAGAGTCACTAGTCAGCAGGCCGGGTGAAGCAAGATGGCCACCGACCAGCACTAGGCCGAAGCCGGGGCCTTTCCTGAACGCGGCGGCCGCGCAGTCAGAGGCTGATGTATCTGCCTCTGTGGGTGTGAGGGGTCCTCAGGGGGACTCGGTGGGCCCCTGCAGGCTGTTACCTGAGAGCAGGAGGGCCAGGAAGCAGCACAGGCGGCAGGTCGGGTGGAGCAAGATGGCCGCCGACTTCCAGGGCTAGGCCGAAGCCGCGGACTTTCCTAAATGCGGCACCCGCGATCGGGATCGCGGCCCTGCGGAGGCCGCCGTACGAGCGGAGGATGGTGGATTTGCGGCCACGGATGTTCAGGGTCCCCAGGGGGTCCCGCTGGGCTGGTGCAGGATGACGCTGAAGGTCAGGATGGGCTGTACAGGAGTAATGGACGGAGCTCAAATCATGCACGTCCTACTCCATGCTATGTCAGGCCACGCCCCACACGATCGTTTTTAATGACCAATTTAAAAAATTGCATTTTTCTCGTCATGAAAAATGGTCGTGTGTACGTGGCATAAGCCTTTGCCACTGACATTGGTGTAGCACCCTTTAGCGTGTGCTACTAGTAGTGAGAGTAGGCAAACTATACTCTGACTCATGTTAACTGGTGAGTCTGTAATGCTGCCTTGAATATTTATGGACCCCAGCCAATCCCCAGGAGTGGGCCTGGTAGGGGACTGAGAAGCCCATAAATAGACAAGGTCCATGCCAGCAGGGGAGTCAGGTGGAAGATGGAGAAGCAGTGCTGAGGAGATGCTGTCAGTGGCACTTGAGGGACCCCTGCTGGGGAGGGGTTTTACTTTGGGCTGGAGCTCGGGAAAGCTGGCCTGGAAGGATCCCACCACAGGAGGCAGTTGGAGGGATTCATGCCAGAGAGGCAGCGGGAGAGAGCAAGAAGAGACAGTGAGTAGATCAGCATGGTGCAAGGACAAGACAAGTGGGGAGACTCTCTAACAGTTCTCTCTTGAAGACTGCGGTGTGTCAAGTTTGTGCAGGATGAAGGAAAAAGAGGATTTTTTTGTGTAAATAGGGAGGACGTTGTCCCCTTTTTGTTTTGTATTCTGGACATTTTCAAGTTGGGCAACCCATAATTCCTTAGCCCATCCAAGTTATCATCCCCTAATAAAACAACAAAAACAAGCCAAGGACTGTTTACTACATTTGAGTGAATTAAGGAAATGCTGTGTCACTGACTGTGCAGTGGGAACCCATACATCAGCGACCCCTATGGGGGTAGTGCTACATTAGCACCATATGTTTGTTCATGTGGGATGCCGGGTGATGTAATGCATGCACTCAACCTTGCCTCAATTACATATGATATGATGTAAATTGCTTACCTCTTTAAATGGCTGGGAAAACACAAGGGTGTATCACAGTAATCACACTTGAATTACATCTTAACTAGCCAAAGATCAAGGTGGCCAGGCAGTACCACATGCCAGATATTACTTTGTGGCCTCCAAACTCCAACACCTAGGTAACTGGGGGGTGAGGATGTCAGTGACCCCATCAGAACCCTACTGATCCCAGAAGGTTCCTTGCTTTTGGCCCTATCTCACTTGGAGGCAGGTTTTACACATATAACGCAAAGTCTCACCACAATACTCTTATTAAATACCCCGTGGAAATACACCGGTAGGGATGAGCCGAACACCCCCTGGTTCGGTTTGCACCAGAACCTTCGAACGGACCGAAAGTTTGCGCGAACATTAGAACCCTATTAAATACAATGGACGCGAACGTTCGAAATCTAAAGTGCTAATTATAAAGACTAATATGCATGTTATTGGTGTGTATGCTTTGACGAGGTGAAAAAAACGCGCATGCTCAGAATCGAGTATGAGACGGGAGCGCACGTTCTGGTAAAACTAGCATTTGTAATGGAGATAGCACATTCGTCACGCTGTAACGGACTGAAAAGCAGGAGGCTGAAAAGCGCGAATCGTCGCTCAACAAACTTTACTAACATGAAGGGTGGCACCATCCGAACGGAACTTCCCCTTTATAGTGCCGTCGTACGTGTTCTACGTCACTGTGCTTTGCTTGAACGTTTTTTAAAATGATCGTGTGTACGCAAGACAGGCTTGAGAGGAAACATGAAAAAAACCGACGAGAAAAACGTTGGTTTAAAAAATGGCATGAAAAACGATCGTGTGTACGCCGCATTACAGGAGAGAATTTCCCTTCCTAGGGGTAGATTTCCTCTCACTTCCTGTTGTCTCCTTCCGTTTGCAAGTAGGAGTCGTTTGTAAGTTGGATGTTTGAAAGTAGGGGCCCGCCGTACATACTCTGCTGAAATTTGCCCCTTACATGTTGGTGTTGCCACAACACTGTGAGCCCTCACAGTTACTCTTGGTGGGCGCTGGAACGCCCTGCTGTGAACTATTATATCAGGAATTGTAATTACATTCCATTGTTGAACAGTGGTTGAAAAATTGGGCCTTTGGTGGTGGTGCTGGTGCTATAACACTGTCAGCCCTCACAGTTACTCTTGGTGGGTGCATGAATGGGCCCTACTGTAAATTATTAGATCAAGAATTGTAATTGCATGCCCCTGTTGAAGAGGGGCAGAAAAATTGGGCCTTTGGTGGTGGTGGTGGTGTTGGCGGTGTTGCCACAACACTGTAAGCCCTCACAGTTACTCTTGGTGGGCGCAGGAATGGGCCTTGCTGTGAATTATTAGATCAAGAATTGTAATTACATGCCCCTGTTGAACAGGGACAGAAAAATTGGGCCTTTGGCACTGGTGCCACAACACTGCAACCCCTCACAGATACTGTACTTGGAGCACAGTAATGAGCCCTGTTGCAAAGTATTGCATCAAAAATTTTAATTACACACCCCTGTTAAACAGGGGCTGAAAACTTGGGCCTTAGGCACTGATGCCACAAAACTACAACCCCTCACAGATACTGTACTTGGAGCACAGCAATGAGCCCTGTTGCAAAGTATTGCATAAAAAATTGTAATTACACGCCCCTGTTAAACAGGGGCTGAAAAATTGGGCCTTAGGCACTGGTGCTGGTGCCACGACACTGCAACCTCTCCCAGATACTCTAGTTGGAGTGCAGGGATGAGCCCTGCTGCAAAGCATTGCATAAAAAATTGCAATTACATGCCCCTGTTAAACAGGGGCTAAAAAATTGGGCATTAGCCACTGGTGGCAGCACCCAGAAACAAAAATGTTCTTCCAAGCTATCATCAGGAATCGGATCATTGAGGAGGAGGAGGAAAGTCAGTCAACATAGCAGGACAGTCACTCAGCATCAGCATAGGCAGTCTTGAAAGGATGTGACATTTCAAAATAAATTATTCTGTTATATCAGCTTCAGGTGCTTGGCAGCTGGTGGTGATCCAAGACTGGTTCATCTTTATGAAGGTCAGTCGATCAACCGAGTCGGTGGACAGGCGCACCCTGTGATCCGTGACAAAGCCTCCAGCAGCACTGAATGTGCGTTCCGAAAGAACGCTGGATGCAGGACAGGCCAGTAGCTCAATTGCATACTGTGCAAGCTCTGGCCAGTGATCCATCCTCAAGACCCAGTAAGCCAGAGGATTTTCAGTGGGAAAGGTGTCCAAATCTGACCTTGCCCCTAGGTATTCCTGCACCATGTATATCAGATGCTGGCGATGGTTGCTGGAACCGATCATACCTTGGGGCTGCGGACTAAAGAATTGTCTGAACGCATCGGTCAGACGGCCACCTTCCCCACCGCTCCTTCTTTGACTGAATGAAGCCTCAGCAACTCGTTGTCCCAGACCAGGAGTTTGTAACCTCCCAGTCTCTGGGAACGCGTTGCACAGACCTTTCTGCAAGGCCTCCCGGAGTTGTCTCATCCTCTGCTCCCTCTGCGACGGTAACATAAGGTCCGCAACCTTAGCCTTGTACCGTGGATCAAGGAGAGTGGCCAGCCAGTAATGGTCCCTCTCCTTGATCCGAAGAATACGAGGATCCTTCCGCAGACTTTGCAGGATCAGGGAGGCCATGCAGCGTAGGTTAGCTGAGGCATTAGGTCCGGAGTCCTCTGGGTCACTAAGGACGACATGATTGGCAGCCACCTCCTCCCAGCCACGTACAAGTCCACGGGTTTCTTGGGACTGTAAATCATCCCTAAAAGACTGCTGCTGTTGATGCTGCTGAGTGCCGGGCTCCACCTCCATGCTGACACAATCCTCCTCCTCCTCCTCGTCCTCTTCCTGTGCGATGGGTGGGACAGAAGGAACACTGTCTGGGTAAAGGGGGCCTTGAGAGGCAAGGAAGTCCTCCTCTTCCTGCCTCTGTTCTGCCTCAAGTGCCCTGTCCATTATTCCACGCAGTGAGTGCTCCAACAGGTGGACAAGAGGTACAGTGTCACTGATGCATGCACTGTCACTGCTCACCATCCTCGTGGCCTCCTCAAATGGTGCCAGGACAGTGCATGCATCCCTGATCATGCCCCACTGGCGTGGTGAAAAAAATCCGAGCTCCCCTGACCCTGTCCTGGTGCCGTAGTCGCACAGGTACTCATTGATGGCCTTCTGCTGCGTGTGCAGCCGCTGCAGCATGGCCAACGTTGAAGTTCCACCTGGTGGGCATGTCACATATAAGGCGGTTCTTGGGCAGGTTCAACTCCTTTTGCAGCTCAGCCAGGCGAGCACTGGTATTATAAGATCTGTGGAAATGCACACAGACTTTCCTGGCCTGCCTCAGGACATCCTGTAAGCCCGGGTACCTGCCCAAAAACCGCTGCACCACCAGGTTAAGGACGTGAGCCACACAGGGCACATGGGTCAGTTGTCCCTGTCAGAGGGCAGAGAGGAGGTTGGTGCCATTGTCGCAAACCACCATTCCTGCCTTAAGCTGGCGTGGCGTCAACCACCTCTCGGCCTGCCCCTGCAGAGCAGACAGAACCTCTGCCCCAGTGTGGCTCCTGTCCCCAAACACACCAGCGCAAGCACGGCATGGCATCTTTTTGCCTGCGTACTTGCATAGCCCCTTGAACGCCTAAGGAGCACCGCTGGTTCCGAGGAGAAAGCACAGGAAGAGGCCATGGAGGAAGAAGAAGAGAAAGGGGTGGAGGAGAGAGGTGTGTCACAACCAGTAGTAGCATTTTGGAGGCGTGGCGGCGGAACAACCTCCAACACTACTGCACCTTGTCCTGCATCCTTCCCAGCTGCCAAAAGAGTGACCCAATGGGCCGTGAAAGAAAGGTAACGTCCCTGTCCATGCCTGCTGGACCATGAGTCAGCGGTAATATGCACCTTACCGCTGACTGCCCTGTCCAGCGAGGCCAAGACATTGCCTTCCACATGCCGGTAGAGAGCCGGAATCACCTTCCGTGAGAAAAAGTGGCGTTTGGGAACCTGCCACTGAGGAACTGCACATTGCACAAACTCACAGAAGGGGGCCGAGTCTACCAACTGAAAAGGCAGCAGTTGAAGCGCTAGCAATTTAGCCAAGCTAGCATTCAACCGCTGGGCATGTGGATGGCTGGGAGTGAACTTCTTTTGACAGTCCAGCAGCTGGGGCAGGGAAATTTGCCTGCTAGAATCGGACGTCGGTGTACTGCTAGCAGAGTGCCCGCAAGTACTTGGCTGTGACACACCTAATTCTACACCTTCATTCCTCTCAGTGCAGGTTTCAGAGAGGACTGAAGGTATAGTGGGGTTGGAGATCCCAGCTGATGCGGTGCAAGGAGAGGTCCGCTTTGTTCATTGGTGTGGGTCTTTAAGGTAGGCTTGCCAACGAGCTGCATGGCAGGTAAACATATGTCTGGTCAAGCATGTTGTGCCCAAGCGGCTGATGTTTTGGCCACGCGATATACGCTTGAGACATATGTTGCAAACAGCAGCTGTGCGAACTGATGCACTCGACTCAAAAAAGGCCCACACCAAAGAACTTTTTGAATAAGGGGAAGAGGCAGTGCCCTGCACAGGCGGAGCTCTGCGGTGTGATTCAGTCGGTGTACTGCCCTTACGCTGGCCCCTGGAGGGCATCCTGCCTCGTTGGAGATGTGCCTCCTCCTCATCCTCCTTCTCCTCCTCTCTCCTATTAGGCATCCATGTGGAGTCAGTGACCTCATCATCCCCTCCCTCCTCATCACTGGAGCCAATCTGGCAGTATGCTGCAGCTGCTGGAACATGACTGCCAGATTGGTGTCCTTCTTGAGCATCCCCTCTCTCTGCTCTCACGCTACTGCCTTCATCTAGCTGGGTATAATCATCAGACCCTTCGAAATGCTGGGCATCCTCCTGGAGCATGTACCCAACACTGTGCTCAAACAGTTCGGGGGACTCCTCAGGAGGACATGGTGGGTCTAGGGAAGGAGTGACTGATGATGACATTGATACCAGGCAAGAGGACGCTTTGGAAGCTGCTTTGCCAGTACCCTGAGCCTGAGTGAGAGAGGATGAGGAGGATGAGGAGGGCTTGGTCATCCACTCTACCAAGTCTTCGGCATGATGCGGCTCAACACGTCCAGCTGTCGAAAAGAAGGACAAGCGTGTCCCATGGCCACGTGCTGATGACGATGCACCGCGTCCACGACCAGCACTGTTGTCTCTAGACACAGAGCCTGCTTGCCCTCTTTTATTGGCTCCTGACTGTCTGTCTCTCCTTGTTTGCCTTCCAGACATTCTAATGGCCTGCAGGGAGATGGTAAAACCAGCAATAAGGGGTAGCTTCAGGTGTATATTTTGCAGGAAGCACACAACGCCCGCTGTAAGTGCTGCAGATGACTGCCTGTGTTACACAACAGGAAAAAACAGCAATAAGGGCTAGCTTCAGGTGTTTATTTTGCAGGAAGCACACTACGCCCGCTGTAAGTGCTGCAAATGCCTGTTAGTGTAACACAAAAGAAAAAACGCTCGAGCAATAAGGGCTAGCTTCAGGTGTATAATGTGCAGGAGGCACACTACGCCCGCTGTAAGTGCTGCAAATGCCTGTTAGTGTAACACACCAGGAAAACACAGCAATAAGGGCTAGCTTCAGGTGTATATTTAGCAGGAAGCACACTACGCCCGCTGTAAGTGCTGCAAATGCCTGTTAGTGTAACACACCAGGAAAACACAGCAATACGGGCTAGCTTCAGGTGTATAATGTGCAGGAGGCATACTACGCCCGCTGTAAGTGCTGCAAATGCCTGTTAGTGTAACACACCAGGAAAACACAGCAATAAGAGCTAGCTTCAGGTGTATATTTAGCAGGAAGCACACTACGCCCGCTGTAAGTGCTGCAAATGCCTGTTAGTGTAACACACCAGGAAAACACAGCAATACGGGCTAGCTTCAGGTGTATAATGTGCAGGAGGCACACTACGCCCGCTGTAAGTGCTGCAAATGCCTGTTAGTGTAACACACCAGGAAAACACAGCAAAAAGGCCTAGCTTCAGGTGTATAATGGGCAGGAGGCTTAGCAACAATGACACTGACACTGTCCCCTGCCTATCCTTCTCTCTCCCTGCACACAAGGTTTAGCAAAGAATATGACACTGACACTCTTCCTGCCTATCCTTCTCTCTCCCTGCACACAAGGTTTAGCAAAGAATATGACACTGACACTCTCCCTGCCTATCCTTCTCTCTCCCTGCACACAAGGTTTAGCAAAGAATATGACACTGACACTCTCCCTGCCTATCCTTCTTTCTCCCTGCACACAAGGTTTAGCAAAGAATATCGCTGACACTCTCCCTGCCTATCCTTCTCTCTCCCTACACACAAGGTTTAGCAAAGAATATGACACTGACACTCTCCCTGCCTATCCTTCTCTCTCCCTGCACATAAGGTTTAGCAAAGAATATGACACTGACACTCTCCCTGCCTATCCTTCTCTCTCCCTGCACACAAGGTTTAGCAAAGAATATCGCTGACACTCTCCCTGCCTATCTTTCTCTCTCCCTGCACACAAGGTTTAGCAAATAATATCACTGACACTGTCCCTGCCAATCCTTCTCTCTCCCTGCACACAAGGTTAATGAACAAATAACAAAGACACTGTCCCTGCCTATCCTTCTCTCTCCCTGCACGCCAGAACACACTTCACAAGGCCGCCGCGCTGGCGGCCTTTTATAGTGTGGGGCGTGTACTAAACCCCCCTGAGCTATAATTGGCCACAGGCATCCTGCCTGTGGCCAATTATGGCTCTCCTCGCTGCCGGCGTTGTGATTGGCCAAGCATGCGGGGTCACAGTGCATGCTTGTCCAATCACAGCGCCGGGATTGCACTGAGATGGCGCAGTGTATTGTGGGCCGTTCGCGTCACTCGAATTTGGTGCGAACGCCCCAAATCGTTCGATCTTCGGCGAACGATCGAACAGCCGATGTTCGAGTCGAACGTATGTTCGACTCGAACACCGAGCTCATCCCTACTTCTGAAGGGAAAGATCTTCTCTCGGACTTTCACTCTCGCGAACATATACCACCCCAACTCCAATCCACTCCCAACCCTTGAGATCTTTTTATCCACCCTTGACACTTTTCTCGAAGGAACCCTGGTCTTGGGAGGGGACTTCAACTTGACCTTGGACCCACACAGAGACTCCTCCTCAAGCTTGTCCTCTCTACCCCGAGGAGCCCGACTTCACCTCAAGAACCTTTTGCACTCACATCAATTGATCGATATATGGAGAATATTTCATCCGCAGGAGCGGGATTACACCTTTTATTCAAATGTACATGGCTCTTATTCCAGAATAGATTTCTTCTTTTTAAAACACTCGGTGATACCCCTGGTCACCAAGACAGACATTGGCCACATCGCACTCTCAGACCATGCCCCAATCACTCTGGAGCTTACACTCTCCCAAGCGTCCCCCAAGACTTCCACGTGGCGACTCAATGAGGCCCTCTTAAATGACTCCAATATTGCGGCGGATATCCGTAAAGAACTTGCCTTATATTTCTCCACTAATGTAGGCTCTGTGGAAAATCCGATCTCTGTGTGGTCCACACACAAATGTTATATTAGGGGAATCATACTTAAACATGGCCATGCAGCCAAGAAACATCGTCTCAAAACCTTGTCGGACCTTCTGACAAAGCCAGACCAGACCGTACGATTGAATCGGAGCTGACTAGGCTCCGAGAAGCCATAAGGGAGCATTCCCTATACGAAGCGAAACATGTTCTGTTGAAGGCCGGCCGCTCTTTTTACGAATATGGAGATAAATGCGGCCGCTTACTGGCCAATGCCCTACGTACTAGGCGATCACAGACATATATACCAGCTTTACTTTCGTCATCTGGGTCTAAAGTCCACTCTTCTCCGGAACTGGCGGAGAGCTTCCGAGACTTTTACTCTAAACTGTACAACTTAGACCAACTTTCCCCCTCCGATTTGTCGCCCCGGAGCCCCTAGGACATCTGCGACTATCTTAGGGAAGCCAATCTCCCTACACTGACTACGGAAGAGCGTGAGGATCTTTCTAAGCCCATTACAGTAGAAGAACTTGCAGCAGCAATAGCTGACACTCAGTCTGCCTTCACCCTCCTTTACTATAAGCAGTACCAGGTTTCCTTGGCACCTCACTTTATCACGGCTTTTAACGCAGTCTTAGACAGACATGGATTCCCTGCAGACATGCAACGTGCATCCATTTCAGTGATCCCTAAACCGGGTAAAGACCCGTTACTCTGTGCCAGCTATAGGCCTATTTCCCTTCTAAATTGTGACATGAAACTATTCACCAAAATCCTGGCTTCCAGAATGAATGTCTTGTTGCAACATTTAATTGCACCAGATCAAGTTGGTTTTATTCAAAATAGGGAGGCTAGGGACAACACTATCCGGACTTTGAACATCAAAATCACAGCAAAACGCTCCCATATTCCACTCTTACTCCTGTCCACAGATGCAGAGAAGGCCTTTGACAGGGTGGACTGGACCTTTCTTCAAAAGACACTCAAATTTGTGGGAATACCGGACCCCATCCTGTCATGGATTTCAGCCATATATAAGAACCCCACCGCCACAGTACGAGTAAATGGCTATGATTCCAGTCCCTTCTCCATATCCAATGGCACCAGACAGGGCTGTCCCCTGTCCCCACTACTATTCGTTCTCTCTCTAGAACCTTTTTTACAACATATTAGAGGTAACCCATCTATACGAGGCATCACAGCCAGCAACTACCAACACAAGGTGGCGGCGTATGCCGACGACCTCTTATTTTATATCTCTGAGCCTCTTACCTCCTTACCCTCCTTGCTACAGGAGTTGAAACGCTATGGTAGTTTGTCTAAGTTTAAGGTCAATTTACAAAAATCGGAGGCATTAAATATCTCCTTAACAGATGCTACCAGAGCGAGCTTACGCCCCTATTTTCCATTCAAATGGGCTACCCGCTCGATTCAGTATCTAGGAACGAAAATTCTGGCAAACCTAAATGACATACTCTCCCTCAACTACCAACCTTTTTTGTCAATGCTAACCGCTGACCTCAAAAAGTCGGACCCTTTAGCCCTTTCTTGGTTTGGCCGTTGCAACGTACTTAAGATGAACGCAATGCCCAGACTGCTGTACTTATTGCAGGCACTACCGGTGAGAATACCTCAGACCTTTTTTCATGCGGTTTGGTCGGTATTTATCAAATTCATATGGAGAGGTAAACATCCATGCCTTGGTAGATCGTTACTGTTACGACCTAAGCTGAAGGGCGGAGTGGGTTTCCCAGACCCGGCCCTATACTATACTGCGGTACATATGGCCAGGGTTGTGGACTGGTGCCGACACAGTGCCTTGAAACTCTGGATATCGCTGGAACAAGAGGCAGCCCAGGCTCCACTCCCTGGCCTGCCCTGGGCGGGGAAAAACCAACGTTACACGCTTGACTACTCATCCGTTTATTGGCCCCACTTTAACGGAAATGGACAGGTTTTTCCAACTTTCTACACTAAGCAGTTTCCCTTCCCCAATGACGCAGATTGTAGGGCACCCTGGGTTTTTGCCCGGTCTCACCGATCCGGCTTTCTTATTGCAAAGCTCAATGGGACTTCTGAGGGCCTCGCAACTATTGCGACCGTCCTGTTGGATGTCTCCAGAGACATTGCTCTCTGGACGGGCCCCTCTTAAACTAGATCACTGGAGGACCTTGCAGTTATCGCACTTTTTTAGATCATTGCCTAGCCCGGCGCTCTTTACACGTAGGCTCCACTCTTTCGAGGAGCTCTGTCTGGGAGAGGGCCCGATCCGGAGATCCTTATCAACCTCATACAAATCTCTGTTGGATCTCCATGCCACAGAAGACCCCCCGTTCCTAGCCAAATGGGGGAGAGACATACAAATTACCTTTACCGAACCTCAAAAGGAGAGAATGCTTTTTTTTGCTCAGAAATGCTCCCTATGCAGTAGGTACCAGGAAACCACGTACAAAATTTTGACACATTGGTACAGAACCCCATCAGTTTTGGCAAAAATATTCCCTCTGCAGACAGACCGTTGCTGGCGTTGTGGCCTCCATTCGGGTACCCTTCTATATATTTTCTGGGAGTGTCCTACACTTGCTACTTTCTGGCAACCAGTGCTTAAGCTTATACATAAGCTCACAGACATCTCACTGCAAGATAACCCAGCTGCAATCCTGCTTAACCTCACTCCATTGTCAAGGAAACGATATCACAAATCCCTTCTCAAACACCTCTTTAATGCTGCATGGGCTTGTATTCCGCCTTTGTGGAAACAACAGTCTGCACCAACGGTAACTCAGTGGTTCGCGAGAGTGAAAGACATAGGGCAGATGGAAGATTGTACTTAAAACGTTTTGCATTAATTGCTTGTTCCTAGAAGTTGCCTTTTTATTTTACCTGTGACACATCTTTAAATAAAGAATTAAAAAAAAAAAAGTTCTTGTCGGAAATTCCGACAGCGTGTATTCAATTCCGATGCACAAAAATCCTACGCATGCTCGGAATCAATTTGACGCATGCTCAGAATCATTGAACTTAATTTTTCTCGGCTCGTTGTAGTGTTGTACATCACTGCGTTCTTGGCGATCGGAATTTCTGACAACATTTGTGTGACCGTGTGTATGCAAGACAAGTTTGAGCGAAAATCTGTCAGGAAAAAAAATACGGCTTTGTTGTCAGAATGTCCGATCGTATGTATGCGGCATAAGACTAAAACTAAATCGAAATTTTCTACCAAAATTAACACTGCTGCTTACCCTCTGGAAAGAGAGATGAGGGGTACACCCTATACAAACACATTACTGTAATGAAAGTTTGTTACAGTATATGCCAGAAGTTACTATTATGAAGCACCAAACAAATAAGGGTCAGAGAATTGGAAATTAAGGTGCTTTGAAATTATTTGTCTTTGTCTTGCATAGATAGGGTCAAGTCTTCAATTTCACCTACCTGGTTAAGTTGAACCCAGCATTTTCTGACTGTCAGGCCTCGTACACACGACTGATTTTCTCGTCGTAAAAAAACACGTGTTTTTTTTCGACGAGATTCTTGTTAAGCTTGTCGATTTTTCTCGTCAAGCTTTCCATGCGTACACACTGACATTTCCCAATTTCCTTGTTGTTCTCCGCGCTCACGTCCAGCACGTACGACGGCACTATAAAGGGGAAGATCTTTTTTCTTGGCGCCACCCCTTGGGCTGCTTTTGCTGATCTCGTGTTACCGCGTGTGAAGTAAAAGTTTGGGAAGAGACGATTCGCGCTTTTCAGTCTTCGTACTTTTCAGATCGTTTTCTGCGGTTCAGTTTGTGCTTGTGGGTTCGTATCTTGACTTTCAGGGCGTCTAGGCAGGTCGTATCTGTTTTACAGTGCGTTCTTGCCTGTTCGTTTCTGATTTTCAGTTCGTTATTCATAGGCCTTGCTGTTCTAAAGTGCGTTCTGTTCTGTACGTTCTGATAAGACGACCGTTTCTTAGCCATGTCGCCTGGACGTTCTCGTCGTCGAGTTCGTGCTGTGCGTGCGCTTGGTGTTGGTCTGCTTGTTTTGGACCAAGACCAGTCCATGAATGGTGTGAGGAGAAGTTCATGGACCAAGAATTGGTTGCTCCAGCGGGACCAATTCTGCCATATGCCTCTGCTACGGGAGATTGTCGAGAATAATCCTGAGGACTACAGGAATTTTCTGCGGATGTCTGACCCCGTTTTTCAGGAACTGTTGGCTTTGGTGTCCCCCTATATTACCAGGAAGGACACCGTTATGCGGGAAGCCATCAGTGCTGATACCCCTAACTAGAATCTAGTGCAACCAATTGCCTTCAGAAATCACCTATTTAGTAAATAGAGTCCACCTGTGTGCAATTTATTCTCAGTATAAATACTTATTACTTTATTTTTCTTTCCGGTTATTCATTATACAAAGGGTGGAAATTCCTTATAGCATATTACATATATTGCTTTTTCCTTGTGGCGTTTCACATCCATCAAATATTACATGCATTTTTTACAGATTTCATTATCTAACATCATGCCAAACAATAACACCCTGTGTATGCTACTATACTTGGGATTCCTCTATTCTGTATTCATCAGAGCCTATCCTTTAATTTAAGGATGGTTCATATTCTAAGTCCCTTCCATCTTACCCACCCTAGTCCTTTAAACAACCGTTTTTTCCTTCCTTTTCCTTAAATCACCTAAATAAACGAAACGGGAAAAAAAAGGGGGTGCCCTCCCCTCTCCCCTCCCTCCACACCCCCCCCTCCACAATCTCTACATTTAATTTTAACATATTGACGGAATTACAGAGTAGTCTTTTTTTATCTCCTATTCTACCTCTTAAGAATCATAATACAAAAAGGGCCTTTCCTTCTTCTGATGATTTAAATACATTCCACTCAGCCCATGTCTGGGAATACCTCTTATATTTATTTTGACCTAATAATACCAACTCTTCCATTTTATTAATCACTTCGACTCTTTTAAGCCACTCCGGTACTGTCGGGGGGTTTATGTCTCTCCATCGTCGTGCTATGCACGACCTGGCAGCATTAAAGAGATGCCTTAGAATCAGTTTATTGTACAGATTCCCTGGTATGCTAGAGACATGTAATAAAAATAGCGCTGGGTCTATCTTGAGATTATAATCTGTAAATTTCTGGGATATTCGATGCACCTCCTTCCAAAAATATTCCAATTTCGGGCATGCCCAAAAAATATGAAGTAACGTCCCTCTATCTAGTTTGCATCTCCAGCATCTATCTGATTTTGATGGTGAATACTCATGGAGCACTGAGGGTGTACAATACCATCTCGTCAATATTTTAAAATTTGTTTCCTGTACCCGTGTACTTATTGATGATTTTAAGGTATTATTTATAATCTGTCTTTGTTGTAGGGGGGAAAAAGATCTTCCCAATTCTATTTCCCATTTCCTTAGAAACGGGGGTACATATTCATCTGGGGGCGCAATCAATAAAGCGTACATTTGTGAGAGTGTATGAGAGGAAGGTCCCTCCTCTTCACACATTTTTTCCAGTGTGGTACGTGGTCGCTGAAACCTACTCAGTGGAGGTAAAGTATTGAGAAAATGTCTCAGCTGAATTCCACTCCAGAAATCTAAACAATATTGGTCGTTTGGTGCTGTCAAAACCTCCATTGAGGGCCATGTCGCTGATTGTGAGAAATGTGAGACTTGATAGCATTGTACGTCTAGTAATCTTCTGAAGTTACCCTGGTCTAATCCTGGAGGGAAACGTGGGTTCCCTAATATAGGGTAGAGGGGGGAGTATAGTGGTGACAGTAAGGTTGTCCTACAGATCTTAGAGCATATCTGTAACGTAGTCCCTATAATTGGATGTTTCTTAGTAGTGGGATCAGTATCTGTAAAACACCACACCGCTCGTCGCAATAGGGCCCTGCTTTGTGATTGTTCAATTTTTGGCCATAATTTGAGCTCTGTGTGCCTACACCAATCTATTAATCTCCCCATATGGGCTGCCTGATAGTATTTCCTTATGTCAGGTACTGCCAGCCCCCCATATTGTTTGGGCATTGTCAGAAGTCGTTGTCTTATTCTAGGTCTCTTATTTGCCCAAATAAATTTTGTAATTATTGTATTTACTTGCTTAAAAAATTCTGGGGGTATATGAATCGGTAACGTTTGAAAAAGATAGGAGAATTTAGGTAAGATTGACATTTTAATTATATTACATCTCCCCATCCATGAGAAGGGACCTTGTTGCCATTTAGATAGTAATAGCTTAACTCTATTAATTAGGAGTGGAAAGTTTCTCTCATACACTTGTTTTAAATTAGGGGGGATATACGTACCCAGGTATTTAAGTGCTATATTAGTCCATCTAAAATTAAAATTTATTTTTAAGTTATTTACCTGTGATGTCGACATTGAAACTCCCATTGCCTCTGATTTGGTCATATTTATTTTAAGATGGGATAGTTCCCTATACTGATCCAGTTCTTTTATGAGGTTTGGCAATGATATCGCCGGGTTGGTCATGGAGAATAGAAGATCATCCGCATATGCGGATATCTTATAGTTTCCGTCTCCTGTTCGTATCCCTGTTATATCTGGGTTCTTTCTTATTTTACATAAAAACGGTTCCAGTGAAATAGCGAATAGGAGAGGTGATAGGGGACACCCTTGCCGGGTTCCATTAAAAATCGAGAACGTTTCCGATAGCATCCCATTTATTTTGATTTGTGCCCTAGGTCTCGAATAGATACATGAGATCCATCCCATCATCTTCTCTCCCATTCCTACATATCTTAGGGCCGACATCATAAAAGACCAATTAACCCGGTCGAACGCTTTTTCCGCGTCTGTACCGAGGAATACCGCAGGTGTTTTAGTGGAATCCGCCAAATGGACAAGGTTCAACACTTTAATAGTGTTTTCTCGTGCTTCACGGGTTGGGATAAAACCCACTTGGTCAGGATGTACCAGGGTGGTCAGATGTGGTTGGATACGTGTAGATAGAATTTTTGCAAATATTTTAAGATCCACATTTAATAAAGATATGGGACGGTAACTACCACAGACTGATAAGTCCTTATCTTCCTTTGGGATGAGCGTAATATATGCTTTTAATGCTTCAGGGGAGAATCCTGTTTTATGTCCTAGTGCATTGAACGTTTGTATCATATATTTACCTAATTGTGGGAAAAACGTTTGATAATATTTGTGTGTAAAACCATCCGGTCCTGGTGATTTCCCTGGTTTAAGTGCCCTGATTACTTCCTGTAGTTCCTCAATAGAAATATCCATTCCCAATTCCTCTTTAATTTGCTCTGATAACTGGGGGATCCCTGAGGAGGCTATGTATTCCTCAATCCTATTTTGTGATTGTATTTGTGAGCTATTTGGTAAGTTATAAAGAGATTTATAAAATTCACAAAAAGCCTCCGCAATATGATTAGTTTTATGTACTTTTCTACCCCCTGTATCCACTATATGTGGAATGTAGGTTTGTACTCGTTGATCCTGTAGGGCTCTTGCTAATTGTTGGCCGCATTTATCGCCACTTTCATAGTAATATTTCCAACATGATTGCAATGCTGCCTTTGCTCTATACTGAAGGATCGTCGTTACCTGTCTACGTAAATTAAGTAATTCCGCCTCCCCTCCAGATCTGGTGTTCTGTTTATGTTGTATTTCTAAGTTATGTATTTCTGTCAATAATTTCTTTAGTTCAGCTTCCCTCTCCTTTTTAAATTCTGGATCCATGTTTAATAAATACCCCCCTTATCACTGATTTATGTGCTTCCCATATAGTCCCTATGTCCATCTCAGGGGTATTATTCTCTTGAAAATAATATTGCATTTCTTTAATTAAATCCTCTACTACCATCTTATCTTCCAACAAGCTCTCATTAAGTCTCCACTGTCTAGTATTTGGTTGTACGTTCTCATTCATAATCAGCGTCAGTATCACCGGGGCGTGGTCTGACCATGTAATATTCCCTATGTCTACTTTTCTAACCATAGATAACATGTAGTGAGGGATAATAAACCAATCTATACGTGTATATACTTTATGTGGACCCGAGTAGAAGGTATAGTCCCTCTCGTCAGGATGGTATATTCTCCATGCGTCAGAAAGTTGATGTTCATATAGAGTACGCGTAACTTTCTTCCTAGAGCTTGTAGTAGTTGATGAATTTCCTCTAGACGTATCTATCCTCGGATCTAATGTAAAGTTGAAATCTCCCCCCAACACCATCTTCCTGTCAAGGTCACCTGTGGCCAGGTGACAGATGCACACCGTAGGGGGACAGGAGTGCACCGCGAGGTAGTGAACCCTATGGCTGGCTTCTGCGGATAGGAAACTGGGTGGTTGTGGAAAGCGGGACCAGAGGAGCACAACCGGGATCCAAACGGAAGCTAGAGCCAAGATTCCCCAGGGTGCGGAGTCCAAGACCCAGCTGGTCTTCTCCAGGGCCTCTAGTGGTGAGGATGTTAGCTGCAGGCTGGGACCAGGTCGCGGCCCCTGGAGTTTCCTAGCTCACGCCCCGTAGGATAAGGGGAAAAGAGGGGAAGCAGCAGCACACGATAAGAGAGAACCGAATAACAAGCTGAAGGTCAGGGGCCACAAGCAGACAAGGATAACGAAGAACGAGCCGAAGGTCAAGGGTCACGAGCAGACAGGGATAGTCGGGGACAAGCCAATAACGTGACAGAGAGACAGACGTAGCACACGGCAGGCAGGAACCCAAACACACAATGCCTAACAAACACGTTGATCAGCCAAGCAGGCTTGCAGTGCACAGGTTAATATAGTGTTCAGTGATAGGGCCTGGGGTGGAGTCAGGCTGGGAGGAGATTATAAAGGAAGCCAGGTGAAAGGGCTCAGGCCTCTAAGATGAACACATGGGAAGGAAGGTAAGCTGACAGACAAACACTACTGCATATCCATGACAGTACCCTCCCTCTTATGGGCCCTCCCCCGCCTGGACCCCGGCTTAAAGGGAAATCTCTGATGAAACCTTCTCAACAGATGAGGTGCAGCGACATCAGATGCAGCGATCCAAGACGCCTCCTCAGGACCAAAACCTCTCCAATGCACAAGGTACTGAAGAATGCCTCTGCAGAGCCGAGAATCCAGAACTTGTCTAACCTCGTACTTAAGATTATCCTCAGAGACCGAAAACGAGGTAGGGAGATGACAAGAAGATCTATTGAGGACCAAAGGCTCTCTAGGAATAAGCAAGGGCATGAGAGGATCAACAGGAATCTGAGGAGGGTCCCCTAGACCCTTAAAGGGGAACTGGTCATCTTGCACAGGACCATCAGACTGGGCAGATGTCAGTGGAACCCTGAAGTCAGGTTGGTTAGAAGGTGACATGTCGCCGGAGTCAAGCTGAATGGCTGAAGGACAAGCAGAATGTCCCGAACAAGAAAAAGTAGGAGGCTCACTGGGCATGGGCTGGACTGGCATAACTAGTACAGAGGCAGAGTGAATAGCTGAGTCAGGTGTAGCGACTACCTGAATCGCATCGCAAGACGTAGCGACTGCAGGACTTGTAGACAAGCTAGCCTGGCTGTGCGTCCAAGGGTGGTTAGGGACAGAGAAATGTAAATGGTTATGCAACCCGGAATGAATGACCGGCTCAGATTCACAGGGGGCAACCTTGGGTAGGCAGGACGAGGAACAGGAGGGACCCCAAGCCAGGATCTGTCCAGTAGTCCAGTCCACATGAGGAGAATGGAGCTGTAACCATGGGAGACCCAAAATTATAGGCGTTGAGGCCTTGGGTAAGATAAGGAAGGATATCCACTCCTGGTGGAGTGTCCCTACCGACATCTTAACAGGGAGGGTCTGGAAGCGGATAGGTCCCCCTGGGAGAACAGTACCATCAATCGCCAAGACCACCAATGGCGTGGTGAGGGGCAAAAGAGTAAGTCTCATGGACGATGCGATTTCCCAGTCCATGAAATTACCAGCGGCTCCGGAATCCAGATATGCTGAGACCGAATGAGAAGAAGCACCAACATGAAGGAACACAGAAAGCAGAAGACGAGAAGGGGAAGGTGATATTTCTGGGTCCAATACTCCACTTTCCAGATGAAGTGGACCCGAACGTTTTTCTGGACAAAGAGAGCAAGTGTCACGAAAATTACCTTTGCCCCCACAGTAAAGACACAGACCAAGAGTTCTGCGCCTAGCACGTTCCTCGGGGGATAGCCTGGTCCGACCCAGCTGCATGGGTTCCTCAGCTGGTAGGAGATGCTCTACGGGTCGAAGAGAGGGGAGCTCAGGCTGACTAAGAACCAAGGAGTGCTGGCGTTGCTTTTCTAAGGTCCTCTCCTGAAAGCGAATATCGATCTGGTTACACAAGGAGATAACGCCGGCCAGATCAGTGGGAATGGTTCTTCCTGCTAATTCATCCTTCACTCTATCAGACAGGCCATGCAAAAAGGTTGCGACTAAGGCCTCATTGTTCCAGCTCAACTCAGCCGACAGTATGCGGAAATGAAGGGCATACTGTCCCACAGAAGCAGACTCTTGGTGGAGACGTAAAAGGGCGCTGGCCGCTGAAGAGACACGAGCCGGTTCTTCGAAGATATTCCGAAAAAGTTTCAAGAAGCCAGACAGGCTAGAAACCACTGGATCATTCAGTTCCCACAGAGGGGCTGCCCAGGCTAAAGCTTCACCAGAGAGGAGGGAAATGATATAGGCTACCTTAGCCCGATCAGACAGGAAGTTTTGGGGCTGGAGCTCAAAATTAATTGTGCATTGACTAAGGAACCCCCTGCAAGCCTTGGAGTCCCCAGAGAAACGGGACGGAGCTGGCAGTTGTAGTGAGTGTGTGGCTGCGACTGGTGCAATAGGTGCAGCCGCTGGTTGTATTTGAGGTTGCGGATTCAGGGTTCCCAAGGAGGCCTGAAGCTGCTCAAAGCGAGAAGCCAGATCCTGGAGGAATCGCATCACCTGTGTCTGATTCGATTCCTGGGTTTCAAGTCTGCAAACTATGCCCTGCAACGGATCATCCACGGGTAACGGGATGTCAGCCGGGTTCATGGCTGATCAAACTGTGCCCTGCAATGGATCATCCACGGGTAACGGGATGTCAGCTGGGTTCATGGCTGATCAAACTGTCAAGGTCACCTGTGGCCAGGTGACAGATGCACACCGTAGGGGGACAGGAGTGCACCGCGAGGTAGTGAACCCTATGGCTGGCTTCTGCGGATAGGAAACTGGGTGGTTGTGGAAAGCGGGACCAGAGGAGCACAACCGGGATCCAAACGGAAGCTAGAGCCAAGATTCCCCAGGGCGCGGAGTCCAAGACCCAGCTGGTCTTCTCCAGGGCCTCTAGTGGTGAGGATGTTAGCTGCAGGCTGGGACCAGGTCGCGGCCCCTGGAGTTTCCTAGCTCACGCCCCGTAGGATAAGGGGAAAAGAGGGGAAGCAGCAGCACACGATAAGAGAGAACCGAATAACAAGCTGAAGGTCAGGGGCCACAAGCAGACAAGGATAACGAAGAACGAGCCGAAGGTCAAGGGTCACGAGCAGACAGGGATAGTCGGGGACAAGCCAATAACGTGACAGAGAGACAGACGTAGCACACGGCAGGCAGGAACCCAAACACACAATGCCTAACAAACACGTTTATCAGCCAAGCAGGCTTGCAGTGCACAGGTTAATATAGTGTTCAGTGATAGGGCCTGGGGTGGAGTCAGGCTGGGAGGAGATTATAAAGGAAGCCAGGTGAAAGGGCTCAGGCCTCTAAGATGAACACATGGGAAGGAAGGTAAGCTGACAGACAAACACTACTGCATATCCATGACACTTCCCTTCTGCAAATTTCATTAATTTGTTCACCACTGAGCAGATAAATCGATCCTGATTATCATTTGGGGCATAGACAGTGGCCAACGTCACTTTAATAGCCCCCATCATGCCCTTCAAGAATAAAAATCTACCCTCCGGATCCATCTTAGCATCTAGTAGTTTCCAGGGTGTCTGCCTTGATATCAAAATAGATACACCTCTTGATTTGGACATCTTGCTACATGCATGATAGACAAGAGGATAGAGATTATTCCTCAAGGATGGTATCTTTCCTTCTTTAAAATGGGTTTCCTGAATATAAGCCACATCTGTATGTGAACGTTTTAATTCTTGTATAAGCATCTTTCGTTTCTCTGGTATATTAAGGCCCTTTACATTAAAAGAGGTTACTTTCAACGTTTCCATTCTTAACTACTGTATTGAAGAGAGGTGGAACCCGAGGTAGGAGGGTAAGGGCGAGGGGGAAAAAAAAAAGGAGAGAAAAAAAAAAGGCAAGAAGAGGAGTCCCCCTTTATCTATTTCCTCTCTAGAGGAGGCCCACCTCTGTGGCCCCTCCAGGAGGTTTACAAGCTTTTCCGCTTTGTACACTCTACTTTCCTCCTACTCCTATTCTCCCTATTCTTGTGAGTGTTTTACCTAATAGGGGTACCGTGGCTGAGCATGGCCCAGAGTGAGCCTTCCCGGACGTCTCCCCAACCCACCCGCTCCTTTTATCTATCCTTCAACCAATCTCAGTTTTAACTAGAATATTAAGATCCTACTATATCTATTATCTATATCTCTTATGTCTTATCTCAACCTTCAATGTCCCCTTTTCATATTTCTTACCTTGTACCTATTTATACATTTACAAATGCCTATATTGACCATATTCATATTTCCTCCTACTCATACCTATATTTTCTTGTATCATTATCCTTTCCTACATTTCTTATGTCTTTTATAATCTTAATATCTATATCTATATATATATATATATATGTATTTCCCCTCTCTCCTCCTCCAGGTTTTCCAAATTTTCCTTCTTCTTCCTCCTTTCCCTCCCTCCCCCACCCCTCCTCTATGTCTCCCGTCTCCCTTATCAGTCTACCACGTTACTCCTACCAATAGAGGGAGGTAGAGGAGAGAGAGAGCTTACACACACACAAAAAAAAAAAAAAAGGGAGGAAAAGGAATAATCATCATGGGCAATGATATTCATCTAAAACACATACATATAGGATAAACCCCCTCCCTCTTGAAGTCTACAGAGGGGGGAGGCCACTTAACTTGTACATTCCTTATATCAACATACATCATATATCTCCATAGAAAAAACAAAAACAAATATATGTATCTCCAGTTAGTTGACCTTCAATGGGGACCACATCCCTCCTCCTCCCTCCCTCCGTCCCCCCGCCCCCCTCCCCCTCTCATTTATTCCTGTGTCCCATACTCTCTTATCCCTTCCTCCCCCTATTCCCCCTACTCCTTCCCTACCTAATTCTATTAAGTATTTCCCACAGTGTAGTCATAGTCCTAAATACAGCTGTGAAGCCCTCAGAGGTTTGTTAGAGAACCTCACTGAACAAACAGCATCATGAAGGCCAAGGAACACTCCAGACAGGTCAGGGATAACGTTGTGGAGAAGTTGAAACCAGGGTTAGATTATAAAAAAAAAAATCCCAATCTCACAAAGCACTGTTCACTCCATCATCCAAACATGGAAAGAGTATGACACAACTTCAAACCTACCAAGACATGGCCGTCCACCCAAACTGTCAGGCCGGGCAAAGAGAGCATTAATCAGAGAAACAGAGACCCATGGTGACTCTGGAGGAGCTGCAGAGATCCACAGTTTAGGTGGGAGAATCTGTCCACAGGACAACTATTAGTCGTGCACTTAACAAATCTGGCATTTGTGGAACAGTGGCAAGAAAAAAGCAATTGTTGAAAGAAAGCCATAAGAAGTCCTATTTGCAGTTTGCGAGAAGCCATGTGGGGGACACAGCAAACATGTTGAAGAAGGTGCTTTGGTCAGATGAGACTAAAATTTTACTTTTTGGCCTAAAAGCAAAACACTATGTGTGGCGAAAAACTGACACTGCAAATCACCCTGAACACACCATCCTCATCGTGAAACATGGTGGTGGCAGAATCATGTTGTGGGGATGCTTTTCTTCTGCAGGGACAGGGAAGCTGGTCAGAATTGATGGGAAGATGGATGGAGCCAAGTACAGGGCAATCTTAGATGAAAACCTGTCAGAGTCTGCAAAAGACTTCACACTGGGGTGGAGGTTTACCCTCCAGCAGAACAACGACCCTAAACATACAGCCAGAGCTACAATGGAATGGTTTAGATCAAAGCATATTTGTGTGTTAGAATGGCCCAGTCATAATCCAGACCTAAATCCAATTGAGAATCTGTGGCAAGACTTGAAAATTGCTGTTCATAGATGCTCTCTATCAAAATCTAAAAGAGGTTGAGCTATTTTGCAAAAACAGAATGGGCAAAAATGTCACTCTCTATCTAGATGTGCAAAGCTGGTAGAGGCATCCCCAAAAAGACTTGCAGCCGTAATTGCAGCGAAAAGGTGGTTCTACTAAGTATTGGTTGGGGGGGGCTGAATACAAACGCACGCCACACTTCTCACATATTTATTTGTAAAAAAAATTGAAAACCATTTATCATTTTCCTTCCACTTCACAATTATGTGCCACTTTGTGTTGGTCTATCACATAAAATCCCACTAAAATACATTTATGTTTTTTGATTGCAACATGACAAAATATGGAAAATGTTAAGGGGTATGGATACCTTTTCAAGGCACTGTATATGAAATAATGAGGCAGCTTCCTTCTCACATCTCCATCAATACGGATTTGCTATACAGGAAGAAATAATGATGCCTCTAAGCCTGTCTTTCTCCTTCTCCAGTCAGACATGTGGTTTAGCCGTAAATGGTTTGGTCTATTATCCACACACAATGTCCACAGAAGAAACAGCCACACTTCAGTGAATTAAATGAGTAAAGATTTATTCAGAAAATGGTGTACACATCACACACCATGCCTCAGCCAATAAATTTAGTTACAGGGATTAAGATTACAATTAAGACCATCAGAAGTGCAACGCATCAAAGTATATGATGCCTATACCACTTGCTGACTATATATTTTACTCATTGGATTCATTGGAGTGTAACCATTTCTTCTGTTGACAAAGTGCTGCTGTAAAAATGTTTTATATCTATTATACAGTATTTTAATACCTGATTGCTACAGCCAAGTAGATAATAGCAAGACCAAATCCTGTTGACACTCAGTGGGATGTCTTTTTGGTCTTTTCTAGTTCCTGCACAATACAGACAACTCTAGTGAATTTTTTTTTTTTTACTCTTGTAGCACACGGATCCTTTTCCCAATCTTACCTTCTCAAGCAGGGGGATAAGACACACCATGCCACATGCCCGTGTCCTCTAGATTATAAAGATCAGGCGGTGTTACATACTTGGGTCCCGCAGCGAGTTGCTTCCTTCTTCTGGTTCTCCCCTCTATGTTTATAGAGGCGAGTCTTTATCTTTCCCAAATTAGGTCAATGTCCACACAAAATATCAACTCCAACGTGAGTTTATTTTATCTTGCTTTCAGGAACCAGAGAGTTGAAGTGAGAAAAGGTTAGCAGATAGAAGTGGATTCAGGCACACTCTTGGCTTCGTCGCCACTATGTCCCGAGTGGGTACAGCTCACCCGGATAGTCACTCAATAGCACCAGCAGCCGGCGTGATGCTGAAACAATGACTCAGTCCCCTCCAAGGACCAAGTCAAGGAGATCCCTTCTGAACTTTCAACACTCCGCAAAGGCAGTCTGCGAAGTGAGGAATCCTTCCGTCCGACAGGTCACCAGGCCTTTCCCGAGTCAGCAATACTTTATTACTCACCCTCTTGTTATGGGATCGATCCTCCCCTGGTTTCCTCTGTGTCAGAGCGGTTACCCTCACGCGGGTTCCTTCTTCGGTTGTAGACCCAACTAAAGGTCCTGGGCCTACCTGGAACTCTGTAGCCTCGGGCTAAAGGTGCCCGAGACTCCTTGATCAAGATGGGGCGCACCCCTCTCTGAAGGGTAGCTCCCTCCGGGCATGGGCCCCAGGAATTGGCTTCTGGGCATGGGCCCCGGGAATTGGCTTCCGGGCATGAGCCCCGGGAATTGGCTTCCGTGTATTGGCGTCTGCCCCTTATATATCCTCTCCCGGCATGCACAGAAGGCCAGAACCGCCCACCAACGGCAGCCGAGAGAGGACATCCAATACCTACTCCATCACCTGTGGTTCAACCCCGGGTACAGGTGACAGCACCACCTATACGCCCAAAGGGGAACTGCACGCCAGGTGACACAGCAGTAAGGCAGAGTCAAATAATTAAGAGACCCGGCCAACTATTGCTCTGGTCACCCCTAAATTTAGATATAGCGGGGTTAAATTTGGGGACCCAGCTACACTCTTGTTATTTTATTTTTATTAATTTTTTCATATAAAATAGAAATGTTGCCATTTATAAGCTTTTATTTCTCAATAATCACGATTTTATCTCCATCTCAAATTTTTCCATTTTCTGAACAGACACTCAAAAGAACTCAATGTTTTCTCAATAGAAAACTTATGGAACCCCACAATTACTACCTGCCAAGAGCTTGTGTTATTTAGGGATAGACAACCTAGAAGATAGTGATATTTTAGGGAATAATAACCTCTGATAAAGCAGTAAGATTTAAAGGTCACTAATAAAAACTACAATTGTCAGTTACACTCAGATTCTCAGATACACAGTTCATCTATTAACACTGTGACAGCAAAGGCAGCATTGAACAAAGAGGTAACATGCACACAGGGCATCTGCTGAATATGTCCAGAGCAAAGGGTTGCACAGTGTACAAGTGTGTGCTTTCTGCTGTGTCATGATCTTTTATGCATAATGTATGTGTGTTTGTGGATCTGAGTGTGGGAGATATAAAAGGACTTGATTTTTAAATAAAACCTTATTGTTAACACAGACTTGTGCCTCACAACTTTAATATATTTGACTTAGTCATTTATTTGTCTGTTTTGTTAATAATAGCATCTAAATTAAAGCTTTTCTCCAGTCTGAGTTGGCCTGAAAAAAAAGAAAGAAATGTTAAATTCACTGAACTCCAACAAAAGTAGTGTAATTGTGAAGTACTGACACACTGAGAGACTGAGGAGTAGTACAAATTAATTGGCTCTTAAGAATAAAAGAGAGCACAGACATTTTAACTTCAGAGGCAGTCATTTTTTGGACAACATTGAATTTCAGCTTTTTATGAAACAAAGATGAGTAGATTTGATTTGAGGAAACCACTGGCTGAAGAATATTGTTTATTAGATAAACTCCCATGTGTGTGTGATGTTTGTGCTGGATCACTGTGACCCTTCACCCTTTTCTCCTGATGCATGCTGGCCCGTGTCTAAGGGACATAACAGTGTGTCAGAAGCCAGGCCTGCCACTGACAGCTGCAGTTATATCCACAAGATTCTATTTAATTACTGTAAGGTGCCCCACAATGGCATGGATGGAACCACAGGGTGCAGCAGAATATTCAGCCAGCAAAGATCAGTGGCACAGACAGTTGGACAGGTAAATATTATGTAGCGGCCTCACCCCTCACACCCCTTCTCATTCTCGGCTTGTCTTTCTTTGTCTAGGGGTGTTAGTGCTGGGGGGAGGGATGAGATACACTACGGCCCATGTCCTCCATAGTGACGAGGTGAAGACCAGAAAGATCGGGCTTTGTGTAGGTGTCCTAGAGTCAAGTCCTGTACTTCATTCCTGACTCCTTTGCTCCTAATAACCAGAGTTCCACACAGTGAATAGGTCCAACACAGTTTTATTCTTCTCAGCGAATAAACACACAGCATGGTTAAGTTGGATTCTTTGCAACAACTTAGTCTTAATGGGAATAGGTCGAGGCACAATCCTTTCCCTTCTCTTGCCAACCACTGTGGTATCACCAGTGGCGAATAGTCACTGCCACTGACTACGTGAAGTAGAACGTGAATTACCTTCGCTAGCACGGCCCCTGTCAGGGGAAGGATATCCGTCCAAGGGAGATACCGGAGGCCTCTCTGTCACCAGCGATGCTGCGCTGGACTCTCCAGAGAAGTTCTGCTCACCAGACCTCACGAACTCAGACACGGGCACCCAAGGAGTTAGGGCCCCCTTGGATTCCTCCACCCTCGCGGAACTCAGTCGAAGGTACTGAGCCCCAGGCATCCGCCATAGTACCTCACCCCAGGCTAAAGGTGCCTGAGATGGACTCCATCTCTCGCTCCGGGCAGGTCAAGGGCACCTGGGCCCGGAGCACCGGAACGCCAGCACCCAAGCTGAAGGTGCCTGGTTGCGGCTGCGTCCTCCGACTTCAACTCTGAATCCCATGGTCAGGGCGTCCGCCCCTTTTATCCCCTCTCCCTTCGCTCCACAGCGGGTTCCCCGCCCCGCTGTACTAGCTCCAGGGGAGGACAAAAAGGCACAGTCTTGCGATGTGAGTTCAACTCCGGCCCAGGGCAACAACGCCACCTGTAGGCCGCAGGGAACCTCACATCACCAGAGTCCTCCAAGAACCATAAAAGGGTCTCAGATTCCCTAGCAATCAGTGCATCTGGGTTACACTACCACCCAGATGCTTCCCCTAAATTCAAATACCCGCTACAATTAAAACCCCTTTTTCCCCAGGCACCACTTCTTTTTCACTGTATGTGGATAGAGTCACTTATGGTATTGTGTTATTCATCATATTGAGCTGCTAAAGGATACGTTTCACCTTTTGTAACATTACACTCATATTTAGGGTGTAACATGTTACAGATGCACCAGCCTCCGCACCCCCCCCCCATCTTGACAGCAAGCAGGGGATCTTATTCTGCTCGCTGTCACAATTTTAAATGTCCACCTGGCCGCATCATTCATTCAGTGTCACTAGTACCGTCAGTCTTTGCAGCTGTTGAGCGCTCTGGGTAGTTCATTAAAACTTCCTGTCAGAGTGTAACTACCTGCTCATACGAGGTACAAGCAGACAGGTTACACAGGCTGTCTGAAATCCTGCATTGCACCCACGATCTGCTGATCATGGGTGCAATGCTTTGCAGGCTCATACTAAAATAAAAATAATAAATGCATATTTTCTTTCCTCCAAAAAGTATTATTTTTTTACAAAGGTGAACTTATCCTTTAACATCTGTTTGTGTCATTATTTACCTGTTTTGTATTGAACACTATCAGATTTTTATTGTGCCCCACCGGGGAGATTTCCATTTGCTTTTTAGTGGCAAACAGGAAGTGAAAGAACATTTATCCTAATTTAGTAGAAATCCCCTCTAAGGCCTGATTCATGCTTATGCATTTTTAGTGCCTTTTGCATTTCGCAGATTTGTACTCCAGAATGTGTTCCATAGGAAACCATGTTAAATGGACTGTAGTGCAAATCTGCAAAAATGCAAAAAGCACAAAAAATGCATAGGTGTGAATCAGGCCTTAGACAGTTGTTATCATTGCAGGCGTACTCATTGATAACTGTAACATATTCTATCAATTTCTGTACTACTGACAATGGTTAACAGGCCTAAAAGAAAGGGGAAAATCTTCCATGTACGAACATAGGCTGTAGTAAAAACCTCTACTGAAAGAGATGAAGAATCCAAGTGCCTCACTATCTCCAGAAGAGCAGCCAAGTAGCCCAGGGGAAAGAACACAAATGCCTACTCATGGATGAAAGTACAGGTGCACCTCAAAAAATGTGAATACCATCAAAAAGTTTATTTATTTCAGTAGCACTGCTGAGGTATTATGGAAGCCCAGGTTGCTTTGATAGCGGCTTTCAGCTTGTTTGCTTTGTTGGGTTTGGTGTCTCTCATCTTCCTCTTGACAATACCCCACAGATTCTCTATGGGGTTTAGGTCAGGTGAGTCTGCTGGCCAATGAAGCACAGTGATACCATGATCATTAAACCAGGTATTGGTACTTTTGGCAGTGTGGGCAGGTGCCAAGTCCTGCTGGAAAATGAAATCAGCACCCCCATAAATCTGGTCAGCAGAGGGAATCATGAAGTGCTCTAGAATTTCCTGGTAGAGACTTAGAGTGATGTGTAAGCACGTCTGTGTGAAACGCGTCCACTGAGCACCTTTTTTAGATTGATGTTTGTCATGATTCGCTTGATTTTGTGGACTTTCAATAAATTCTTTTGATTTTACTTCTGGATGTGCCGCCATTGTTCTTTGTTTCCATTACGCTGACTTTGGACTTGATAAAACACAGTAGACATGGGAGCCATCAAAAAATTTGTTTCGTTTCGTTCCGTTCCGTTTCGTATTTAAAAAAAATCGTAATTCGTAATTCATGTGCGGAATTTAATTCGGATTCGTACGAAATACGAATTTCGTGCGAATCGTTAATTTTGATAACGAATATCGACACTCTACGAATAATAACTAATTATCCGAAAACGTATTAAGGTTACATAACACAAGTCTATTGTGTAGACTAGAGTAGACTTGTGCATAACTAAAAAATTTGTAATTTCGTAAAACGGGATTTTCGTGTTCAGTCTAATTCGTATTTTCGCAAGCAACGTTTTTCGTTGAATCGGAATGAGTCGTATTTATGAAAGCCTTATTTTTAGTTGATTAATATAATAATAAAGAAAACCTCTGATTGGTCAACCAACAGTCACATGTTTCTGTAGTAAAGAAATTTGGACCGAAAACGAATTTGTTATTATTCGTAGAGTGTCGATATTCATTATACTGAATCTCGAATTTATTCAAATCATTCGTTATATCTGCTATAATTTCTTTCGTATTAGTTGAAATTCGTTATTTGGTAGTTTGGATTCAGATAATTTGGAGCCAAAATTCGTAAAGGAACTTTCGTATTTCGTACAGAATTCGTATTCCTAAAAATTCGTAATTCGGATTCATACAAATGTACGAATTTCGAAAAATTTGTACGAATTTCCGATTCGTACGAAACGAATCGCACATGTCTAAAACACAGTGGACCAACACCAGCAGATGCCATGGCCCCCGAAATCATCACTTACTGTGGAAACTTCACACTGGACCTCATGCAACTTGGATTCTGTGCCTTGCCACTCTTCCTCCAGACTCTTGATTTCCAGATGAAATGCAAAATTTACTTTCATCCAAACAGAGGACTTTGGACCACTGAGCAACAGTCCAGTCCTTTTTCTCCTTAGCCCAGGTAAAATGTTTCTGACGTTGTCTCTGGTTCAGGAGTGGCTTGACACAAGGAATGCGCCAGTTGTATCCCATGTCCTGGATACATCTGTGTGTGGTGGCTCTTGAAGCACTGACACCAGCCATAGTCCACTCCTTGTGCATTTCCCCAAAATTCTTGAATGGCTTTTGCTTCACAATCCTCTGAAGGCTGCGGTTATCCCTGTTGCTTGTGCACCTTTTTTAACCTACTGAACCAGACTGAGAGACCATTTAAAGGTTCAGGAAACCTTTAGGCCTCGTACACACGGCCGAGATTCTCGTTGAAAAAAACATGTCGTTTTTTTCGACGAGATTCTTGGACAAGAAACTTGTCCCGGCCGAGTGTACACACGCTCGTTTCAAATAACCCGCGGTTCTTTGAAAGGAGCGTACGCGGTGACGTCATCGACTACGTCGAGCATGCGCTCGTCACATTCAATGCCATCGCCGCCATCTTGGTATACCCTACGTATGCCTAGGAAGCTACCGCGCATGCGTCGAATTCATTTCGAACATGTGCGGGCTTCCGGGAGGACAGGTAAGTGTACACACACTCACTTTTCTCGTCGAGAAACATGCCGACGAGAATCTCGACGAGAAAATAGAGAGCAGGTACTCTATTTTCTCGTTGAGGTTTCTTGTCGGTTTTCTCGACGAGAAACCCGATAGCAGCGTACACACGACCGATTTACTCGGCAAGACCTCTCTGCCAGCAAGTTTCTTGCTGGTTCTTGCCGAGAAAATCGGTCGTGTGTACGAGGCCTTACAGTTGTTTTGAGTTAATTAGCTGATTAGAGTGTGACACCGTGGGGGTGATTTACTAAGAACACTGCGCTGCACCGGTTCATACCTTAATTGGTGCGCCGGATAAATCATTGATTGGGCGTGTGATCCGGCACACGCCGAAGTGCAATGTGATAGTAAATAAAAAATCCTACCTGCGTAAGGGATTTTCTCATTAATATCAGCAGCGTTTCTCTGTCTCTATTCAAAATCAATGGTTCCCTATGGGAGCCCATTGATTTGAATAGAGGTCGCACCAGAAGTCGGATCAAGATGATCCGACTTGCGGGGCGACTCATGTGAAGAGAACCTTGAGAGCCGGTTCACACAGGGGCAACACGACTTTGAGCGCGACTTTGCAAGGCAACTTGGACACCACTTGAGTGTGAACCACAGCGCGACTTGGAGAGACTTAACATTGCCTCCAGGACAGGCTTCTTTGCTAGTACCTGCCCGCGAGAATGTGTTTACAGCGCGCTGGTTCTCGGCGACAGGGTACTGTACACCTCGTGCTCGCTGTCCCCTGTGTTTGGTATGAATTATGAGGGGAAACTCCACGCCAAATTCTAAATAAAAAAACGGCATGGGTTCCCCTCCAAGAGCATACCAGGCCCTTAGGTCTGGTATGAATTTCAAGGGGAACCCCCTATGCTGAAAAAACAGCGTGGGGGTCCCACCAAAATCCAATCCAGACCCTTATCCGAGCACGCAGCCTGGCCGGTCAGGAAGGGGGGTGGGGAAGAGCGAGCGCGTGCCCCCTTCCTGAACCATACCAGGCCGCATGCCCTCAACATGGGGGGTGGGTGCTTTGGGGCAGGGGGGCTGTTGATGGGGACAAGGGCCTCTTCCCGACAACCCTGGCCGCTGGTTGTCGGGGTCTGCGGGCGGGGGGCTTATCAGAATCTGTGAGCCCCTTTTAATAAGGGGGCCCCCAGATCCCGGCCCCCCACCCTATGTGAATGAGTATGGGGTATGAGTATCCCGTACCACTACCCATTCCCTTGTGGGAAAAGTGTCAATAAAAAAACACACTAAACAGTGGGTCTTCTTCCCACTTCGGGGTCTTCTTCCGACTTCAGGGGTCTTCTTCCGACTTCAGGGGTCTTCTTCCGACTTCGGGGGTCTTCTTCCAACTTCTCCGCTCTCTCCGGCCTCTTCTCCCATTCTCCGGTGCTTTCTGCCTTCTGCCAGGCTCCTCCGCTATCTTCTGCCAGCTCTTTTGCTAGTGGTGGCCCGGTCTTCATCGTCGTCGTCTTCTTTCCTCTTCTCTCCTCCCGATGTTAACTCGACGCTCTCTGCTGCTATATTGCCATGTGCGCGGAGCGCAACGACTTATATAGGCATGGGGCGTGGTCACCGGGTGATTTCACAGTGTGACCCCGCCCCTTATGTCATCACCACCTGGAGCATGATGGGACTGTGACGTCATAAGAGGCGGGGTCACCTGGTGGCATCACCCGGTGACCCCGCCCCATGCCTATAAAAGTCGTTGCGCACCTCGCACACGACATTACAGTGGGATAGACCATCGAGTCAACATCGGGAGAAGAGAAGAGGGAAGGAGAAGACCGGGTCAACGCTAGCAAAAGAGCGGCAAAAGAGCAGAAGATAGCGGAGGAGCCCGGCAGAAGAACCAGAGACCTGGAGAAGAGAGCGGAGAAGTTTGAAGAGACCCCCAAAGTTGGAAGAGACCCCCGAAGTCAGAAGAGACCCTCGAAGTCGGAAGAGACCCTCGAAGTCGGAAGAGACCCCTGAAGGCGGAAGACCCCCCGGAGCTGCCTAATAAATTACTTTTAAAACCTTGTAGTGTTTTTTTTTACACTTTTTTCCCCAGGTGAATGGGTAGGGGTACGATGTACCCCTTACTCATTCATATAGGGTGGGGGGCCGGGATCTGGGCTAAAAGGGGGCTCCCAGATTCCGATAAGCCCCCCCATCCGCAGAGCCCGACAACCAACGGCCAGGGTTGTCGGGAAGAGGCCCTTGTCCTCATCAACATGGGAAAAAGGTGCCTTGGGGTGGGGGCACCAACCCCCCCATGTTAAGGGCATGTGGCTTGGTATGGTCTAGGAGGGAGGGCACTCGCTCGCCCCCCTTTCCTGACCTGCCTGGCTGTGTGCTCGAATAAGGGTCTGGTATGGATCCTGGGGGAACCCCCATGCCATTTTTTTGGTGTGGGGGCTTCCCCTCAAGATCCATACCAGACCGAAGGGTCTGGCATCGTCCTGGGGGGAACCTCACGCAATTTAAAAAAAATTGCGGGGTTCCCCTTCAAGGTTCTCCGCACACAAGTCGCCCCGCAAGTCGGATCATCTTGATCCGACTCCTGGTGCGACCTCTATTCAAATCAATGTGCTCCCATAGGGAACCATTGATTTTGAATAGAGAAAGAAAAACGCGGCTGAAAGCTAGCGCGGGGAAACGTGCATTGAATTCAATGCAAAACGCAGAAAAAATTGCGTTAAAAAAGCCGCTTTTTTCATGGCGTCTGTACTAGCTTTACAGACCGTTTTTTAAAACGTCCGTGGGCAGGAGGCCTAAGAAAAAAGAGGGAAAAAAAAAGCACTCGACTGCATCAAAAACGCGCATGCAGAAAAGCACCTGGAACGCATCCGGACTGCTTTTCCAAGGTGTGAACTGGCCCTTAGGTATTTGCGTTTAACCTCGCTTTTCAGAAAGCAAAAAAATGCGTTCAGACGCCAAAGATTTCCACGTTTCAGACGCAAAACGCGGCTAAACGCGGGTACCGGTGTTTAGCCCCGTTTTCGTTTATAAGCGTTTTTAAAGGTGACCTATTTTTTTACATTGAAAAGCTCAAAAATTATGGCAAATGATGAAAAACCATTAAAAATATATATAAAAAACTGTAATTGCTTGCATTACATTGTGGACAATCCACAACTTGTGGCAGGTGACGTGGCAGGTGATGTGGCAAGTGGACAATCCACAACTTGTGGCAGGTGATGTGGCCATGTGAGGTAGCAAGTGGACAATCCACAACTTGTGGCAGGTGATGTGGCAAGTAACACGCTAAATACAAGTACACTGCTGCTCTCTCAGCTGCTGCTACTGACTCTGGTCTCACAAAATGGCTGAAATGGTTAATAATACTGTTTTTTGAGCTTAGGGAGGGTCCTTATGATGTTTCCTAACTAAACGCTTATAGACGCAAACGCGGTAAAACGCGGCTAAACGCGGCATGCAAATGCGGCAAAACGCGCGTTTATAAACGCCGGTTTTAACCTTAGTTCAGAACACTTTGCACCAGCGTCCCGTGTACATGGGGCCTAAAAACGGCTATGCCATTTACAGCTCAAAAACGCCATGGTGGGCATGAGGCCATAGGCTAACATGGAGAGGCGTTTTTAAGCTGCAAAAAAACGCTCAAACAAGCGGCTGTAAAAACATCCGTGTGCATGTAGCCTTATATTAACCACTTGCTTACTGGGCACTTAAACCCCCTTCCTGCCCAGACCAATTTTCAACTTTCAGCGCTGATGCACTTTGAATGACATTTACGCGGTCATACAACACTGTAACCAAATGAAATTTTAATATTTTTTTTCCACACAAATAGAGCTTTCTTTTGGTGGTAGTTGATCACCTCTATGTTTGTTTTTTTCTATAAATACAAAAGACCGAATCAAAAAAAAAAATTGGGATATTTTAATATTTTGTTTGAAAATTTTGAAAAAAAGGTAATTTTTCTCCTTCATTGATGTACACTGATGAGACTGCACTGATGGGCACCGATAAGGCGGCAAGGGTGGGCACTGAGAGGTGGCATTGCTAGTTGGCACTGAGAAGTGGCACTGCTAGGTGGCAATGATAGTTGGCAGTGATGGGCAATGATAGGCAGCACTGCTAGGTGGCACTGATTGGCGGTACTGGCAGGGGCTACTGATTGTCACAGATGACGCAGAATTGCCTCTTCCTCTTCAGGCCCGATGTCCCTTGCACATAAGCCGATGATTGCCTTTTTTTTTGCTCACGCTGTCAGCGCTAGAAGAAAACAAAAACGATTACCGAGCTTTTGTTTACATCACGTGATCAGCTGTCATTGGCTGACAGGTGATCACGTGGTAAGGGGCAGGGATTGGCCCCTTACTCAGATCTGTGATCACCCGAGTCTCAGTGACTCGTGACCACAGCCCACGCATGAAGGGGAGGACGTCTATTGACGGACTCCCGGCAATTGAGGACCGTGCTGTGGCCGTCGATCAGCTATAGCGCTGATCTCAAGTGGTTAAAGAGGGTCTAAATGGGCCATTGACATGCATCACAATTGAACGTAGGAATGTGTCTTTGCAAAGTTAAACTAAATTAAATCCTTTTTTATTTTTTCTTGGGGATAGAGTGCAGAGGGATTAGAAGTCTGGTCAGTTTTTGGGGATGTCTGCTCCCCTGATAGGGTGAAGACAACTCCCAAATTTGGCCACTTTATCCTTCCAAATGATTCACTTCCTGTCACATAGCCACACAGGAAGTGAGGGTAAATTCCTACCAATGTCTTTCCTTGGGGACAGACAGGTCAATCTAAATAGTTTCCCCATTCGGTAAATTGAACTCCAGCATTTTGCTGTGTACACCCCAAATTATTAGTTATCTTGGACTTTGTTTTTTTTTTCCTTAAAGCAAATCCACTTGCTGGAGATCCGAGGGGGACATGCAAGGAAAAGAAAAAACACCATCTTTGCTTCTATATGATTGGATGTTAAAATCAACAGTGCTTCCCCTCAGATTTTCAGCAACACTTGTATTGCAGAAAGGATTTGCCTTTAACATTACCTAATAATTTGGGGTGAAAACAACAAAGTGCTACAGTGCAATTTTCTGAATGGGGACACTAGTTAGATTGACCGGTGTGTCCCAAAGGAAAGATTGGTAGGATTTTACTCTCACTTCCTGTATGGCTATGTGACAGGAAGCAAAGCCAATTTTAAGAACAGGGACACAAAAGCCAACCTAAAATAATAATAAAAAAATAAAAAATAAAAACCTGCAACCATGCTGCATTTTACCTGCACTAGACTGTACTGGAACGCTGCAAAATGCATCAAAAGCGCACTGGAACGCACCAAAATGCACTAAAAACGCACTGGATCGTCCGGAGAACGAAGCAGGGAAGAAGAAGCCGGAGCAAGATGCGGACAAGAACACCGAAGGAAGAAGCAGAGGAAAGAATAAGATGGAGGAAGAAACCCGAATAAAGAAAATAAGAAGATGGAAGAAGAAGCGGGGAAAGGAGAAGACATTAATAAAGGAATTGTCAAAAACCGGCTATTGTCTTTTTTATCATTTTTGACACTTTTTTTGGTGAAATGGTAGGAATACATTTGTACCCCATTATCATTTCACACAGGGGTGGGGCGGGATCTGGGGGTCCCCTTTGTTAAAGGGGTCTTCCAGATTCCGATAAGCCCCCCCACCCGCAGACCCCCACAACCACCAGGCAAGGGTTGTTGGGATGAGGCCCTTGTCCCCATAAACATGGGGACATCCCCCCCATGTTGAGGGCATGTGGCCTGGTACGGTTCAGGAGGGGGGGGTGCTCTCTCGTCCCCCCTCTTTTCCTGCGGCCTGCCCGGTTAAGTGCTCGGATAAGGGTCTGGTGTGGATTTTTAGGGGGACCCCCACAGCATTTTTTTTTTTATTTGGCGCGGAGTTCCCCTTAATATCCATACCAGACCTGAAGGGCCTGGTAATGAAATTTTGGGGGACCCCCACGCATTTTTTTTTTTTATTCAAAGACTTTCAATGACTTATCTGTATTGACGGGAACTGGCAATTCATTACAGCCGCGAGTACTTTTAAATTACTTTTTTTTTTCCTTTAGAAATGTCATTTTGTGCAGAGACAGTTATAAAATGGCAAGTTTAGAGGTGTGCTGTTCAACTTATGCAAATGCATTTACGTTACTTGACATTTACTAAGATTTTGCCGGCGCATTGAACCGGCGCATTTGAACGAGCGCAAATGCTGAGTGCACATGTGCAGTGCATAAATAGACCTCTCGCAGTTCTAAACGTACTTGCAGGCGCAGCAGGCTGGTTCAGAAAAAGTTACTTTCTCATTCTATTTGGGGCATATTTGTTACTTGGGCAGTTGTCACTATACTTCCTCACATCACCCCACATCACCCCATTATATTGGCACTTCCAGCTTCTTTTAATTTTGATTTGAAGATGCTGTGCGCCAGGTCCATAGTGGCGCACTGAGCGCCTCCTCCCGTGCGCCGATAACACTTTAGTAAATGGGGAATAGTGCTGCGTTACCAGCGCAAAAGTTTTGTAAATACCAAAACTGCCAATGCGCATTGGCGTGTGCCGCAACTCAAGGAGCAAACGGTTCGTAAGTCAGCCCCCATGAGTCTACAATATTGAACTTTTTACAATATTCTAATTTTCTGAGATGCTGAATTTTGTTTTTTCTCTAGCTGCCAGCCATAATTATCAAAATTCAAAGAAATAAATGCTTGAGTGTGTAATTAATCTATATAATATATAAGTTTTACTTATTAAATTAAATTACTGAAATAAATTACCTTTGTGATGATATTAAAATATTTTGAGATGTATCTGTATATGACGGCTTATGCCATTTTATTCAAATAGTAGAAAGTTGAAACATCTTGGAGATCTTTGTATCATTATCAGGATTAAAAAATTATACAGGAATGTAGCATAAGTAATATGGGGCTGATTTACTATAACTCCAGGAAGTACTGAGCACTGAGCAAATAATAGCTCCCATTTTTGCCAATTAAAAATTCAATGCGCGAATTTGCGAATGAAAAAGAGCGCTATTAGCAGCAAACAAGTGTTAGTAAATATGAAATCAGCGCTAAATAGCGCATCCGCGTACATGCAAATGCCAATTTCCACTACGTTTTTATATAGCACTGCACTGCAACCGTGATCCATGTATGTGAAAGAAACATTTTTATATGAGATGTGCTCTACCTCGTGTGCAGCTATTGCTGTATATTGCAATTAGTATTGCTAGTTTTTTTCCTTCTTTTGCTAACGAATGCACTTATGAATAATTATTACATAGTAATGTCTGCTATTCTGTAAAATTACATGTATTAAACATTTAGGTTACCCATTTGTTGTATGTTGTTTTTTTCATGTTTTTTTTTTTTTTTCATTTATCTGATTATCTATTATCTAATATCTATTAGCCTGAATGATTTTTGGCCCGAAAATTTGATAAGGGGGGGCCAACCCGTCCTTATGTACCACCTAATATCAGTATTTTTATGTGGAATATCTCTGAAATTATGTGAGATCTAACGTTAAAACCACTTGATCTTACCGGATCTAACGAATATCTATTAGCCTGAATGATTTTTGGCCAGAAATTTTGATAAGGGGGGCCAGCCCCCCTCATTAATCACTTAATAAGTCTCTAATTATGTGAGATCTAACGTTAAAACCACTTGATCTTACCGGATCTAACAAATAGCTTCCAAAATAGCTAACTGTTTGGGCAATTTTTTGATAAGAGGGGGCTGATGACGGGTTAGCCCCCCCAGCAAATAACTGTTAATATTGCTTCTTCTGTGTGAGATCTAACGCAAACAACGGTTTTATCTAACCTGATCTAACAAAGATCTAACAAACTGCATAAGATTTTTTCAAAAATTTTGATAAGGGGGGGCTAACCCGGCAGAGGTAAAGATTGTTGTGAGATGGAGAGTAACAAGTGAAAGTGACAGAGAAAAATATATTTTATCAAAACATTTCACATTCCACATTCTTAAAAACAAAATATTTTAATTAGAAGCAACATTGTTGCAAAGGAAAATTTATTTCAGAGAAAGATACATTTCATCTCAACATAAAAAAAAAATATTTGTGAAAGTTACAATTGTATCATTAGAATCAATGGCTAAAACTTGCATTGGACTAAAATAGAGCAGATTTTCACTTCCAAACAATGCTCTTTAGTTAGCTCTCTTTTTGGTATTTACTATAACTCTTGTGAAAAAAGACACTTGAGTTAAAATTTGAGTTATTTCACTTCTGAGCATGCTCAGTTGTGTTGCCAAATTTGTCCAAAAAACAAGGAATTTTTCACTGCTCAGACTTTTAAAGATATTTCAGTGTAGAAATCACTTTTTCACACAGTTTTAAAGCAGATTATCTTTAAATAATATACCGCATATTTCAGTACCATTTAGGCAATTATATCATGCTCTAAACATTATTTCCATGTGCAATTCTCCAGCTTTTAGTAGAGTAAGGATTTGGGCGCTATTTGGATTCTGGGAGCTATAGTAAATTTGATTTTGGGAGTATTTTCTCTCCAGCGCTATAGTGAATACCGTTTTCGCGCTAATTAGCGCAAATTGCTGCGATTCGCGCTAATTAGCGCAAATTCACGGCAATTTGCGCTAATTAGCACCGCGGCGCTATAGTAAATTACCCCCATAGAATACAAATAACAAGACAAAAAAATATGAAAATATAGTAGTAAATCTGCAATAAAAAGTATAGCAGTTACTTGCAAATAAAGTTCAGGGGGTAATGCATGCATGTGTTTGAATACTGTTAAATTGAAAGTAAAACAAAACATGATAAACCTATAATCAAATTTCTATATATGGCTTCAATATCTAGTTTAATTGTAGACAACTGTACACAGTTGTGAAAGTTACAACTGTTTACTGTTGTAACTTATTTACTATGTTGTTTACATATTTACTGTAGTGTGTCTATATTTTCTGTGTATTGTGATTTTGTGTGTGTGTGTATATGTGGCTTTTTAAAGAGGTTTAAATGTTCTATTTAAGATAACTACTCTGAAAGTTATCCTCTCTATCCACCTATTGTTTGACAAACAGTACAATCTGCCTTCATGTTGCAGTTTTGACATTTCCATCACTTGTCAGGAGAGATTAAAATGCTGTTAGTCTATACATGCCTATGCAATGGCTAAGGACCAATCAAACTAAACTAGCAATGTTGAGATGCTATGAATAGAGATTAGTAAATCCATAAGCACATCCGGCATAGTACTATTTTTTTCTATTTGCCTATTTATTTATTAGACAGATGTGCAAGAAAATATAAGACAAGCTAAAAATTCTCTAGATACTCGGCACACAATAAATAGTGTATTGGCTTTAGGGACAGATATTGCACACAATATATAGTACATGTAGACCTTTGTGAGTAGCGTATATGCTGTAGGTTGAATTATTCTGAAAAACATTGAAAGTTAAAACTAACTGCTTAAAAAGTCACTTATTGAGGTAAGTTTTATTAAGGTTTGCAATTAAAGTAACAACACAAAAAAAATTAAATATTCCAAAAAGGAAACAATCCAATAAAAACATGAAAATTATGGTTGAGGCAATAATTAAAAACAATTAGTTGGGTAATAATTAGCCAGTGGTTTTGTATTCAATGCCATCCAGGATTGAAGAATCCCAGCAGGTGCTGGGGAAAGTGCACATGGTGAATGTCAGGAAGAAAATTAAAGCTGCTTACCTAAATAAATTTTAATGCAGCTTTTTTTCTGCTTTTTTTTTTCACAGTAAAGTGGAACTTTAGTCACACAATTAATTGCTGATATATCACTTCAGGCTAGCCCCTTTTGCAGGTATAACTACTGTATGCAAACCATTAACAATAAGTGCCTATACTGCCTATTTTGCACATGCTCAGTTTCTCTCTATTTTTGGCACTGTACAGTACCTAAAATCAGAGACACTAGGGGCAGATCAAGTGACTTCTTTAAGATTTACTGTTGCTGAAGGGGGAAGAAAGCGACAGGAATTATACAGACTACATGGAGGGAACACAGATTAGGAAGGGAGTAAAACATGACCAGTGTACCCAAGATACCTCCCCACACATTACCCATACACGTTTACCCTTATTTACCGTATTTTTCGGACCATAAGGCGCACTTAAAATCCTTTTACTTTCTCAAAAATCGCCAGTGCGCCTTATACTGCGGTGCGCCTAATGTATGGATGGATTTGTAGTCGGGAGGTACGGCCATCGTAGTCAGGAGGTACGGCCATCGTAGTCAGGAGGTGTGTGTAGAGGTGTGCACATTCATTCGTTCATTTTCTATACCCGCTGCCCCAAAAATGGCTCCTGGTAAGAGACATGCTTACGAAGCGGATTTCAAACTCAATGCTGTCAGTCACGCAGTACAACATGGAAATAGAGCAGCTGCAAGAGAATTCAACATTAATGAATCTATGGTACGGAAGTGGAGGAAGCAAGAAGACGCCCTGCGCCAGGTAAAGAAGACCAAACTGAGTTTCCGAGGGCACAAAGTGAGGTGGCCACAGTTGGAGGACAAAATCGAACAGTGGGTTATTGAACAGAGAACCGCAGGTAGAAGCGTCTCTACTGTCTCTATTCGACTCAAAGCAACAGCGATAGCAAGCGACATGAAGATCAACGACTTTCGAGGAGGTCCTTCTTGGTGCTTCCGTTTTATGAAAAGGCGTAATCTCTCCATCCGCACAAGAACTCCAGTGTCATCCGAGCTTTCAGGAAGGCCGGAATCATCACCGAACAGCTAGGTAACAGCAACGAGACTGACTCGGATAATGATAACGACGAGAGGGATCCGGGCATGCTTGATGCTGAAATCGCCCAACTGTTAAACTCAGACACCGAAGATGAAGAATTTGATGGATTTGAGGTAGAGGAATAAACTGAAAAAGTGAGTGTATTGTTTTGTATTTTATATAACTGAACAATGTTGAGAGTTATTGTTATTGTGAAAGAGTTGAATAAAGTTTGACTTATCAGACTTATCAGAGTTTTGTTTCATTTAATGCGCCTTATAACCCGGTGCGTCTTATGTACGAACATAAACCCGTTACCAGTCAATCATTGTTGTTGCGCCTTATAACACGGTGCGGCTTATGGTCCGAAAAATACGGTAACCTATACCTTAACCACTTAACGACCGCCCACCGCCGATTTACGTCGGCAGAATGGCACCGACAGGCAGAATCACGTAGATCTACGTGATCGCCTTTGTGCAGTTGGGGGGTCCATCCGGACCCCCCTTCACTGCAGTGAGCGGCCGTTAAGTGTTCGGGAGCGATCAGGCATGAGGGGGCGGCCGCTCGATTCCGCCCCCCCCCTCGCGATTGCTCCCGGTCGAATGAAATTGCTTCCTCCTGCCTGAAATGTAAACACAGGCTGGAGGAAGTGATGTCATCTCCCTCGCCGCGGTCTTTTCGTTCCCGGCGCCGAGGAGAGAAGAAGCAGGTTAGTGCACCAACAGTCCACTGACACGTAGGTACACATAGGCACACAAATCACCCCCCAGTCACCCCCAGATCACCCCCCAGGTCACCCCAAAGCCCCCAATCACAGTGTCACTGATTGCAGTGATCATTTATTTTACTGATCACTGCATTTAGTGTCATCTGTGATTGTAAAAAGTTGCAGGGCAGTTAGGATTAGGCCCCTTTAGGTCCAGGGTAGCCCCCTAACCCCCCCCTAATAAAGGTTTAACCCCTTGATCACCCCCCAGGTAACCCTTTCACCCCCTAACTTCAGCGTCACTAAGCGATTGTTTTTCCGATCGCTGTATTCGTGTCGCTGGTGTTTTAGGCAGTTATTTTTTTTTAGGTTCGCCGCAGGTTTTTATTAGTGTCAGGTACCCCCATATATTATTTTAACCTCCTGATTGCCCCTAGAGTTAACCCTTTCACCAGTGATCGCCGTATAAGCGTCACCGGTGTCACTGGTTAGCCAGTAAGTTATTTAGTTATTTAGGTTACCCGTCAGGTTTTTATATAGTGTCAGGTACCCCCATATTTAACCTAATAAAGGTTTTAACCCCCTGATTGCCCCTAGTTAACCCTTTCACCAGTGATCACCATATAAAGGTTACGGGTGACGCTGGTTGATTAGTTTGCTTTTTATAGCATCAGGGCACCCGCCGTATATAACCCAATAAAGGTTTAACCCCCCTGATCGCCCGGCGGGTGAGATCAATTAGGTTTTAGCACCAGAGAGGGTCTGCGTCGCCCCAGGCAGTGTTAGGTTAGTGCCAGTAACGCTAACACCCACGCGCAAAGCATACACCCCCCTTAGTGGTATAGTATCTGATCAGATCTATACTAGCATCCCCAGCGGTTTAGGGTTCCCAAAAACGCAGTGTTAGCGGGATCAGCCCAGATACCTGCTAGCGCCTGCGTTTAGCCCCTCCGCCCAGCCCAGCCCAGCCCAGCCCACCCAAGTGCAGTATCGATCGATCACTGTCACTTACCAAACACAACACACATAACTGCAGCGTTCGCAGAGACAGGCCTGATCCCTGCGATCGCTAACAGTTTTTTTGTAGCGTTTGATATATTTGCTGACGACAGTCAGGTGCTTTTTTTCCTGTGAATCTTACTAGTGTACCCCTAAATTTAGAGCCCAAAATGGCAAGACGAAGGTACACTAGTAAAGAGGCCTACGAGATTCTGAGCATGACAGATAGTGAAGAGGAGGTCACGTATCTGTCAGATTCAGGCTCAGAATATCTTCCTGTAGAAGACAGTGACGTCAGCGGCCCCACGTCAGATAGCTCTGACGACGAAGTTGAGGTCCCTGCTAAGGTCAGGTGTACCCGATCCCGATCTTCTGAGGTTGTTGAGGAGCAAGAACCGCAGGTCTCTCGTATCATGGAGCAGAGTAGTACTAGCGCCGCTATTCCTTCTGGTGAACTGGCAAGCACCAGCGGCCTAGTACAGCCTGGACGTACATCCAGCACTGCAGTAACACTTGGTGACGTGGCGAGTCCCATAAGTGCAGTTCAAGCTGGCGAGGTGGCAAGCACAAGTAGTGTCCCGCTGCCACCAAGAAGACAAAGGCAGGCCCGTCGTGCCCATACTGCCCTTCCTGCAGAATTTGCCTATCCTGATTGGGTCCCCACCACTTCTTTAGAACCCGTACTTCCCCCATTCACTGCCCAACCCGGTATTCAGGTGGAAACAGCTGATTTTATTCCAATTGATTTTTATTCGCTGTTTTTCACGGAAGATCTCTATAGATCTATTGTGGACCAGAGTAATTTATATGCTGGTCAATTTATCGCCGCTAACCCCCAGTTGCCTAAAATTGCCAGAAATTGGAAACCAATTACGGTTTCCAAATTTAAGACCTTTCTGGGCCTTTCCCTCAACATGGGCACACATAAATTTCCGTCATTGCGTGCTTATTGGTCCACGCACCCAATTGACCACATGCCCGTGTTCTCTGCCTCCATGTCCAGGGCACGATACGAGCAGATTTTGCGGTTCATGCACTTCAACGACAATGAACTTTGTCGTCCACGTGGGGACCCTGAATACGACCGGCTCTATAAAATTCGGCCCCTCATAAACCACTTCAACGAACGTTTTGCAGCCTTGTTTACTCCCGATCAAGTTGTCTGCGTTGATGAGTCCCTGATTAAATTTTCTGGCCGCTTGTCTTTCAAGCAGTACCTTCCCAGCAAGCGTGCCAGATACGGGGTCAAGCTCTACAAGTTCTGTGACAGGGCAACAGGCTATGTAGTGAACTTTACGGTTTATGAGGGAAAAGATAGTCAGATTGAGTCGGTCAACTGCCCGGATTACATAGGGAGCACTGGCAAGATAGTGTGGAACTTGGTGTCACCCTTATTCGGAAAGGGGTACCACTTGTATGTGGACAATTATTACACGAGCGTGCCACTGTTTAGTCACTTGTTTGATCATCAGATTGGAGCATGTGGCACCGTGCGACCTAATCGCCGGGGCTTTCCCCAGCGGCTTGTAGATGCCCGTCTTAGGCTGGGGGAGAGAGCCTGCTTGAAGTGTAATAACTTGCTCGCTATGAAGTGGAGGGACAATAAGAATGTTTTCCTTCTTACCTCCCTTCATGCAGACACGACAGTCCAAATTCGTACGGCGACTGGTGTTGTGGAGAAACCCCTCTGTGTCCACGAATATAACCAAAATATGGGAGGGGTGGACCTCAACGACCAGTTGATGGCGCCGTATCTAATTGACCGTAAGGCGAGACGCTGGTACAAAAAAGTGTCTCTATCATTATTCCAATTGGCTTTGCTGAATGCTCATGTGCTATACAGAGCTTCAGGCGGGACGTTATCTCTTCTAAAATTCCAGAATGAGATAGTCACAGAACTCCTGTATCCAGGCGGTTCTGCACCTCACCATCCCCTACCAAATGCAGTAAGCCGGCTGCATGAGAGGCATTATTCGTATGTCCTCCCGAGTACCCCTACCCAAAGCCACCCCCAAAAAAGATGTCGTGTCTGTAGCAAGCGCGGATTTAGGCGTGACACCCGTAGTTTTTGTCCACTCTGTCCTGACAAGCCTGGTCTTTGCCAAGGTGAATGTTTTGAACGCTACCACTCAAAAGTGAAGTTTTAGCGTAGGGTACAGCATTTCACAGACAAGGACACACTTACACAGGGTCTCCCAAGATGCCATTACATTTTGAGAGACCCGAACCATTACAGTTGTAAAGTTACAAAAAAAAAGTGTAAAAAAGAAAAAAAAAAACGTAAAAAACAAAACACAAAAAAAATATAAAATAAAAAAAACAAAAATAGTTGTCATTTTATTGTTCTCTCTCTCTCTATTTTCTCTCTATTGTTCTGCTCTTTTTTACTGTATTCTATTCTGCAATGTTTTATCATGCTTGCTTTTCAGGTATGTAATTTTTTGTTTTCAGGTGCGCCATTCAACTGCAGCGCGGAATTATTTATCTTGACAGCAACAGCGTTTGCTCCCACGATACATAAAGCCGTGACTCCAGTGCTGTAGGAGGTGATTTCACCACCACAGTTAAAAAAAAGAGCATATATGCCGAAGCATGGGGGCAGCAGGGGCGGAGGAGCGATTTTGCTCCTAATGCCGCGTACATACGGTCGAAATTCTGACGGAGGCCTGCCCGTGGAAAATTCCGACCGTGTGTACGCGGCATAACTTTTTTGCGGGAGGATGCCCCCATGCTTCGGCATATATATATTTTAGGCACAGGTTGCGTTAAAACATTTTTTTATTTTTTACTAGGTTTTGTTTTGGTATTTGCTTTGCAGGTATGGCATGGTAAGGTCTTACTGTTGTACTGTAATGTTACTTTGTTTTAATGTTAACCACCATTTGCTTAGCAGGTACGCCATTCAGTTGCAGCGCGGATCTATTTATCTTGACAGCAACAGCGTTTGCTCCCACGATACATAAAGCCGTGACTCCAACGCTGTAGGAGGTGATTTCACCACCACAGTTAAAAAAAAGAGCATATATGCCGAAGCATGGGGGCAGCAGGGGCGGAGGAGCGATTTTGCTCCTAATGCCGCGTATATACGGTCGAAATTCCAACGGAGGCTTGCCCGTGGAAAAGTCCGACCGTGTGTACGCGGCATAACCTTTTATGCCGCGTACATACGGTCGAAATTCCGACGAAGGCTTGACCGTGTGTACGCGGCATAACTTTTTTGCGGGAGGATGCCCCCATGCTTCGGCATATATGTCCATCATTAGAAGTGGGTGGATGAAGGGAGGTATTCTAATGGTGGGCATACCCACCAATCAATCTCTTTTTTTCGTTCAGCCAATAGGCTGTATGAAAAAAAAGATTACAATACATGTCCAACAAGGACCAGCAACGTACTGGTATGTTGCTGGATTTGAATGTTTATACCAGAATGATGCCTGCGGGTTTAGGTATCATCTTGGTATCATTCTTTTCAGCCAGCAGCCGGCTTTCATGTAAAAGCAATTCTAGCAGATAATTAGCCTCTAGACTGCTTTTACAAGCAGTGGGAGGGAATGTCCCCCCCCGGACATAAAAAGCGCCATTGGGAAATTGGGAAAGCATTTTATCACACCGATCTTGGTGTGGTCAGATGCTTTGAGGGCAGAGGAAAGATCTAGGGTCTAACCCCCCAATTTTTTTCAAAAAAAGAGTACCTGTCACTACTTATTGCTATCATAGGGGATATTTACATTCCCTGAGATAACGATAAAAATGGTAAAAAAATAAAATATGGAAGGCACAGTTTAAAAATAAAATAAAAAAGCCAACTAAATAATAAAAAAAAAAAAAAAAAAGCACCGCTGTCCCCCCTGCTCTTGCGCAAAGGCGAACGCAAGCGTCGGTCTAGCGTCATATGTAAACAGCAATTGCATCATGCATGTGAGGTATCACCGCGAAGGTCAGATCGAGGGCAGTCATTTTAGCAGTAGACCTCCTCTGTAAATCTAACGTGGTAACCTGTAAAGGCTTTTAAATGCTTTTAAAAATGAATGTAGTTTGTCGCTGCTGCGCGTTTGTGCGCAATTTTAAAGCATGTCGTGTTTGGTATCCATGTACTCGGCCTATGATCATCTTTTTTATTTCATCAAACATTTGGGCAATATAGTGTTTTTTAGTGCATTAAAAATAAAAAAAGTGTGTTTTTCCCCCAAAAAATGCGTTTGAAAAATCGCTGCGCAAATACTGTGTGGAAAAAAAAAATGCAACACCCACTATTTTAATCTGTAGGGCCTTTGCTTTAAAAAAATATATAATGTTTGGGGGTTCAACATAATTTTCTTGCAAAAATTTTTTTTTTTTCATGTAAACAAAAAGTGTCAGAAAGGGCTTTGTCTTCAAGTGGTTAGAAGAGTGGATGATGTGTGACATAAGCTTCCTAATGTTGTGCATAAAATGCCAGGACAGTTCAAAACCCCCCCAAATGACCCCATTTTGTAAAGTAGACACCTCAAGCTATTTGCTGAGAGGCATGATGAGCCCATTGAATATTTTTTTTTGTCCCAAGTGATTGAATAATGACCAAAAAAAAAAATGTACAAAAAGTTGTCACTAAATTATATATTGCTCAAACATGCCATGGGCATATATGGAATTACACCCCAAAATACATTCTGTTGCTTCTCCTGAGTACGGGGATACCACATGTGTGGGACTTTTTGGGAGCCTAGTCGCGTACGGGACCCCAAAAACCAAGCACCGCCTTCAGGATTTCTATGGGTGTAAATTTTTGATTTCACTCCTCACTGCCTATCACAGTTTCGGAGGCCATGGAATGCCCAGATGGCACAAAACCCCCCCAAATGACCCCATTTTGGAAAGTAGACACCCCAAGCTATTTGCTGAGAGGTATGTTGAGTATTTTGCAGATCTCGCTTTTTGTCACAAAGTTTTGAAAATGTAAAAAAAGAAAAAAAAAAGAAAAAAAAATGTCTTTCTTAATTTTCAAAAACAAATGAGAGCTGTAAAATACTCACCATGCCTCTCAGCAAATAGCTTGGGGTGTCTACTTTCCAAAATGGGGTCATTTGTGGGGGTTTTGGGCTATTTTGACATTTTATGGCCTTCAAAACTGTGATAGGTAGTGAGGAGTGAAATCAAAAATTTATGCCCTTAGAAACCTTGAAGGCGGTGCTTGGTTTTTGGGGTCCCGTACGCGGCTAGGCTCCCAAAAAGTCCCACACATGTGGTATCCCCGTACTCAGGAGAAGCAGCAGAATGTATTTTGGGGTGTAATTTCACATATAACCATGGCATGTGTGAGCAATATATCATTTAGTGACAACTTTTTGTACATTTTTTTTTCTTTTTGTCATTATTCAATCATTTGGGACAAAAAAAAATATTCAATGGGCTCAACATGCCTCTCAGCAAATAGCTTGGGGTGTCTACTTTCCAAAATGGGGTCATTTGGGGGGTTTTGTGCCATCTTGGCATTTTATGGCCTTCAAAACTGTGATAGGTAGTGAGGAGCGAAATCAAAAATTTATGCCCTTAGAAACCTTGAAGGCGGTGCTTGGTTTTTGGGGTCCCGTACGCGGCTAGGCTCCCAAAAAGTCCCACACATGTGGTATCCCCGTACTCAGGAGAAGCAGCAGAATGTATTTTGGGGTGTAATTTCACATATGCCCATGGCATGTGTGAGCAATATATCATTTAGTGACAACTTTGTGCAAAAAAAAAAAAAGTTTGTCATATTCCCGCAACCTGTGGCAAAATATAAAATATTCCATGGACTCAACATGCCTCTCAGCAAATAGCTTGGGGTGTCTACTTTCCAAAATGGGGTAATTTGGGGGGGTTTTGTGCTATTTTGGCATTTTATGGCCTTCGAAACTGTGATAGGTAGTGAGGAGTGAAATCAAAAATTTACGCTCTTAGAAATCCTGAAGGCGGTGCTTGGTTTTTGGGGCCCTGTACGCGGCTAGGCTCCCAAAAAGTCCCACACATGTGGTATCCCCGTACTCAGGAAAAGCAGCAGAATGTATTTTGGGGTGCAATTCCACATATAACCATGGCATGTGTGAGCAATTTATCATTTAGTGACAACTTTTTGTACATTTTTTTTTCTTTTTGTCATTATTCAATCATTTGGGACAAAAAAAAAATATTCAATGGGGTCAACATGCCTCTCAGCAAATAGCTTGGGGTGTCTACTTTCCAAAATGGGGTCATTTGGGGGGGTTTTGTGCCATCTTGGCATTTTATGGCCTTCAAAACTGTGATAGGTAGTGAGGAGTGAAATCAAAAATTTATGCCCTTAGAAACCTTGAAGGCGGTGCTTGGTTTTTGGGGTCCCGTACGCGGCTAGGCTCCCAAAAAGTCCCACACATGTGGTATCCCCGTACTCAGGAGAAGCAGCAGAATGTATTTTGGGGTGTAATTTCACATATGCCCATGGCATGTGTGAGCAATATATCATTTAGTGACAACTTTGTGCAAAAAAAAAAAGTTTGTCATATTCCCGCAACTTGTGGCAAAATATAAAATATTCCATGGACTGAACATGCCTCTCAGTAAATAGCTTGGGGTGTCTACTTTCCAAAATGGGGTCATTTGGGGGGGTTTTGTGCTATTTTGGCATTTTATGGCCTTCGAAACTGTGATAGGTAGTGAGGAGTGAAATCAAAAATTTGCGCCCTTAGAAATCCTGAAGGCGGTGCTTGGTTTCCGGGGTCCCGTACGTGGCTAGGCTCCTAAAAAGTCCCACACATGTGGTATCCCCGTACTCAGGAGAAGCAGCAGAATGTATTTTGGGATGCAATTCCACATATAACCATGGCATGTGTGAGCAATATATCATTTAGTGACAACTTTTTGTAATTTTTTTTTTTTTTGTCATTATTCAATCACTTGGGACAAAAAAAAAATATTCAATGGGCTCAACATGCCTCTCAGCAATTTCCTTGGGGTGTCTACTTTCCAAAATGGGGTCATTTGGGGGGGTTTTGTACTGCCCTGCCATTTTAGCACCTCAAGAAATGAGATAGGCAGTCATAAATTTAAAGCTGTGTAAATTTCAGAAAATGTACCCTAGTTTGTAAACGCTATAACTTTTGCGCAAACCAATAAATATACGCTTATTGACATTTTTTTTACTAAAGACATGTGGCTGAATACATTTTGGCCTAAATGTATGGCTAAAATTGAGTTTATTCGATTTTTCTTATAACAAAAAGTAGAAAATATCATTTTTTTTCAAAATTTTCGGTCTTTTTCTGTTTATATCGCAAAAAATAAAAATCGCAGAGGCAATCAAATACCATTAAAAGAAAGCTCTATTTGTGGGAAGAAAAGGACGCAAATTTCATTTGGGTACAACATTGCATGTCCGCACAATTTACAGTTAAAGCAGCGCAGTGCCGAATCCCAAAAACAGGCCTGGTCCTAATGGCCCGAAATGGTCCGGGGCTTAAGTCAATCTATAGTAATTTAGACCACACCAGAGTTGGAGTATAACTGGCCACAACCGCCTTTTTTTATTAAAACAATATTAGGTAAAAACTCCAATTTAAAATTATACTTTGCTTCAATAACTTTATTAACACATTTAAACATTATAACTCCCAGTCTGTTGGTCTCTGACTGCACCCCTGAACTTTTTGAACCCTTTTTTCACCAATAAACTGCGGGACCAAATTTTAGAACCATACCAGGCCTCCAGCCGTATCACAGCTCCGAGACAACCCCTTCCCGCAGTGCAACCATACCCGTACTGCAGCGGACACCAGAGGGGCACATACCACCGATGAGCCCCCACCACTTCCATACCATCTGTTTTCTGCCACTATCAAAGACCAAAGACACCGCCACAGCCTGCAAGGGTAACACCTTACCCTTAAGGGCCCCTCCACACCCGCAGGGCATGCTGAATGCCATCCTGAATCCCCAGAGCCCATAAATCCATCCCCACATCCGAAAGATGCACACCATCCCTCCTCAAGTACATCCCCACGTTAACCTCCAACTCCAAGTGGAGCCCTCCATTAGCCGTAACGAACCTGCCCACCAGTTTGTTCAATTTTATCCGAGCCTTATTGATCCGAGCTACCGATCTCGCCATCCACCATGAGGTTCTTGTGACCACATCAGACCACACCAACAAAGTCCCCGGAAAAGCCTCCTTGGGTGTCAAAAAAACCAGTCTTCACCGCCGAGAGCAAGGCCCCAATAGCCCTGACCCCCCCAAGTCGTTACCCCCCACGTGAAGGACCAACACGTCTGGCAGTCTATCCAACCGGGCATACCGGAATACCTCAGGCACCACCCTGCTCCACACCAGCCCCGGGATGCCTATCCACCTAACGCAAGCCTCCCTCCTGGGTATCCCCAACTGCCTGCCGCCCTGCCTAAAGTCCGCCCTCTTCGCCCCCCAAAAGACATAAGAATGCCCCAAAATCCAGACGAGGACGGACCTCCATCTGAAACGAAACACAACAAATATATTCAAACAGCAGCCAAAAAAACACCTACCCCACTGTCAACAACCCCCGTGCCCCCCATCCTTCAGCCCCCCACTCATTCCTCATGCACATCTAACAAATGGGGGCGAATATACGAACGAAACCTCCTGGACTCCCACCCCCCAATCCGTTTTACCGCCGCCTCATCCAAACTGCATCGGGCCGCCTCCGTAGCCGCCCCGATGCGGAAAGAATGTGAAGCAAATTGCGTGCAGTCGTACCCCGCCGCCCTCAGGCACTTGCGGAAAACTGCCACAAATTGAAAACACGACAAAAATGAGCCATCCCCATGAACCAGAAAGCCCCCCCCCCAGTTTCTCCTGACTTCCAAAAACTCCCTCACGACCCTCACAGGACAAACCAGAGACCCAGGCAGGGAAAACAATTGCACCAACACACCTTTCCCTTTTTGATCTGTCTTCGACCTCCTCCACCTCAGTCTCACCCTATCATCCTCAGCATCCATGTCCTGAACCAGTAATCCCCCAGCACTCAGTTTCGATGGGCACACCAGCTCCCCCACCCTAAAAGCACCAAAAAATGCGTCAGAAAAAGGCGCAGAGAACAACTTAACCTCATATACAGAGGAACACACGTTGGCCAACCCCTTGCAAAGCACCTGCAAAATGGCAAAGGAAACCGGCCGCCGTGTATCCCTATGCGGGTGATCCTTCCGATACCCTTTTAGCGCCTGTTTCACCCAGAAGTCTTTAGTGAAGTCCTGCACGCCCTGGAGCTTGAACAGGAACACCAATCCTGCCAGTTTCTTCTCAATCCCCGAGACCAAACCTCCCACTTCCATGTGCCTGGTTACAAAATAAACCACTAGCAATCTGGTCCCGGCCACGTCCAGCTCTGCGTCCGCAAGCCGTATGAACGCGGCCCACTCACTCCAGATTTTGATATACGCCCCCCACGTTGGTCCACTTACCGACCTCCTGATCCAGCCTGCAGTGGCTCCAAGGCAGCCTCCCAGAGCCAACCCGGGCAAGGTGTCCCATCCCTCTCCGCCGCTGGCGCCAGTTCCCTGAAACGGTCCCGCTGAAACCTTGACAGTGAATCAGCCAGAGTGTTCTCAACCCCGGGGATATGTACCGCATAAAGGAAAATATTCAACTGTAAACAACGCAGGACCAAATGGCGCAGCAACCGTATCACCGGCTTTGAAGAAGCGGTAATCCGATTGATGACTTCCACCACTCCCATGTTGTCACAGTTCAACCTAATCTTCAGGTCTTTACACTGCGCCCCCCACAGTTCCATAGCCAAGACCACCGGAAACAATTCCAGCAACACCAGGTTACGAACAAATCTCGCTTCCATCCAGGACTTGGGCCACGCCTCGGCACTCCACCGCCCCCGGAAAAAGGCTCCCAGCGGCATCAGTGACCAACTCCAAATCAAAATTGCTCGCCGGGCCACCCATCCACAATGAACGCCCATTGTAGGTTTCCAAGAATGAGTGCCACACCTTCAAGTCCTCCCTATGTTCCGCATGAAGCCGAATGAAGTGTGAAGGGGCACGCACCCCGGCCGTAGCAGCCGACAGCCGTCGACAAAAAACCTGCCCCATGGGAATAATCCTGCACGCAAAATTTAACTTACCCAGTAAGGATTGCAGTCCACGCAGTTGCACCTTCTTCCCCATCGTCTCCCTAATCTCCTCCCTAAGGGCCTCCACCTTTTCCGTGGGCAATCTACACTCCATAGCCTCGGAATCCATCACGATCCCCAAAAAACTCAGCTCCGTCCTAGGACCTTCCATCTTCTCCGCCGCCAGTGGGACCCCAAACCTTCCTGCAATGTGCTGCAAAGTAGCCAATAAAATCGCACACACCCGGAGGAAGGGGGGCCCACAAACAAAAAATTGTCCAAGTAATGGATTACAGAATCCACACCGGACACGTCCCGCACCACCCAATCCAAAAAGGAGCTGAATGTTTCGAACATGGCGCAGGAGATGGAGCATCCCATAGGCAAACACTGATCCACGTAAAACGCCCCCTCCCAGCAGCACCCCAAAAGCCAAAAACTCTCCGGGTGCACCGGCAGTAGAGGAAAAGCAGACTCAATATCAGCCTTGGCCATGAACGCACCGCGCCCATCCCACAGCCGCATGGAAAGACATGTACGACACCGTACACGCCTCAGGATCAATGGCGCCCTTGACTGACCCCCCTTTTGGGAAGGACAGGTGGTGGATAAGCCAAAACTTATTCGGTTCCTTTTTAGGCACCACCCCCAGCGGAGACACCACCAGGTTACTCAAAGGTTTTTCCCGAAATGGCCCCCCCATGCAGCCCAAAGCCACCTCCTTCGCCAATTTCTTCGAAACCACCCCGGGGTTAGCTAACTCTGACCTCAAATTCCGAGCCACCGGAGGCACCACCTCAAGAGAGCACGGTATCCTAAAACCGTCAGAAAAACCCATGGTCAATAGCTCCTGTCCGGGTACCTACTTAGAAAAAAACGCATTCTTTCCTCCCTCACCGGCATCGTCTTTCTTGTGAGCAACGTCACCGGCACGCTTTCCCTTTTCAAAACAACGGGACAGGGGGTGATTGCCCCCGCACCCCGAGCATTCATGCTTAAAACGTCAGGATCCCCCAAACTTGCAGGATCCCTCGTTGTACTGCCAGCACACCCCCCATTTCTTTCCGGTCGGCGGCACTGAGGTACTCGTCCCCCCAACCTCCCCCTGAAGAAACTGGCTAGGCGTCCTCACCGAGGACATAAGGCGCATCCAGAGGCTTATGTCCTTGTGGTCCCACCTCAGAGCAGGACGGACCGCCATCCGCTGCCGAAACTGCTCGTCATAACGCAGCCAAGCAGTCCCGCCATACACCCTATGAGCCTCCCCGATCGCATCCATGTAACAGAACAAGGCAGAGCAGTGTTCTGGGGATTTTTCCCCAATCACGCTGGCCAAAATGGTGAACGCCTGCAACCAATTCCCAAATGTCCTAGGTATCAACCTATACCTCCTCTTCTCCTCATCCTCCTTCTTGGAATCATCAGGCTTCACCCTATCCAAATTGAACTTCTCCAGCGGCAGCAAAGAAACGATCTCCACATACTCACCCTTGCCGATCTTGTCCCGCACCTCCTGTTTGAGGTGAGCCCCTAAAGGACCCTCAAAGCACACATACACCTTGCACCTGGCCGCGTCAGCAATACGTACCACATCTTCTCGGGTCTTAGCAGCAGGCTCCACTGCCATAGCCCCCCCCGCCGTACTCACCTGCACCGCCACTAAAGGGTCAGATGACATCCCTGCATGGGCCCCCTGAACTACCCCCCCGTCAGCAACCCCCGCCGGCACCCCGACCCAAGGAGCAACCTGCGGAGAACCCACCTGCACCCCCGAGAACTTCTGCAACACATCCTGCAACCCCCAAAGTAACCCTAACAACGCACCCCCTTTCTCGGGAGAAGCAGGCGGACCGCCCGCCCTCCCCGCCACGGGCGGCACTGAACCCCCGTCGCCTGCCGGGACCCCCCCCCCCGCGGTCCCAGACCTTCCAACCTCAACCCCTAACAGTGTACATAATGCAGCATTCAAGTCAGTAGCAGAGACAATAGCGTGCGACTTACCTGGCTGACTGGGCACGACCCCCACAGCCGCTGCTCTCGACTCCCATGGTGCGGCGACGTCCACTCAATCCTCCCCTTCTGATCCGGACAGCTCCCCTTCCGACCTGGACTCCTGGGCTGGTGACATGGATGCGATGAGCCCCCCAGGCGAAGCCCGTCTGGGGGCCGCGGGACCCCTCTGCGCCGACCTGACGTCCCGTCCAAGTGACCCGACTGTCACCTCACCGCTGCGCCTGCGCTCTCTGGATAAGCCCCTGGAAGGCCGTGACATTCTCTCCCCGCCGTCCTGCCTCTCACTCAGCCCTGCTCCATCCAGAACACCTCCAGCCTCGTCTGGTAGAGGCCCCGCAGACGCGGCACAGCTTCTCCCCCGACGAATCCCCCCTCGAGGACGAGGGGGGGATCGTAGCCCCGCCCCCGCACCGCGCTGTCCCTGCATACACCGCCTGGCTCCCTCTCCAGCACCAGCCATAGCACGCTTAGCTGGGGGGGGGGCGATGAGTCCGTTTGTGGGCTCCGGGGGTGGCGTGACCGACCCGGCGGCGAAAAATGCTCCGGCGGCCGTGACCGCCGAGCGCGCTCTGGTACTCTGCCGCTGTCCCCCGACCCCCCGTGCTGCTCAACCAAAAGCGGACCCACCTGAGCCTCCAGCCAGTCGGGCCCCTTCAAAGCCACAGCCACCCTAAGCCGCGCTAGCAAAAGATCCACGGCCGCCATTTTAGTTGCTGGAGAGAAGTGCAAAACTTCCTCTCCCTAATTGTCCCCACACAAAATGATCCCGGGCGTACCCGCCCCCTGTTAATTAAAGCACTCCTCCCATCCCATTACCATTCAACTCTGTCTCCTCCCTCTCACTTCTTCATAGTTGCTGTTAACCCCTTCCTGTCTGTCCTCTCCACCTAGTCATGCCCGGCCCTCCATTATTTTCCTTTTTGTCTCTCCATTCCGGACCTCCCTGGAGAGGTGACAGGAAAACTGTGCTGCTAGGAGTTGAAGAGTTAAAGAGTTAAACTTACAAGAATAGTGTCTTATTTTATCTTTCTGATATTCTTTTCTTTCTCCTTCATTGCAGCCTGTAAACTTCAACACTCTCAAGCTTTTGCCAGTCTTCCTCTCTATCTGAGCAAAACATACAATCAAGGCTGGAAATGTACACATTTTGATTGAAGAAAGTGACATATAGTTTTTTAGACCAAAGAGAGGGAAGAGTTCCCAGTAAGAAAGTGAGCTTCATCAAAATGGTGGCTTCCAGCAAGAAGAAACAGCAGTCCATGGTGGAGGCAATTTACAGCATACATTAATTTTGGTAGCATATTTATTAATGTTGAATGATGTATGTTATTTTGTTAAAGAACCTTAATTGTTATCAAACTGTTATTGTTAAAGTTCTGCTTTACAGTAAAGCCCTGTACACACGATCGGATAACCTATGGATTTTCGTCCGATGGATTTGACCATCGGAAATCCGATGAAACTGTTTTTCATCAGTCTTGGCCACACACCATCAGTTTAAAAACCGACGGCAACAAAACGACGGCACGTACAAAACGTACGACGCGCTATAAAAGGGCCGAACAAATCTAATGGCTCCACCCCTTGGGCTGCTTTTGCTGATTTCATGTTACCGCGTGTTAGTAAAAGTTTGGTGAGAGCCGATTCACGCTTTTCAGTCTCCGTGCTTTGCAGATTGTTTCCTGGTGTTCAGTTTGTGCTTGTGGGTTTGTATTTGTGATTCAGTGCGTGCAGTCAGGTCGTTACTGCCTTGCAGTGCCTTCTTGGCCGTTCGTTTCCTGTTTTTCAGGTCGTTCTTCTCAGGCCTTGCTGTTCCACGGTGCGTTCTGTTTGAGTGCTTTCTGACCAGCCGACCGGTTTAAAACCATGTTTGAAGTGCGTTCTCATTCTCGAGCTCGTGCTGGCTTTGGGCTTGGTGTTGCAGTTAACACTGTAACCCGAGTTCAGTCTGTGAACAGGGTGAGGAGGAGTTCATGGACTAAGAATTGGTTGCTCCAGCGGGACCAATTCTCTCATATGCCTCTGCTGTGGGAAATCCATGAGAATAATCCTGATGATTTCAGGAATTATCTCAGGATGACGGACCCCGTATTTCACCGTCTGTTGGATTTGCTGTCCCCCTATATAACGAGGCAGGACACTGTGATGCGCCAGGCCATCACTGCCGAGCAGAGGCTTATTGCCACGTTGAGATACCTGGCGACTGGGAGAAGCTTGCAGGACCTCAAGTTCTCAACAGGCATCTCCCCCCAGGCTCTCGGGATCATTATCCCTGAGACGTGTTCGGCCATCATTCAGGTCCTGTAGAAGGACTATATGAAGGTAATTTTGCTCCTTTAACCTCACATTATATGTTTTGATTGTTTTTGAATCTTCTTATTTTTTCCCTCCTAACCCAAATTTGCCTGTTTGTAATATCCTGGTAATGTCCCCATTTTCCCCATGCATTTTTTGACCTGTAAAGGCCTTTTTGGGCCCTCCATGCCTATTTCCCTTCACTAACCTCTCCAGCATTAGTGATGAGCTGAACACCCCCGGGTTCAGTTCGCACCAGAACCCGCGAACGGACCGAAAGTTCGCACGAACTTTAGAACCCTATTAAATACAATAGATGCGAACGTTCGAAATCTAAAGTGCTAATTATAACGACTATTATGCATGTTATTGTCCTAAAAAGGGTTTGGGAACCCGGGTTCTGCACCAGGGGACATGTATCAATGCAAAAAAGAAGTTTTAAAAACTGCCGTTTTTCTGGAGCAGTCATTTTAATGATGCATAAAGTGAAAAAAAAGTCAAATATTCCTTTAAATATCGTACCTGGGGGGTGTCTAAAGTATGCCTGTGAAGTGCCACGTGTTTCCCGTGTTTAGAACTGTCCCTGCACAAAATTACATTTCTAAAGGAAAAAAAGCCATTTAAAACTGTTTGCGGCTTTAATGTAATGTCTGGTCCCGGTAAAATGGATGAAAATCTTTAAGAAAAATGGCATAGCTACCCCATCACACACCCCCCCCCCTACCCCAGCCCATTACCAGCCCCTTTGGGTCTTGTATGGATATAAAGGGGAACCCCGCACACAAAATAAAAAAGGCCCTATATACTCTGAACAGCCGTATACAGGCGGTGCATACAAGACAGGGACTGTAGGTTTGTTCTTATGTAGAATCTGTTTGTAATTTTGAACAGGTACATTGTTTAAGTGTAGCTCCAGGCAAAAAATCTATTTTTAAGCTTTTTGGAAAACATAGGGAAGGGTTATCACCCCTGTAACATTTGTTTTGCTGTCTGTGCAGTGTGCACCTGTTCAGAACAGTTCACATCACTTTCCGTCCTAATGACAAATGTTTTTTGAAAATTTGGGGTTTTTATTGAAACAAGAATTGGTGATAAAGCATCAGTGGAGAGGAGACACTTTTTTTACCATATTAACTCTTACAGGAGAGAATTTGCCTTCCTAGGGGTAGATTTCCTCTCACTTCCTGTTATATCCTTCCGTTTGCAAGGAGGAGTCGTTTGTAAGTTGGATGTTTGAAAGTAGGGGCCTGCCGTATAAACTCAGCTGAAATTTGCCCCTTACATGTTGGTGTTGCCACAACACTGTGAGCCCTCACAGTTACTCTTGGTGGGCGCATGAATGGGCCCTGCTGTGAATTATTAGATCAAGAATTGTAATTGCATGCCCCTGTTGGACAGGGGCTGAAAAATTGGGCCTTTGGTGGTGGTGGTGGTGGTGGTGTTGACACAACACTGTAAGGCCTCACAGTTAGTCTTGGTGGGCGCAGGAATGGGCCCTGCTGTGAATTATTAGATCAAGAATTGTAATTACATGCCCCTGTTAAACAGGGGCATAAAAATTGGGCCTTAGGCACTGGTGCCACAACACTGCAACCCCTCACAGATACTGTACTTGGAGCACAGCAATGAGCCCTGTTGCAAAGTATTGCATCAAAAATTGTAATTACACGCCCCTGTTAAACAGGGGCTGAAAAATTGGGCCTTAGCCACTGGTGCTGGTGCCACGACACTGCAACCACTCCCAGATACTCTAGTTGGAGTGCAGGAATGAGCCCTGCTGCAAAGCATTGCATAAAAAATTGTAATAACACACCCCTGTTAAACATGGGCTGAAAAATTGTGCCTTAGCCACTGGTTGCGGCACCCAGAAACAAAAATGTTCTTCCAAGCTATCATCATCAATCGGATCATTGAGGAGGAGGAGGATAGTCAGTCAACATAACAGGACAGTCTCTCAGCATCAGCATCAGTCTTGAAGGGATGTGACATTTGAAAATAAATGAGTCTGTTATATCAGCTTCAGGTGTTTGGTAGCTGGTGGTGATCCAAGACTGGTTCATCTTTATGAAGGTCAGTCGATCAACAGAGTCGGTGGACAGGCGCACCCTGTGATCCGTGGCAAATCCTCCAGCAGCACTGAATGTGCGTTCTGAAAGAACGCTGGATGCAGGACAGGCCAGTAGCTCAATTGCATACTGTGCAAGCTCTGGCCAGTTATCCATCCTCAAGACCCAGTAAGCCAGAGGATTTTCGGTGGGGAAGGTGTCCAAGTCTGACCTTGCCCCTAGGTATTCCTGCACCATGTATATCAGACGCTGGCGATGGTTGCTGGAACCGATCAAACCTTGGGGCTGCGGACTAAAGAATTGTCTGAACGCTTCGGTCAGACGGTCACCTTCCCCACCGCTCCTTCTTTGACTGACCGAAGCCTCAGCAACTCGTTGTCCAGGACCAGGAGTTTGTAACCTCCCAGTCTCTGGGAACGCGTTGCACAGACCTTTCTGCAAGGCCTCCCGGAGTTGTCTCATCCTCTGCTCCCTCTGCGACGGTAAGATAAGGTCCGCAACCTTACCCTTGTACCGTGGATCAAGGAGAGTGGCCAGCCAGTAATGGTCCCTCTCCTTGATCTGAAGAATACGAGGATCCTTCCGCAGACTTTGCAGGATCAGGGAGGCCATGCAGCGTAGGTTAGCTGAGGCATTCGGTCCGGAGTCCTCTGGGTCACTAAGGACGACATGATCCGCAGCCACCTCCTCCCAGCCACGTACAAGTCCACTGGTTTCTTGGGACTGTAAATCATCCCTAAAAGACTGCTGCTGATGATGCTGAGTGCCAGGCTCCACCTCCATGCTGACACAATCCTCCTCCTCCTCCTCCTCCTCCTCTTCTTCCTGTGCGATGGGTGGGACAGAAGGAACACTGTCTGGGTAAAGGGGGCCTTGAGAGGCAAGGAAGTCCTCCTCTTCCTGCCTCTGTTCTGCCTCAAGTGCCCTGTCCATTATTCCACGCAGCGTATGTTCCAACAGGTGGACAAGAGGTACAGTGTCACTGATGCATGCACTGTCACTGCTCACCATCCTCGTGGCCTCCTCAAATGGTGCCAGGACAGTGCATGCATCCCTGATCATGCCCCACTGGCGTGGTGAAAAAAACCCGAGCTCCCCTGACCCTGTCCTAGTGCCGTAGTCGCACAGGTACTCATTGATGGCCCTCTGTTGCGTGTGCAGCCGCTGCAGCATGGCCAACGTTGAGTTCCACCTGCTGGGCATGTCACATATAAGGCGGTTCTTGGGCAGGTTCAACTCCTTTTGCAGCTCAGCCAGGCGAGCACTGGCATTATAAGATCTGCGGAAATGCACACAGACTTTCCTGGCCTGCCTCAGGACATCCTGTAAGCCCGGGTACCTGCCCAAGAACCGCTGCACCACCAGGTTAAGGACGTGAGCCACACAGGGCACATGGGTCAGTTGTCCCTGTTGGAGAGCGGAGAGGAGGTTGGTGCCATTGTCGCAAACTACCATTCCTGGCTTAAGCTGGCGTGGCGTCAACCACCTCTCGGCCTGCCCCTGCAGAGCAGACAGAACCTCTGCCCCAGTGTGGCTCCTGTCCCCCAAACACACCAGCGCAAGCACGGCATGGCATCTTTTTGCCTGCGTACTTGCGTAGCCCCTTGAACGCCTACGGAGCACCGCTGGTTCCGAGGACAAAGCACAGGAAGAGGCCACGGAGGAAGAAGAAGAGGAGGGGGTGGAGGACAGAGGTGTGTCACAACCAGTAGTAGCATTTTGGAGGCGTGGCGGTGGAACAACCTCCAACACTACTGCACCTTGTCCTGCATCCTTCCCAGCTGCCAAAAGAGTGACCCAATGGGCCGTGAAAGAAAGGTAACGTCCCTGTCCATGCCTGCTGGACCATGAGTCAGCGGTAATATGCACTTTACCGCTGACTGCCCTGTCCAGCGAGGCCAAGACATTGCCTTCCACATGCCGGTAGAGAGCCGGAATCGCCTTCCGTGAGAAAAAGTGGCGTTTGGGAACCTGCCACTGAGGAACCGCACATTGCACAAACTCACGGAAGGGGGCCGAGTCTACCAACTGAAAAGGCAGCAGTTGAAGCGCTAGCAATTTAGCCAAGCTAGCATTCAACCGCTGGGCATGTGGATGGCTGGGAGTGAACTTCTTTCGACGGTCCAGCAGCTGGGGCAGGGAAATTTGCCTGCTAGATTCGGACGTTGGTGTACTGCTAGCAGAGTGCTCGCAAGTACTTGGCTGTGACTGTCACGTACCTGGTGATGAGCCTGGGATGCAGGGAGCAGCCTCTTTTGCACCTCCTACTCCGGAACCCCTGATAGTGGGGACAGGGAGCTCGGGAGTGCGGAGTCGCACAAGTGCCTGTCAGGAACATTGGTGCAGAGGTGGAGCTGAACCTTAGGAAGCTCTGTGCAGGTTTCAGCGGAAGCAGGGAAGCTGGAACGGCAGGCAGGCTTGGCACACAGGGAACTGAGGAAACAGACAGCAGACAGCAGGGAGGTGTCTTGTAGTTCCGGGCACAGGCAGGTCCAAACAGGCCGGGTAATCCACTGGCTGGCAGATCAGGTGCAGTCCAAGAGGCAGAGGCAGAGTCGTTATACAGTCCGGGTCGGCAACGGGCAGGCGGCAGGTAGCAGAAGGAGCAGGCGGAAGCAAGGTCAACAAGCCGAGGGTCAGCGGGCAGGCAGAAGGCAAGAAGCGTCAGGAACAAGCCGGGTCACAGGAACAGATCGGTAGGGTAATAGCAGGTAGCAGGTGGGTCTTAGGAACACTGTAGACCAGACAGCAAGGAGCCCCAGCACAAGCCCCTTTAAATAGCCCCAGATTGGCGCCAGAAAGTGTCACTGCGCGCTCCCGCAGGCCCTCTGGTACAAAGATTTTGTCCTTGTACCATAAAAGTCCATCCTTGAGCTGTACCTCTGTCCCAGGTGAGGGAGAGATCCCCCTGGATGCTTGCTTGATCTGAGATAGCAGGTCCTCTTGAAGCAAGAGGAAGTTTCCAGGTGACAAGATGGTATCCGGAGGGGCAGGTGTTTCAGGGTCACAGAACATTCGTGAGAGAGGGCATCAGGTTTAGTATTCTTCGATCCTGGTCTATACGTTATATGGAAAGAGAAACGTGTAAAGAAAAGTGCCCACCTGGCCTGCCGGGGTTTCAGTCTCTTTGCCACTCTCAGATACTCCAGATTCTTGTGGTCCGTATAGACCAGGATCGGATGCGCTGCTCCTTCCAGGAGGTACCGCCATTCCTCCAGGGCGGCTTTGATTGCCAGTAATTCCCGGTCTCCCACATCATAGTTCTTCTCCGAATCTGACAGCTTACGGGAGAAAAAGGCAACCGGATGTAAGAGAGCCTTGGGCCCCTGTCTTTGGGAGAGAACCGCTCCAACTGCTGTTTCCGAGGCGTCCACCTCCAGTATGTATGGAAGAGCCGCATCAGGGTGCCTTAGAACAGATGCAGAGGTAAATAATTCTTTAAGGGTCTCAAAGGCCGTTTGGGCTTCCGAAGACCACTGGAACCGGACAGTCTGTTTGGTTAGGTTGGTTAATGGGGTGATAATGGACGAGAACCCCCTGATGAACTTCCTATAAAAGTTTGTGAATCCGATGAAGCGCTGTATGCCCTTCCTATCCATGGGCACCGGCCAGTCAAGAATTGCAGCCACTTTCTGGGAGTCCATCGTGATACCCTCCACCGAGATGACAAGTCCAAGAAATTGAATGCTTTGGCGTTCGAATTCGCATTTTTCTGGTTTTGCGTATAACCTGTGCATTCGAAGCCGTGCGAGCACATTCCGAACGTGTTCCCGGTGTTTCTCCAAGGAGGGGGAAAAGATGAGGATGTCGTCCAGGTAAATGATAACAAAAAGGTCAAGGTAGTCTCTAAAAATGTCGTTCACAAAATGCTGGAACGTAGCCGGGGCATTGCAGAGTCCGAAGGGCATGACTAAGTATTCGAAGTGCCCGAAGCGAGTGCGAAAGGCAGTTTTCCACTCATCCCCGCTTCGGATCCGCACCAGGTTATAGGCCCCACGGAGGTCCAGTTTTGTGAAAATGACTGCGGATCCCAGTCTTTGAAACAATTCAGGAACTAAAGGAAGGGGGTATCGGTTCTTTATCGTCACTTTGTTGAGCTCTCTGTAATCCACACAAGGCCGGAGGGAATGGTCCTTTTTCTCGACAAAGAAAATCCCTGCCCCTGCCGGTGACGTAGAAGGACGGATGAACCCTTTCATGAGATTATCATCAACATAGGTCTTGAGGGTCTCGAGTTCAAGTTCCGTCAGGGGAAAAATCCTGCCAAAGGGGATTTCAGCCCCGGGGAGAAGCTCAATCGGACAGTCGTAACGCCCGTGTGGGGGAAGAGTCTCAGCCCCTTTCTTGCTAAAAATGTCCAGGAAGCTGTGGTATGCTTCAGGAACTGACTGGCGGGCCTCAGCATCAGAGTCCATGCAGAGCAAGGGAGAAGGGGTGCTCAAAACTTCCTGCAGACAATGTTGACGGCAGTAGGGGGAATAGAAACTGACTTCTCCTGATGTCAAATTAATTTGCGGGTTATGGGCCTGTAACCAGGGCATGCCCAGAATGATGGGGAACAGAGGAGACTTGATGACATCTAGGCATAGTAACTAGGGTTGTCCCGATACCGATACTAGTATCGGTATCGGGACCGATACCAAGCATTTGCGCGAGTACTTGTACTCGCGCAAATGCTCCCGATGCTTCACCCGATACTTTTTTTTTTTTTTTTTTGTGGCCGGAGAGGGCGGGAGGAGTCAGTGGCTGGGGAGGGCAGGAGAGAGGGCGGGGGAGTGCGGGCGGAGTCTGGCCGGAGAGGGCGGGAGGAGTCAGTGGCTGGGGAGGGCGGAAGAGGAAAGTGCGGACGGAGTCTGGCTGAAGAGGGCGGGCACAGTCGGTGGACGGAGTCCGCGGGCGGAGAGCGAGTCCCTCACCTGCAGTTGAACCTGGTAAGCTGGCAGGGGTTCAGGGCGCAGCCGCATCAGGATCGGTGACCGGTGCTGTCACATTCGGTCGCCGTCAGCGGCTGAACGTCTCCACGCCCATCTTGGTACACCCTGCACTCGGCTGCAGTAAGCAGCAGCAGACATCTTGTTACACCCAGCCTGAGCTATATGGGCTGGGTGTAACAAGATGTCTGCTGTTGCTTACTGCAGCCGAGTGCAGGGTGTACCAAGATGGGCGTTGCAGCAGTTTGTTTTTTTCTTAAATCCTGTGTCATTTCCCCCCACCCCCCGCAGCATTTCAGTGCCAGCCACCTATCAGTACCCACAAGTGCTACCTATCAGTGGAATCAGTGCCATCTACCAGTGCCACCTATCAGGTGGCACTGGTAGATGCCACTGATTGCACTGATAGGTGGCACTTATGGGCACTGATTGCACTGATAGGTGGCACTTGTGGGCACTGATAGATGGCACTGATTGCACTAATAGTGCAATCAGTGCCATCTATCAGTGCCCACAAGTGCCACCTATCAGTGCCCACAAGTGCCACCTTTCAGTGCCCACAAGTGCCACCTATCAGTGCCCACAAGTGCCACCTATCAGTGCCCACAAGTGCCACATTTCTGTGCAATCAGTGCCACCTATCAGTGCCCACAAGTGCCACCTATCACTGCCCACAAGTGCCACCTTTCTGTGCCCACAAGTACCACCTATCAGTTCCCACAAGTGCCACCTTTCTGTGCCCACAAGTGCCACCTATCAGTGCCCACAAGTGCCACCTATCAGTGCCCACAAGTGCCACCTTCCTGTGCAATCAGTGACACCTATCAGTGCCCATAAGTGCCATCTATCAGTGCCCATAAGTGCCACCTATCAGTGCCCATAAGTGCCACCTATCAGTGCCCATAAGTGCCCACAAGTGCCACCTTTCTGTGCAATCAGTGCCACCTATCAGTGCCCACAAGTGCCACCTATCACTGTCCACAAGTGCCACCTATCACTGCCCACAAGTGCCACCTTTCTGTGCCCACAAGTGCCACCTATCAGTGCCCACAAGTGCCACCTTTCTGTGCCCACAAGTGCCACCTATCAGTGCCCACAAGTGCCACCTATCAGTGCCCACAAGTGCCACCTATCAATGCCCACAAGTGCCACCTATCAGTGCCCATAAGTGCCATCGATCCGTGCCCATAAGTGCCACCTATCAGTCCCCATCTTTCAAACTGTCACATGACATTGAAAAAAAGTATCGGTAATCGGTATCGGCGAGTACTTGAAAAAAAGTATTGGTACTTGTACTCGGTCTTAAAAAAGTGGTATCGGGACAACCCTAATAGTAACTCCTGATGAGTACTTGCAATGGTTGTGGCCAGCGGTAGGGTCTCCTGTGTGACTGGTCCGGATTTAAGGGTCGACCCATCAGTGAGGTAGACAGAAAGCCCTTTAGCTCTAGGGCGCAAAGGAATGTGATGTGTGGTGGCAAAAGCTAAGTCCAGAAAGCAACTGCAGGCCCCTGAGTCAATGATAGCGCTGACTTGAATATTCCCTCCTGGGAGCTGCAAAAGAATGGGAATCGCCAGGTGAGCAGAATTACTGGGTATAACGGGTAAATGCACAGACGACATGGAGAGGCACTTACGGATCTTCACCGGGCAGGTCCGTACATAATGTCCGGGTTCTCCGCAGTACAGACATAGGTTAAGGGTTCACCTGCATTGACGTTCCTCAGGGGTGAGAGAGGGACGGAGAAGTCCCAGCTGCATGGGTTCTGGGTTGTCAGAGGAGGCTGTAGCTGGGAATGGAGGAGCTGAGTTGGCAGAGCTGGGTACCCGGGGCAACATCCATACCGGGCGAGATGGCCCGGTGGCTCGTTCAGTCCTACGTTCTCGTAGGCGGCGGTCAATCTGGATGGTCAGGTTGATCAGAGCATCCAAAGTTCTGGGCACACCCACACGTGCCAGTTCATCTTTGAGTGGTTCAGAGAGTCCCAATCGGAATTGGTAACAAAGAGCAGCATCATTCCAATTAGTGTCTGAGCTCCATCTCCTGAATTCAGAAACCTAATCCTCAGCGGGTCTGCGGCTTTGCTGAAGGGCATGCAGGGTTGCTTCGGCAGTGGCGGTCTGGTGCGGATCCTCGTAAAGCTGTGACATGGTTTGAAAGAAAGTGTCCAAGGTATTAAGTGAAACGTCTTTATGCTCCAAGAGGCGGTGAGCCCAGGCTTGAGGCTCACCAGACAGGAGGGAAATAACGAACCCCACTTTGGTGGATTCCAGTGAAAAGGTCCGTGGTTGCAAGGCAAAGAAGAGCTCGCAGGCATTCCGAAAGGCTCTGTATTTGCTCCGCTCCCCTGAGAATCGCTCAGGCGTGGGTACTTTTGGTTCAGGCGGCATCATGACCACCGAGGGAGAAGTGGGAGTCCCAGTGGAGGAGGAAGCTGAGGAGGATAGGGCCTGGACTCGGCCCTCCAGTCGGGTATAACCTTCTTGCAGGCTTCTGACGGCCTGGGTTAGCCCATCCAGGTGTCGGCAAAGTTCCTCCATTGGGTTCGCTCCCTGCGCAGGCTCGGACATGGCTGTCTGGTACTGTCACGTACCTGGTGATGAGCCTGGGATGCAGGGAGCGGCCTCTTTTGCACCTCCTACTCCGGAACCCCTGATGGTGGGAACAGGGAGCTCGGGAGTGCGGAGTCGCACAAGTGCCTGTCAGGAACACTGGTGCAGAGGTGGAGCTGAACTTTAGGAAGCTCTGTGCAGGTTTCAGCGGAAGCAGGGAAGCTGGAACGGCAGGCAGGCTTGGCACACAGGGAACTGAGGAAACAGACAGCAGACAGCGGGGAGGTGTCTTGTAGTTCCGGGCACAGGCAGGTCCAAACAGGCCGGGTAATCCACTGGCTGGCAGATCAGGTGCAGTCCAAGAGGCAGAGGCAGAGTCGTTATACAGTCCGGGTCGGCAACGGGCAGGCGGCAGGTAGCAGAAGGAGCAGGCGGAAGCAAGGTCAACAAGCCGAGGGTCAGCGGGCAGGCAGAAGGCAAGAAGCGTCAGGAACAAGCCGGGTCACAGGAACAGATCGGTAGGGTAATAGCAGGTAGCAGGTGGGTCTTAGGAACACTGTAGACCAGACAGCAAGGAGCCCCAGCACAAGCCCCTTTAAATAGCCCCAGATTGGCGCCAGAAAGTGTCACTGCGCGCTCCCGCAGGCCCTCTGGTACAAAGATTTTGTCCTTGTACCATAAAAGTCCATCCTTGAGCTGTACCTCTGTCCCAGGTGAGGGAGAGATCCCCCTGGATGCTTGCTTGATCTGAGATAGCAGGTCCTCTTGAAGCAAGAGGAAGTTTCCAGGTGACAAGATGGTATCCGGAGGGGCAGGTGTTTCAGGGTCACAGAACATTCGTGAGAGAGGGCATCAGGTTTAGTATTCTTCGATCCTGGTCTATACGTTATATGGAAAGAGAAACGTGTAAAGAAAAGTGCCCACCTGGCCTGCCGGGGTTTCAGTCTCTTTGCCACTCTCAGATACTCCAGATTCTTGTGGTCCGTATAGACCAGGATCGGATGCGCTGCTCCTTCCAGGAGGTACCGCCATTCCTCCAGGGCGGCTTTGATTGCCAGTAATTCCCGGTCTCCCACATCATAGTTCTTCTCCGAATCTGACAGCTTACGGGAGAAAAAGGCAACCGGATGTAAGAGAGCCTTGGGCCCCTGTCTTTGGGAGAGAACCGCTCCAACTGCTGTTTCCGAGGCGTCCACCTCCAGTATGTATGGAAGAGCCGCATCAGGGTGCCTTAGAACAGATGCAGAGGTAAATAATTATTTAAGGGTCTCAAAGGCCGTTTGGGCTTCCGAAGACCACTGGAACCGGACAGTCTGTTTGGTTAGGTTGGTTAATGGGGTGATAATGGACGAGAACCCCCTGATGAACTTCCTATAAAAGTTTGTGAATCCGATGAAGCGCTGTATGCCCTTCCTATCCATGGGCACCGGCCAGTCAAGAATTGCAGCCACTTTCTGGGAGTCCATCGTGATACCCTCCACCGAGATGACAAGTCCAAGAAATTGAATGCTTTGGCGTTCGAATTCGCATTTTTCTGGTTTTGCGTATAACCTGTGCATTCGAAGCCGTGCGAGCACATTCCGAACGTGTTCCCGGTGTTTCTCCAAGGAGGGGGAAAAGATGAGGATGTCGTCCAGGTAAATGATAACAAAAAGGTCAAGGTAGTCTCTAAAAATGTCGTTCACAAAATGCTGGAACGTAGCCGGGGCATTGCAGAGTCCGAAGGGCATGACTAAGTATTCAAAGTGCCCGAAGCGAGTGCGAAAGGCAGTTTTCCACTCATCCCCGCTTCGGATCCGCACCAGGTTATAGGCCCCACGGAGGTCCAGTTTTGTGAAAATGACTGCGGATCCCAGTCTTTGAAACAATTCAGGAACTAAAGGAAGGGGGTATCGGTTCTTTATCGTCACTTTGTTGAGCTCTCTGTAATCCACACAAGGCCGGAGGGAATGGTCCTTTTTCTCGACAAAGAAAATCCCTGCCCCTGCCGGTGACGTAGAAGGACGGATGAACCCTTTCATGAGATTATCATCAACATAGGTCTTGAGGGTCTCGAGTTCAAGTTCCGTCAGGGGAAAAATCCTGCCAAAGGGGATTTCAGCCCCGGGGAGAAGCTCAATCGGACAGTCGTAACGCCTGTGTGGGGGAAGAGTCTCAGCCCCTTTCTTGCTAAAAATGTCCAGGAAGCTGTGGTATGCTTCAGGAACTGACTGGCGGGCCTCAGCATCAGAGTCCATGCAGAGCAAGGGAGAAGGGGTGCTCAAAACTTCCTGCAGACAATGTTGACGGCAGTAGGGGGAACAGAAACTGACTTCTCCTGATGTCAAATTAATTTGCGGGTTATGGGCCTGTAACCAGGGCATGCCCAGAATGATGGGGAACAGAGGAGACTTGATGACATCTAGGCATAGTAACTAGGGTTGTCCCGATACCGATACTAGTATCGGTATCGGGACCGATACCAAGCATTTGCGCGAGTACTTGTACTCGCGCAAATGCTCCCGATGCTTCACCCGATACTTTTTTTTTTTTTTTTTTTGTGGCCGGAGAGGGCGGGAGGAGTCAGTGGCTGGGGAGGGCAGGAGAGAGGGCGGGGGAGTGCGGGCGGAGTCTGGCCGGAGAGGGCGGGAGGAGTCAGTGGCTGGGGAGGGCGGAAGAGGAAAGTGCGGACGGAGTCTGGCTGAAGAGGGCGGGCACAGTCGGTGGACGGAGTCCGCGGGCGGAGAGCGAGTCCCTCACCTGCAGTTGAACCTGGTAAGCTGGCAGGGGTTCAGGGCGCAGCCGCATCAGGATCGGTGACCGGTGCTGTCACATTCGGTCGCCGTCAGCGGCTGAACGTCCCCACGCCCATCTTGGTACACCCTGCACTCGGCTGCAGTAAGCAGCAGCAGACATCTTGTTACACCCAGCCCGAGCTATATGGGCTGGGTGTAACAAGATGTCTGCTGTTGCTTACTGCAGCCGAGTGCAGGGTGTACCAAGATGGGCGTTGCAGCAGTTTGTTTTTTTCTTAAATCCTGTGTCATTTCCCCCCACCCCCCGCAGCATTTCAGTGCCAGCCACCTATCAGTACCCACAAGTGCTACCTATCAGTGGAATCAGTGCCATCTACCAGTGCCACCTATCAGGTGGCACTGGTAGATGCCACTGATTGCACTGATAGGTGGCACTTATGGGCACTGATTGCACTGATAGGTGGCACTTGTGGGCACTGATAGATGGCACTGATTGCACTAATAGTGCAATCAGTGCCATCTATCAGTGCCCACAAGTGCCACCTATCAGTGCCCACAAGTGCCACCTTTCAGTGCCCACAAGTGCCACCTATCAGTGCCCACAAGTGCCACCTATCAGTGCCCACAAGTGCCACATTTCTGTGCAATCAGTGCCACCTATCAGTGCCCACAAGTGCCACCTATCACTGCCCACAAGTGCCACCTTTCTGTGCCCACAAGTACCACCTATCAGTTCCCACAAGTGCCACCTTTCTGTGCCCACAAGTGCCACCTATCAGTGCCCACAAGTGCCACCTATCAGTGCCCACAAGTGCCACCTTCCTGTGCAATCAGTGACACCTATCAGTGCCCATAAGTGCCATCTATCAGTGCCCATAAGTGCCACCTATCAGTGCCCATAAGTGCCACCTATCAGTGCCCATAAGTGCCCACAAGTGCCACCTTTCTGTGCAATCAGTGCCACCTATCAGTGCCCACAAGTGCCACCTATCACTGTCCACAAGTGCCACCTATCACTGCCCACAAGTGCCACCTTTCTGTGCCCACAAGTGCCACCTTTCTGTACCCACAAGTGCCACCTATCAGTGCCCACAAGTGCCACCTTTCTGTGCCCACAAGTGCCACCTATCAGTGCCCACAAGTGCCACCTATCAGTGCCCACAAGTGCCACCTATCAATGCCCACAAGTGCCACCTATCAGTGCCCATAAGTGCCATCGATCCGTGCCCATAAGTGCCACCTATCAGTCCCCATCTTTCAAACTGTCACATGACATTGAAAAAAAGTATCGGTAATCGGTATCGGCGAGTACTTGAAAAAAAGTATCGGTACTTGTACTCGGTCTTAAAAAAGTGGTATCGGGACAACCCTAATAGTAACTCCTGATGAGTACTTGCAATGGTTGTGGCCAGCGGTAGGGTCTCCTGTGTGACTGGTCCGGATTTAAGGGTCGACCCATCAGTGAGGTAGACAGAAAGCCCTTTAGCTCTAGGGCGCAAAGGAATGTGATGTGTGGTGGCAAAAGCTAAGTCCAGAAAGCAACTGCAGGCCCCTGAGTCAATGATAGCGCTGACTTGAATATTCCCTCCTGGGAGCTGCAAAAGAATGGGAATCGCCAGGTGAGCAGAATTACTGGGTATAACGGGTAAATGCACAGACGACATGGAGAGGCACTTACGGATCTTCACCGGGCAGGTCCGTACATAATGTCCGGGTTCTCCGCAGTACAGACATAGGTTAAGGGTTCACCTGCGTTGACGTTCCTCAGGGGTGAGAGAGGGACGGAGAAGTCCCAGCTGCATGGGTTCTGGGTTGTCAGAGGAGGCTGTAGCTGGGAATGGAGGAGCTGAGTTGGCAGAGCTGGGTACCCGGGGCAACATCCATACCGGGCGAGATGGCCCGGTGGCTCGTTCAGTCCTACGTTCTCGTAGGCGGCGGTCAATCTGGAGGGTCAGGTTGATCAGAGCATCCAAAGTTCTGGGCACACCCACACGTGCCAGTTCATCTTTGAGTGGTTCAGAGAGTCCCAATCGGAATTGGTAACAAAGAGCAGCATCATTCCAATTAGTGTCTGAGCTCCATCTCCTGAATTCAGAAACCTAATCCTCAGCGGGTCTGCGGCCTTGCTGAAGGGCATGCAGGGTTGCTTCGGCAGTGGCGGTCTGGTGCGGATCCTCGTAAAGCTGTGACATGGTTTGAAAGAAAGTGTCCAAGGTATTAAGTGAAACGTCTTTATGCTCCAAGAGGCGGTGAGCCCAGGCTTGAGGCTCACCAGACAGGAGGGAAATAACGAACCCCACTTTGGTGGATTCCAGTGAAAAGGTCCGTGGTTGCAAGGCAAAGAAGAGCTCGCAGGCATTCCGAAAGGCTCTGTATTTGCTCCGCTCCCCTGAGAATCGCTCAGGCGTGGGTACTTTTGGTTCAGGCGGCATCATGACCACCGAGGGAGAAGTGGGAGTCCCAGTGGAGGAGGAAGCTGAGGAGGATAGGGCCTGGACTCGGCCCTCCAGTCGGGTATAACCTTCTTGCAGGCTTCTGACGGCCTGGGTTAGCCCATCCAGGTGTCGGCAAAGTTCCTCCATTGGGTTCGCTCCCTGCGCAGGCTCGGACATGGCTGTCTGGTACTGTCACGTACCTGGTGATGAGCCTGGGATGCAGGGAGCGGCCTCTTTTGCACCTCCTACTCCGGAACCCCTGATGGTGGGAACAGGGAGCTCGGGAGTGCGGAGTCGCACAAGTGCCTGTCAGGAACACTGGTGCAGAGGTGGAGCTGAACTTTAGGAAGCTCTGTGCAGGTTTCAGCGGAAGCAGGGAAGCTGGAACGGCAGGCAGGCTTGGCACACAGGGAACTGAGGAAACAGACAGCAGACAGCGGGGAGGTGTCTTGTAGTTCCGGGCACAGGCAGGTCCAAACAGGCCGGGTAATCCACTGGCTGGCAGATCAGGTGCAGTCCAAGAGGCAGAGGCAGAGTCGTTATACAGTCCGGGTCGGCAACGGGCAGGCGGCAGGTAGCAGAAGGAGCAGGCGGAAGCAAGGTCAACAAGCCGGGGGTCAGCGGGCAGGCAGAAGGCAAGAAGCGTCAGGAACAAGCCGGGTCACAGGAACAGATCGGTAGGGTAATAGCAGGTAGCAGGTGGGTCTTGGGAATGCTGTAGACCAGACAGCAAGGAGCCCCAGCACAAGCCCCTTTAAATAGCCCCAGATTGGCGCCAGAAAGTGTCACTGCGCGCTCCCGCGCACACCCGCGCGCGCCCGTGCGCCATTACCGCGTATGCGCTAACGCCGATTCACCGCTATTGAGCAGGCGTGAACGAGCTAACACCGATTCGCCACTATTGCGCAGGCGCGTACCAGCGCGCGTCGCAGCGTCGCCAGCTTGCAGGTGAGATTGCCCATCATGACAGTGACACACCTAATTCTACACCTTCATTCCTCTCAGAGCAGGTTTCAGAGAGGACTGAAGGTATAGTGGGGTTGGAGATCCCAGCTGATGCGGTGCAAGAAGAGGTCAGCTTTGTTCTTTGGTGTGGGTCTTTAAGGTAGGCTTGCCAACGAGCTGCATGGCAGGTCAACATATGTCTGGTCAAGCATGTGGTGCCCAAGCGGGTGATGTTTTGGCCACGCGATATACGCTTGAGACATATGTTGCAAACAACAGCTGTGCGATCTGATGCACTCGACTCAAAAAAGGCCCACACCAAAGAACTTTTTGAATAACGGGCAGAGGCAGCGCCCTGCACAGGCGGAGCTCTGCGGTGTGATTCCGTCGGTGTGCTGCCCTTACGCTGGCCTCCCGAGGGCATCCTGCCTCGTTGGAGATGTGCCTCCTCCTCATCCTCCTCCTCCTCCTCCTCCTCTCTCCTATTAGGCACCCACGTGGAGACCTCATCATCCCCTCCCTCCTCATCACTGGAGCCAATCTGGCAGTATGCTATAGCTGCTGGAACATGACTGACAGATTGGTGTCCTTCTTGAGCATCCCCTCCCTCTGCTCTCACACTACTGCCTTCCTCTAGCTGGGTATCATCATCAGACCCTTCGAAACGCTGGGCATCCTCCTGGAGCATGTACCCAACACTGTGCTCAAACAGTTCGGGGGACTCCTCAGGAGGACATGGTTGGTCTAGGGAAGGAGTGACTGATGATGACATTGATACCAGGGAAGAGGACGCTTTGGCAGCTGCTTTGCCAGTACCCTGAGCCTGGGTGAGAGAGGATGAGGAGGATGAGGAGGGCTTGGTCATCCACTCTACCAAGTCTTCGGCATGATGCGGCTCAACACGTCCAGCTGCCGAAAAGAAGGACAAGCGTGTCCCATGGCCACGTGCTGATGGCGATGCACCGCGTCCACGACCAGCACTGTTGTCTCTAGACACAGAGCCTGCTTGCCCTCTTTTATTGGCTCCTGACTGTCTGCCTCTCCTTGTTTGCCTTCCAGACATTCTAATGGCCTGCAGGGAAATGGGAAAAGCAGCAATACAGGCTAAGTTAAGGTGTAATATGGTCAGGAGGCACACTTCGCCCGCTGTAAGTGCCGCAAAATCCTGTTGGTGTAACACACCAGGAAAAAGCAGCAATACAGGCTAAGTTAAGGTGTAATATGGTCAGGAGGCACACTCCGCCCGCTGTAAGTGCCGCAAAATCCTGTTGGTGTAACACACCAGGAAAAAGCAGCAATACAGGCTAAGTTAAGGTGTAATATGGTCAGGAGGTACACTCCACCCGCTGTAAGTGCCGCAAAATCCTGTTGGTGTAACACACCAGGAAAAAGCAGCAATACAGGCTAAGTTAAGGTGTAATATGGTCAGGAGGTACACTCCGCCCGCTGTAAGTGCCGCAAAATCCTGTTGGTGTAACACACCAGGAAAAAGCAGCAATACAGGCTAAGTTAAGGTGTAATATGGTCAGGAGGCACACTCCGCCCGCTGTAAGTGCCGCAAAATCCTGTTGGTGTAACACACCAGGAAAAAGCAGCAATACAGGCTAAGTTAAGGTGTAATATGGTCAGGAGGTACACTCCGCCCGCTGTAAGTGCCACAAAATCCTGTTGGTGTAACACACCAGGAAAAAGCAGCAATACGGGCAAACTTCAGGTGTATAATGTGCAGGAGGCTTAGCAACAATGACACTGACACTGTCCCCTGCCTATCCTTCTCTCTCCCTGCACACAAGGTTTATCAAAGTATATGACACTGACACTCTCCCTGCCTATCCTTCTCTCTCCCTGCACACAAGGTTTAGCAAAGAATATGACACTGACACTGTCCCCTGCCTATCCTTCTCTCTCCCTGCACACAAGGTTTATCAAAGTATATGACACTGACACTCTCCCTGCCTATCCTTCTCTCTCCCTACACACAAGGTTTAGCAAAGAATATGACACTGACACTCTCCCTGCCTATCCTTCTCTGTCCCTACACACAAGGTTTAGCAAAGAATAGATTTGACAAGATTTGACACTGTCCCTGCCTATCCTTCACTTTCCCTGCTCCGGAAAACACTACACAAGGCCGCCGCGCTGGCGGCCTTTTATTGTGTGGGGCGTGTACTAAACCCCCTCAGCTATAATTGGCCACAGGCATCCTGCCTGTGGCCAATCATTGCTCTCCTCGCTGCCAGCGCTGTGATTGGCCAAGCATGCAGGGTCACAGTGCATGCTTGGCCAATCACAGCGCCGGGATTACACTACGATGGCGCAGTGTATTGTGGGCCATTCGCGTCACTCGAATTTGGCGCGAACGGCCCAAATCGTTTGTTGTTCGCCGAACGCGCGAACGGCCGATGTTCGAGTCGAACCTATGTTCGACTCGAACACCGAGCTCATCCCTATTCTCAATCAAGCTCAGCAGAGTGGTCAAGCCTTTTTTTGGATCCCCCACAATCACCTTAGGCCCCCCCCTTAGTTTATTTTAGAATGTCCACTCAGCGGGGGCGAGGCATCTGCTAAGTGGGCCTTTGTTTATTGGTAGGAAATACTCCCCTAAATAATAATGTTAGAATGATGTTGGTCAACAATGTTTTTGTGTGTAATCTGCTTGCACTGTAAACATAAACCGTACTAATGTCTTCTTTTTGTTTGACTCCACAGTTCCCTAGCACACCACAGGAATGGCTGACTGTGGCCTCCCAATTTGCCCAGCGGTGGGATTTCCCCAACTGCGGAGGGGCAATTGATGGGAAGCACGTCCACATAGTGCCGCAACCCCGTTCGGGGTCATACTATTTTAACTATAAAGGTTTTAATAGCATAGTGTTAATGGCGGTGGTGTCGGCACGGTACGAGTTCCTGTATGTGGACGTGGGGAAGAACGGCCGGATGTCCGATGGCGGAGTATTCGCTGAGACAGAGTTCGCTCACCATCTGCAGGCTGGGGGTCTTGCACTGCCTCCAGATGCAGAGAACGTGGAAGGGCTACCGTTCGTTTTCATCGCGGATGAAGCTTTTGGACTAGGACCACACCCCATGCGGCCGTTTCCCCAACGCACCCTCACCCCGGAGAGGAGGGTTTTTAATTACCCGCTGGCCAGAGCCCGGAGAGTTGTGGAGAATGCTTTCGGGATAATGGCCAGCCGGTTCCGCCTGTTCCAGACAGCTATCAATTTGGCGGATTATAAACTGAACAACATTGTCTACTGCTGCTGCTTGTTGCACAATTTTTTAAGAAAATACTCCACAAATTGTGTGTCATCAGTTGGGTCTGAGGCCGGTCCCTCTGAACTGATAAATCTGACAGGCCTCAGCACTGCCCGTACTGGCTTGGCCCCCCAAAGTGCCCATGAAGTACGTCAGAAATACGTAGAGTACTTCACCGGTAGGGGGGCCATCGCAATGCCAGACCACATCTGAACTTTGATGTTACCTTTTTTAAATAAACAAAAATATTTGATTTACTACAAACTTGTGTTGTCATTCTTTGATTTGTGGTTTATGTGTCTCCCAGGTTCTAGTAGTGCCAAGTGTATTTCTCCTTATTAGTAAATAGCCTCCAATCTCAGAGGTAAAAACACTCATTTTGCATCTTCAGAACTGCTATTGAGCATAGAAACAACAAGGCACACCTTTTTTCGACTTCCCCAATGTTTTTATTGATTGCAACACAGTTTTTTTTTTTTTCGAAAGATTTTTTTGGGGTGTTTTGTGTGGCTTTTTTGGCAGAAACATGCATGGGTCAAAAGCTACATTTTTTTCCATTAAAAAGTAATAAAATAACACAGTGAAACATACAAACAGGAGATGGGGTGATGTTACCCCTGATCCATCCCAAATGTGAAGAAACACACTTTCTTTTTGGGGCTCAAATGGGTATCTTCAACATGATCCCATGGCTAGGGTAAACATGTGCTATCTGCCATCATGGGGGATCAATGGACGTGCTTTGGGGGTGAAAACCCTTCCTCTCCCCTACTTGAGGAGGGAGGAAGAGGTTGCACCCCCAAAACAGGGACATAGATATCCTGTGACGGCAGATAGCACATGTTGAGTCTTCAGTGTGTGCATCTTCACATTTGGGCTGGTGGAAATCCCATAGAAAAATTCCAACACATAACAAAACACACAAAAAGGGGGGGGGTCACACTATTCTCCCCAAAATATCTATCATGTTTTTATATTTTTGCTCAATCACAATCATTCTCTTTCTCATAATGTCCATTTCGCTACTGCATTCCATGATTTCCTGAATGATTATTTTTGCGCTGGCACTCGAGAATGGAGGATTTGGACTTCCTGACACACCCCCACGTTCAGTCCCTAAAAAGAAAAAAATATTTTAAAACTATGCAGGCCTACATCTGTATTTACCTTGAAGTTGTGGTGACAGACACTGACCTGTTGTGCTGATAAGCTCCACCTCTCCTTCCTCCACCTCTCCTTCCTCCACCTCCACTTTCTCCCCCTCCGCTTCCTGAACCTGCTGAACTTTGTCTGCTTTGGGATCTTCAGGGAGTTTCTGTGGTGTTGGGTTCCTCGTCTCATGAGCATGGTGTCCTCCCACTCTCCTCTCCCCTATGGGAATATGAAAAAAAATGTATCCTTTTAGCCCACAGACTTTTTAGGCCTGAAAATGGATTCTCAATGTTTTAAAGTGGAGTCCAATTGATATTTGGCCCTGAGTTTCAAGATGAACATATGAGATCTTGCAAACTCAACAAAGCAACATGTTATTTTGGAGGACACTCACAAATTCACTTGGATAAACACCAAGGTATCCACTGGACCACCTGTGTGTGACACCGTTAAGAAATTTGGTCATGTGGCCCAGAGTATAGTATCTTGATGAAGAACAAAAAAGAGTACACAACTGCTGGAGTGTCATCTCCTTTACCCAGAATACAGTTTATTCTTTCATTCACATTCTAAATTTCCTTACAACACATCATCTAGCCAACAATGTGTAGATAAACATTGTTGAAGTAAAATGAGGCATGCCCACATGTAGTTTACGTGGATATGTGCCAAACATGTTTGGGGGAAGAGCAGCAATTTTTTGTTCAACACATTTAGCAAATAAGTGGACTCTCCACTTAACAGAAAAGTTGAGATTTTAAAATGTGAAACCAGTCAAGCCAAGCACATGGTGCAAAACATGGAAGAATACATATTACAATGTGAAAGAACACAGTAAAATAAACTTACTTTTTTCAATGCTTTTTATAAGCTTCCTATACTGCTCCGGCTCCCTGAGCTTCAGGTCTGACCACCTTTTACGGAGTTGTTCCTTGGATCTCCTGACCCCATATTTTTTATAGAGAGTCTTCGCAACTTTGTCCATAATTTGTGACTTCCGGAGATTAGGGGTGTCGTATGGGCCATGCTTGCCGTCGTAATCCTTCCTCCGCAGAATGTCCACCATCTCCGCCATCTCAGAAAAAGACATATTAGTCGCCTTGTATCTTTTTTGACTGGATCGTGACGTTTCCGCCTCCGGGCTTTCCTCGTCGGTAATTTCAAGTAAAGAAGCCACCTGTGTCTGCGATATGTCGCCGTCTCACACTGTGCGCCGATCGTTAAGGGGCGGGGAAATCCTGGAAAAGTCCGTCATGGGCGGGCGACGAGGGCAGAGTTACACGCATGCGCAGGGTATAAAAAGGGGAAAGAAGTTATTAGGGATGCGCGGAGTAAGGACGACTGGAAGTGAACCAATGAAGTGAACTAAGGTAAGAAGGGAACTCGGGCCTGCAGTGGCCTATAATTGTTCATGATTGTAAAGGGCAATATTGTGATAAGTTGAGGAGAATCAATTCTGATCCTTTACTTTTTTTCTTTTGTTTTTTACTTGTTGTTCAAAAAAGATGCAGAAACTACGAGAGCCAGAGGTGATGCTGATTTTTATAGAAAAATATAAGGAACAGCGCAACCTGTGGGAACTGAAACACCCAGCGTACCACAAGAGTGATGTACGTCGGGCAACTATTACCAAGTTAGCAGAGGATATGAAGCCATGGATCCCAGATGCAGACTACACTATGATCAATAATAAAATCAACAACCTGCGTAATTCCTATAAAAAAAAAAAATACAAGGAAGTGCGCCAGTCAAAGAGATCAGGAGCAGCAGCCGACGATGTAGTAAAGCCCAAGCTGTGGTACTACAGACATCTTCAATTTCTGGATGACCAGATCGAGGCCAGGGAATCTATTTCCAGCCTTCCCTCAACCCTTCCCTCCAGTGTTCCTTCCACCCTTCCCTCCACCCCTGCAGAGGCGGAGGAGGAGCCTCCCGAGCTAGAAGAGCCAGATCTTCACATCTTCAGCCCGGTATAGTATTTTTGATCATAATTATTGTCCACTAAGTAATATTGTGTTGAACTGTTTGGATTAGCCATAAATTATATCACCCCCCCCCCAAAAAAAAACAGAAAAGAGATCAAAATTGTGTGTGATAGATTCCCCAAATAATCCAATTTTTCATTTTCTTTTAAAAACATGATGAGGCAAGCCAGGAGGAAGAGGATCAGGAGTGTGGCAGGCAGGAGGAGGCAGGGCCAAGTGGGACTCAGCAGGTCCCCAGGCCTAGTGGCAGCACCGTCTCCCAAGTGGATCCCCTCCATGTCAGACCGCCAAAACAACAGCGGATGACACAAGTGGAGGAGGAGTCACTAAAGATGATTCAGGAGGCTGCTGCTATCATGAGGGCCCCCCTCAACCCTACGGAGGGGTTTAGCACCTATCTGGCGGATAAGTTGCTCAAAATGGAGGTGGGACAACGGGCCCTTTGTGAGCACCTTATATATATGGCCGTACACATGGGGGCGAGGGGGCTGCTGACTGAGGCCACCCATATCTCGCAGCAGGCCAATCCCTCTCCTTCTTCTCCTCCTCCTCCTGCCACATCACCACCCACAGTGGCCCAGCCTGCAAGGGTGCGTGGACGGGGCCGTGGAGAGAACGCTGCAGAGAGGCGTGGAAGGAAGGCTACAGGGAAGAGCAGGAGGTGATTCCCTGGCCTCGAGCTGCTCATCCAGAAATTGAAGGTTGATGGAGTACCACAGCTTGGGATGATGTATGTCTTTGGCTGCTGCTCCTGATTTCATGCTGTTGTTGATTTTATTATTGATCATAGTCAGGTCTGCATTTGGGATCTAATGACTTTATATTCTCTGCTAATTTCTGAATAGTTGCCCTTCGGTTTTTGTTTGTTTTTTGTCCGAAATAAAGGGAAATTTGATTTCAGCCAACATACATGCCTGATGTGTTTTTTTTTTGGAAGTAGCAATAAGATTTGATAAATACAATGTGTAATTAATAACAAGGGACACCAACCTCCATGAGTAAAAAATTAAAATAATATGTTGTTCTGAGAAATTGACACACCAAAAAATGCACAACAAATTTAAAGACAAAAACAAAAAAAAAGTGTAATTTGTGAGGTCGGCCTTGAAGAATTAAACTAATTATTCCTAAGATCACAAGAAAGAAGAAAGACATACGTTTGTCAGAACTCAGGAGAAAGATCTGCTGCCAAAATGACATTTTAAAGACCGTTCTAAAGCAACAAAATATGTGCTGCATTAAACGAAGCAATAACTTGCAGAATGACGAATGTGCTCTCTCCATTAGGAACGCTAGTTTTACCAGAACGAGCGCTCCCGTCTCCTAATTCAGTCTGAGCATGCGTGGGTATTTTAACCGATGGACTTGCCCATAGACGATCGGAAATTCCCATCGGTTTTTTATCCATCGAAAAAATTTAAAACAAGTTCTATTTTTTCCATCCGATGGAAAAAAGACCGATGGGTACCATACACGATCGGTTTGTCTGATGAAAACCATCCATCGGACGGTTTTCATCAGTTAAACCGATCGTGTGTACGGGGCTTAAGTGTAACAGTAACATTATCAGTACATATATTTACAGATATGTGAAAAAAAGCCTAAACCTTTGAGAAAGCCCATTGGGCGCTACGCATGAGATGGACGGTGACGTAATCACGCTGGGACTAGGTAGAGCTATGTATACTGAGAATTGTATTGTGAAATGCTCCTTTTTTTACTTCTGAAATGTGAGTGGATTTTTATATAGAAATAAATACTTTTTATTAGCGATTTTTTTATTTCCTCTTGCCTCCTATATAATTGACACCAGGCTGAGAGCCACGGATTTGGAGCGTACAGCCAGTGGGAGCTGTGCCACTTAGGCCTCATGCCCACGGACGTTTTAAAAAATGGACTGTAAAGCTAGTACAGACGCGAGGAAAAAGTGGCGTTTTTAACGCGATTTTTTCCGTGATTTGCATTGAATTCAATGCACGTTTCCCCGCGCTAGCTTTCAGACGTGTTTTTCTTTCTCTATTTCAAATCAATGGTTCCCTATGGGAGCCCATTGATTTGAATAGAGGTCGCACCAGAAGTCGGATCAAGATGATCCGACTTGCGGGGCGACTCGTGTGCGGAGAATCTTGAAGGGGAACCCCACGAAAATGTAAAAAATGTTTGCGTGAGGTTCCCCCTCAGGATGATACCAGACCCTTCGGTCTGGTATGGATCTTGAGGGGAACCACCACACCAAAAAAAAAAATGGCGCGCGGTTCCCCCCCAGGATCCATACCAGACCCTTATCCGAGCACGCAGCCCGGCTGGTCAGGAAGTGGGGGCGAGCGAGTGACCCCCCTCCTGAACTGTACCAGGCCGCATGCCCTCAACATGGGGGGTGGGTGCTTTGGGGCAGGGGGGCGCCCTGCGGCCCCCCCACCCCAAAGCACCTTGTCCCCATGTTGATGGGGACAAGGGCCTCTTCCCGACAACCCTGGCTGTTGGTTGTCGGGGTCTGTGGGCGGGGGGCTTACCAGAATCTGTGAGCCCCTTTTAATAAGGGGGCCCCCAGATCCCGGCCCCCACCCTATGTGAATGAGTATGGGGTACATCGTACCCCTACCCATTCACCTGGGGGAAAAGTGTCAATAAAAAAACACACTAGACAGCTTTTTAAAGTAATTTATTAGGCAGCTTCGGGGGTCTTCTTCCGACTTCTGGGGTCTTCTACCGACTTCTGGGGTCTTCTACTGACTTTGGGGTCTTCTTCTGACTTCGGGGGTTTTTTACCGACTTCGGGGGTCTTCTACCGACTTGGGGGGTCTTCTTCCGACTTCTAAGCTCTCTCCGGTTCTTATCCCGCTCTCCGGTGCTTTCTGTCTTCTGCCGGGCACCTCCGCTATCTTCTGCCAGCTCTTTTGCTAGCGGGGGCCCGGTCTTCATCGTTGTCTTCTTCCCTCTTCTCTTCTTGAGATGTTGACAAGACGAGGTCTGCCGCTGTAATGCCAGTTGCCCGGCGCGCAACCACTTATATAGGCATGGGGCGTGGTCACCGGGTGATGTCACCCGGTGACCCCGCCCCCTTATGATGTCGCTGTCCCGGGGCATGATGGGACTGCAACGTGAATTGCACATCCTTGCGGCTCTTACAGTAAAGAACCCTCTACGTAGTTTAAGGTTAAACCTCCCTTCTGCGAACTGTGTCCCCCAGATGGCTTCTCACAAACTGCAAATGGGACCTTTTATGGCTTTCTTTCAACAATGGCTTTTTTCTTGCCACTCTTCCATGAAGAAACAGATTTGTGGAGTGCACGACTAATAGTTGTCCTGTGGACAGATTCTCCCACCTGAGCTGTGGATCTCTGCAGCTCCTCCAGAGTTACCATGGGCCTCTTGACTGCTTTTCTGAATAATGCTCTTCTTGCCCAGCCTGTCAGTTTAGGTGGACGGCCATGTCTTTGTAGGTTTTCAGTTGTGCCTTACTCTTTAAATTTTCGAATGATGAATTGAACAGTGCTCCGTGAGATGTTCAAAGCTTGGGATAGTTTTTTATAACCTAACCCTGCTTTAAACTTCTCCACAACTATATCCTTGACCTGTCTGGTGTGTTCTTTGGCCTTCATGATGCTGTTTGTTCACTAAGGTTCTCCAACAAACCTATGAGGGCATCACAGAACAGCTGTATTTACACTGATATTAAATTACACAGAGGTGGATTCTATTTACTAATTAGGTGACTTTTGAAGGCAATTGGTTCCACTAGATTTTAGTTAGGGGTATCAGAGTAAAGAGAGCTGAATACTAATGCATGCCACACTTTTCACATATTTATTTGTAAACAAAAATTGAAAACCATTTATAATTTTCCTTCCACTTCACAATTATGTGCCACTTTGTGTTGGTCTTTCACATAAAATCCTAATGTAATACGTTTACGTTTTTGGTTGTAACATGAAAAAATTTGGAAAGTTTTAAGGGGTATGAATACTTTTTCAAGGCACTGTATACTGTGTTAAATGTACAGTAAAAAACGTATATATGCTGCGTTAAACGTGCAGTAACACACGGATATATACTGCATTAAACATACAGTAACGCACGGATATATACTGCGTTAAATGTGCAGTAATGTGCTGATACATACTGCAGGAAACTTGCCCTGACAAATTAAACTGACACTAAAGTAAAAAATAAATGGTCACACTACACTTACAAAACTGACACTAAATAAAAAATGAATGGTCACACTACACTCACACTGAACTATCACTAGATTCACACTAAACTGATATTCTACACTGACAATAGAACAACAATAGCACACTATAGCACACTAACTCGCTAGCAGCACTGTTCCATCTCTCTTCATGCTAATATCACACTGCAAATGGCCGCTCTGGGGAGAATATTTTTATAGTGGGGTGAGACTAAAGCCCCATACACACGATCAGACTTTTTGACAACAAACTTCAAAATAAGCAGGTTTTCAAAATAATTTGACTGTGTGTACACACCATCGGACAAACCTTTTAGGTTTTTATCGGACAAAAGTTCGCTCTGCAAACGGACAAACTTTTCGGCAACAAAAGTCCTACAGTGCAAAGTCCTATCGTGTGTACAGAAATCCATCAGACTTTAGTCCGAAGTACAACCACGCATGCTCAGAAGCAAGGACCAGCCGGAAGCGCTCTGTCTTGTAAAACTAGCGTTCGTAATGGAGAAATCACATTCGTGACGCGGCAAGTTATGAAATCTAGAAATGCAGCGCACATTCTCTTCTTCTTTAATAATGGAATAATAATAAATCTGCTTTGCGGATGATATGGAGAAATGACAAACGTATTTACAAAGGATTTGTGTTCTAGTGAAAATGAAAATCGCGAATCAACACTGACCAAACTTCTTCTAACTCGAGATTAGCAGAAGGAGCCCAAAGGGTGACGCCGGAGAATTGAACGTCCTCTTTTGAAGTGTCGTCAGTACGTTGAAACGTCACTAGGTTCGTGATTGTTGCCAAAAAAGTCAGAGCGTGTGTATGCTATGGGCGTTCACCACCAACTCCCTTTGGACAAAAATCCACGGAAATGTTTGTTTGAAGTCCGACCGTGTGTACGAGGCTTAAGAGTACTTACTTTCTCCAATCATGGCTCTGACGGTGCTCTGTGCCCTGATTGGGCAAAGCTTTCATTGCTTCAGCCAATCAGGGCTTCCAATGCTCAGTGCATTGTGATCATTTGGCAGGCCGAACAAATGGTTGAATGTCCTGATAATTTGTGTGTTCGTCGAACGGGCGAACAGCCAATGTTGAGCCCGAACTCATGCTCGGGCCGAACCGTTTGCCCAACTCTATTAATTAGCTGAAGAAACAAATTAGAATCAGGTTATACTTAATTTTAAAGCAAAACTCTAGGAAAAATAATGTTAAAATCTGTAGTGTATATTTAGGTCAAGAGGTGTATTCCCCTTCATTTATGGTTCCTTGTATGAAAACTAGGTTGTGCAATTCGTTTCGTAACGAATCGAAATTCGTCCGAATTTAGCAACAAAGCAATTACGAATAAAACCAAATCCGAAATAAATTATACCGCAAAATAGCGAATGCCCGAATGTCTTTGGCATAATTCGTTATGAAAAAAGTTACGAATGTACGAATCCATTCGAAGCACAATAACACTCACTCTGCTCTCTGCTTCTCCCTCACCATGCTGAACTCCCTCTCAAAATGGTGTACAGGGGCGGAGGCTATAGCCGCATGAAAAAACAAAAGTAAAATACGAGATTTCGAATCCATTCGAAGCACAATAACACTCTGCTCTGCTCTCTGCTTCTCCCTCACCATGCTGAACCCTCTCAAAATGGTGTACAGGGGCGGAGGCTATAGCCGCATGTAAAAAACGAAAGTAAAATACGAGATTTCGAATCGTTACAAATAACCGCAATGTATTTAGAAAAGTACAAATCCATTCGAAGCACATTAGGCAAAATAGGCAGCGTCGTTGTGAGAGAGACACGGAAAATTATGAATCAACGAACCCAAAAAAAGTTACGAAAGTAGGAGTGTTGTCCAGAATCAAAGAAAAACAACGTACCCTACCGAAAGTACGAATTATAAATCAACTAAAAATTCTATGAAAAATGACGCTTGCGAAAATACGAATTAGTCCGAACACGAAAAATCCCGTCTAGCAAAATTACGAATGATTACGAATCAACAGGACCGAAAAGAAACGAACCGAAACTAAACTAATTTTTCCGTTGTGCACAAAAAACGAACCGAAACTAAACAAATGTTTCCGTTGTGCACAAGTCTAATGAAAACCTCATCTCTCATACACAGAACCTGAAATATTGTTGTCTGCCTCTCTCTCCCCTTGCCCATTCCCAGAATGATTTTTATTCTGAGAATTGTTCACAGAATACAAACTGTTCTGCCAATGGGCAAGGGGAGAGGAGGGACAGACAAATGACTCTGCAACTTCTGCGTATGAGAGGAAAAGTTCCAATAGTCGTAGTGCAGCAATTATAAGAAGAGCTACACTATTCTGCCTCAATGAAAGTGTAAATATTACAGAGAAAAAAAAAGTGGAATGCACCTCCTGAAAAGTATGTTTACACTACGGATTTTTAAAAATGTTACCTGGAGTTCTGCTTTAAATGGAGAGTATCTTGACTATATCATGTCATTTGTGGTACACATACAAGTGTTGTAGGACATCGTTTGCTGACTCCCTTGTGTCATTGAAGTTTACAATATTTGTTGATGAAACTTGCTTGCACATTTTTCCAGATTTAATTATGTTTTATTTCCAAAGAGAATTGCAGCATTTGTCCCAGTAATCGCCTAAAAATAAACAGGTAATTAAACATGTAATTACAACTCATTTCTGAACTGCTTTACACAGATTACATTAATTAGTGTACATTTTGAGGCACATTGAAAAAGTATTTAAAATAGTTATAGGTTGTTCTTTTTTTGTAACAAAAATAGAATTGAATTTGGAATAAAATGTGCAAAAATTGGAACAAAGTCATTCATAATATATATTCCAAATATAAAAGGTAATAAGGATGTTTATTTTTCTGTTGCAATACTGGTGAATATAAAGAATGTCCTCTTTCTATCACAAAGGCATCTCAGTTTTTATTTTATTTTTTAAATATGTTTATTGGGTATTTTCAGTCAAGAAGAAACAAAAATAGAAGTTTTGCATATAAAAGTCATGTAACTGTGAAGGCTATAAGACAGAGTAGACAGTCTCCGTACAGTAGAACAAGCGTAACTATAGTTTATAAGCAGCCTTGGGAGCATGACCAAATTCAGAACAAACATGGTTAATTAGTAGCGTGTCTGGTATAACAAGAGTAATGCCCTGTACACACAATCGGATTTCCGATGGAATAAAATCCAATGGATTTTTCCATCGGAAATCCGATGAAGCTGACTTTCATCAGTCTTGCCTACACACCATCAGTCAAAATTCCGACTGTCCAAAACGGCGTGACGTAAAACATTCCGACAAGCCGAGAAAAATGAAGTTCAATGCTTCTGAGCATGCGTCGACTTGATTCTGAGCATACGTGGGTTTTTTGTCCGATGGAGTTCCACACAGACGATCGTAATGTGCTATAGTTTTTTTTCCATCAGTAAAATTTAAAACAGATTCAATTTTTTTATACCGATGGAAAAAAGACCGATGGGGCCCACACACGATCGGTTTGTCCGATGAAAAAAGTCCATCGGTCTTTTTTCATCAGAAAAACCGATCATGTGTACGCGGCATAACTGACCAATATACTGCACCAAAGAAAGAACCTGAGGAGTGGAAGCGAGTATACATTCTAACCGGTTGGGAAATAGAGACAATTAAGGTTAATAACAAGAACATGTTACAACTTGAGTAAAGCAACAGAAGAGCAAATGGGATATAAGAAATGCTATGGGGGGATGGGCAGGTTCTGGTATTCAGGGGCATCTCGGATCCTGAGTTTACCAAGCGTATTAGCAAGGTCAGCACGCAGGTACCAGTCCGTATATCGGAAGGGTGACATATGTTGAGAGATCTCTCCTGGAGAGAAGGAGTGCTCCATATAACGTCGCCATCTAGCAATGAAACGTTTCAGAGATTTAGAGTGCTGGGTAACAGTATCCAGTTTTTCCAAGAGAAATAGGGTTCGCAGCGCTTGTTGGACTGAAGCAATGTGAGGTGGGGTGGGATGAATCCAGGCTTGCATGAGGACTCTGCGAGCTATCAGAAGGCAGATGTGGATCCACTGCGGGAGTGGGGCGCAGGTAGATGCAGAGGAAGTGGACTTCCGGGCATCAGAGCTAAAGAGACATATTAATGGGTCTTTGGGGCGGAGTCTCTGTTGTATCTTGTTGATGTATTTAAGCACCTGGTCCCAGAAGGTGGAGATAGCTTGGCAAGTCCACAGTCTATGAAACAGAGATGGTCGAGAGGTGTCGCACCATGGACAGATAGAGAGAGAGGGATCCTCTTTGCTATATCGAATGTATGCACGATGGGCGATTTTCAATTGAGTTTCTCGCCATTCTTCGCAGACCACTAGGGAGCGTATTTTTTGGTATCCTGCAAGAATCTTTTCTGGGGCGTCTTGAATATCAAGGATGGAAGCCCAAGGCTTGAAAGGAAGGATACGGTACTTAGACGCCTGGTGGGTGATAAGGTTAGAGTATATCTCTGAAATAGAGTATTGATCCCGCTTGAACATTGCATCAATGAATGAGCACTGACAAGAGTTTTGTCGTGGACTGGAGCAAGATTTAAGGTAGCTGGAGAGTTGATAGTAGTGAAATACCTGTGACAGTGGTAAGGAGTATTGTTGGGTCAATTCTGAGAAAGGCCTGACAGTTCCTTGGGTAGGATTGAAGCAGTTGGAGACAGTCTGTAGGGCTGAGGCAGACCATTGGGCAATGGCTTTATGTGTTCCTGAAGGGGGGAACATTGGGTTACCAAGTATGGGTAGGTGAGATGAGATGGTGTAGGGTAGGCCCAGGAGCTTCCGAACCTCTCTCCAGGCTATAACGGTATCTCTAATAAATAAATTTGATTTTAAGGTAGGAGGTAGAGCATGCAGCCTGGAATGGAGCACAGCCTGAAGGTTGAACGGGAACACCAGGGCACCCTCCAGCAAATAATTGGAATATCGTGAACTTTTAGACAACCAATCGATGCCCTGCCGTAGTAGACAGGAAAGATTATAAAATCTAATATTGGGCAGGCCTGCTCCACCCTCACTCTCCGGGAGACTTAATTTTTGAAGGGCAATTCTAGGTTTCTTACCGCGCCAGAGAAACGCGAGCAAGGCAGTATGTATCCTTTGAACATCTGTATGTTTCAGAAGAAGGGGAAGGGTCTGCATTGAATACAATAGTCTTGTGAACGAGACCATCTTGAAGATGTGGCATATCCCAAAAAGTGAAATGGGCAGGGCTGACCATGCTTCCAACTCCCGTACAATCTTATCTATGACAGGAGGATAGATCAGACTATACAATGAGGAGGGTAATCTACCCATGGGGATACCTAAGTAGGTTATAGAATGCTTTGCCACTAGAAATGGGGATGAGTCAACCCAGCTGTGGGACAAATGTGGGTTAAGGGCCAAAATTTCACTCTTATCAAAATGAATTCTTAGTCCCGAGCAGGCTCGGAAGGTCGCAAATAGTTCTTGGAGTAGAGATATGTCAGATAACGGGTTAGTTGAGAAGAGAAGAATGTCATCGGCAAATAGAGCCGAACAAAGAACTTGACTGCCCACCGTAACACTATTGACCCCCGAAAGGGAATTCAAAATTCTGTATAGCTGTTCAATGGCAATGTTGAAGAGAAGAGGGGAGAGAGGGCACCCTTGACGCGTGCCTTTAGTGAGGGGGATGTCGGGGGACAAAAAGACATAGCGTGGCTAGACGAGCGGTTGGCGAGCATACATCTTTTGAATAAAATGCAAGACAGGGCCTGATATACCGAACGCCCTCATGACCATGAACAGCCAGGAGAAGCTAATGTTATCAAATGCTTTTTCAGCATCTAGCGAAATAATGGTTGTATCATGGTCAGAGTGCGCCCTGGCAAACTCAAGGGCCAAGAGGACTCTGTGTATGTTAGAGGGGGCAGAGCGCCCTGGGAGAAATCCTGATTGGGCCTGATGTAGGATTAATGGGAGGAGGCGTGCCAGACGGGTTGTAATGATTTTGGAGAGAATTTTGGCATCCACATTTATTAAGGAGATCAGTCTATAAGAGCCAGGGAGGAGAAGATCTTTCCCCTTCTTGGTTATGAGTTTGATGTGCGCTTGAGAACCAGATGGTAGGTAGGGGCCCTCAGCCCAGATAGATTTATAGACATGATGTAAGGTGTCAGGGATAAACTCTGAGGTCAGTTTGTAGAATTCGCCGGATAGTCCATCTGGGCCAGGGGCCTTCCCCGCAGGAAAAGATTTAATAGTAGAACAAATGTCTTCTCGGGAGATTGGGAAGTTTAAAGTGTCTAATTGTTCCGGGGTTAATACGGGTAGTTTGGTTTTTGCTAGTAATTTTTGTGCCGTATCTGTGTCAATAGGATCTTCAGAGTACAGAGATGTGTAATAGTTAGTCAGGAGGGTGTTAATTTCAGAGGGCGCATTAGTTATAACACCAGAAGGGGAGCGTAAAGCTCTGATACGGGTTGGTGGGTGGCGGCCAGAACATAATTTCGCCAGCAACCTGCCAGCCTTGTTGCCATATCTTTGGAAGTGTAGGGTAGAGTGAGACTGTTTGGTGAGTTCCTGCTGTGCGGACCAGTGGTCAAAGGTGCACTTAGCCTCCTGCCAAATACATATATTAGCTGGTGAGCGATTTGAGGATAGGGTACAATGGGCCATACGAAGAGAGTTGCTAGCTTTGTGATATTGGTTGAGGGTTTGTTTCTTATATTGTGAGGTGTAAGAAATAGTTTGTTTGTTGTGATTGCGGATAACCAACTAATGTGAATAGCACCAAATCCCCAAAGATAGATGAACAAGAGCAGAAGAAAATGGTATTTTTGAAGGTGCAAGAATGAAATATATCAAGTAAATTATAATAAAATATTTTTCTTTTGAACAACAAAATAAAAATAAGAGACAATAAAAATTATATAGATGGAGAGAGGTAGTACAGACAATACAGTTTACAAGGACAGTCTGATGGAATATGGTCCCGACATGTTTCGCCCTTGATTCGGGCTTCTTCAAAGGCAAACTGTCCAGTATGATGGTACAAGCCTTCTAGAGTCAGGTACATAAATATTGGGACATCGACACAATTCTAATCTTTTTGACTCTATACACCACCACAGTGGATTTGAAATTAAACAAACAAGATGTGCTTTAACTGCAGACTTTCAGATTTAATTTGAGGGTATTTACATCCAAATCAGGTGAACGGTGTAGGAATTCCAACAGTTTGTATATGTGCCTCCCACTTTTTAAGGGACCAAAAGTAATGGGACAGATTAACAATCATAAATCAAACTTTAACTTTTTAATACTTGGTTGCAAATCCTTTGCAGTCAATTACAGCCTGAAGTGTGGAACGCATAGACACCACCAGAAGCTGGGTTTCATCCCTGGTGATACTCTGCCAGGCCTCTACTGCAACTGTCTTCAGTTCCTGCTTGTTCTTGGGGCATTTTCCCTTCAGTTTTGTCTTCAGCAAGTGAAATGCATGCTCAATCGCATTCAGGTCAGGTGATTGACTTTGCCATTGCATAACATTCCACTTAAATTCCCTTAAAAAACTCTTTGGTTACTTTTGCAGTATGCTTCGGGTCATTGTCCATCTGCATGTGAAGAGCCGTCCAATGAGTTCTGACGCATTTGGCTGAATATGAGCAGATAATATTGCCCAAAACACTTCAGAATTTATCCTGCTGCTTTTGTCAGCAGTAGGGTTGTCCAGATACCACTTTTTTAGGACCGAGTACAAGTACCGATACTTTTTTTTATGTACTCGCCGATACCGATTACGATACTTTTTTTTTAATGCCATGTGACAGTTTGACTGATGGGCACTGATAGATGGCACTGATAGATGGCACTTATGGCACTGACAGGTGGCTGGCACTGACAGGTGGCTGGTACTGTTAGATGGCACTGACAGGTGGCTGGCACTGACAGGCGGCACTTATGGGCAATGTTGGCACTGACAGGCAGCACTTATGTGCACTGATGGCACTGACAGGTGGCTGGCACTGTTAGATGGCACCGACAGGTGGCTGGCACTGTTAGATGGCACCGACAGGTGGCTGGCACTGACAGGCGGCACTTATGGGCACTGACAGGCGGCACTTATGGGCACTGATAGGCAGCACTTATGGGCACTGACAGGCGGCAGTTATGGGCAATGATGGCACTGACAGGCAGCACTTATGTGCACTGATGGCACTGACAGGTGGCTGGCACTGTTAGATGGCACCGACAGGTGGCTGGCACTGACAGGCGGCACTTATGGGCACTGACAGGCGGCACTTATGGGCACTGACAGGCGGCTGGCACTGATAGGCAGCACTTATGGGCACTGACAGGCGGCAGTTATGGGCACTGATGGCACTGACAGGTGTCTGGTACTGACAGGTGGATGGCACTGAAATGCAGAAATAAATGACATGACTAAATGATACACCCTGCACTTGGCATCAGCAGACATCTTGTTACACCCAGCCCAAATAGTTCGGGCTGGGTGTAACAAGATGTCAGCTGCTGGCTTACTGTGGCCAAGTGTAGGGTGTGCCAAGATGGGCGTCGGGATTTCCAAGCTGACCGGTGACCGAATGTGACAGTCCGGTCACCGATCCTGATGCGGCTGCACTCTGACAGCTTACCTAGCTATTTCTCTAGTGCAGGTGAGGACTCTCCGGCCTGCTGACTTTGCCCGCTCCGCCCACTGACGCCGCCCGCCCTCTCCGCCTCTGACGCCGCCTCTGACACTGCCCGCCCTCTCCACCTCTGACGCTGCCTCTGACACCGCTCGCCCTCTCCAACTCTGACACCGCCTCTGACACCGCCCATCCACTCCGCCCACTGAGTCCGCCCACCGATCAAGTATCGGGTCAGGCATCGGGAGCATTTGTGCGAGTACAAGTACTTGCACAAATGCTCGGTATCGGTCCCGATACCGATACTAGTATCGGTATCGGGACAACCCTAGTCAGCAGTCACATCATCAATAAATACAAGAGAACTAGTTCCATTGGCAGCCATACATGCCTACACCATGACACTACCACCACCATGCTTCACTGATGAGGTGGTATGCTTTGGATCATGAGCAGTTCCTTTCCTTCTCCATAGTCTTCTCTTCCCATCACTCTGGTACAAGTTGATCTTGGTCTCATCTGTCCATAGGATGTTGTTCCAGAACTGTGAAGGCTTTTTTAGATGTTGTTTGGCAAACTCTAATCTGGCCTTCCTGTTTTTGAGGCTCACCAATGGTTTACATCTTGTGGTGAACCCTCTGTATTCACTCTGGTGAAGTCTTCTCTTGATTGTTGACTTTGACACAAATATACCTACCTCCTGGAGAGTGTTCTTGATCTGGCCAACTGTTGTAAAGGATGTTTTTTTTTCACCAGGGAAAGAATTCTTCGGTCATCCACCACAGTATTTTTCCATGGTCTTCCAGGTCTTTTGGTGTTGCTGAGCTCACTGGTGCGTTCTTTCTTTTTAAGGATGTTCCAAACAGTTGATTTGGCCACACCTAATGTTTTTTCTATCTCTCTGATGGGTTTGTTTTGTTTTTTTCAGCCTAATGATGGCTTGCTTCACTGATAGTGGAAGCTCTTTGGATCTCATATTGAGAGTTGACAGCAACAGATTGCAAATGCAAATAGCACACTTGAAATTAACTCTGGACCTTTTATCTGCTCCTTGTAAATGGGATAATGAGGGAATAACACAAACCTGGCCATGGAACAGCTGAGCAGCCAATTGTCCCATTACTTTTGGTCCCTTAAAAAGTGGGATGCACATATACAAACTGTTGTAATTCCTACACTGTTCACCTGATTTGGATGTAAATACCCTCAAATTAAAGCTGAAAGTCTGCAGTTATAGCACATCTTGTTTGTTTCATTTCAAATCCATTGTGGTGGTGTATAGAGCCTAATGCCCCGTACACACGATTGTTTTTCATGCCGTTAAAACTGCCATTTTAAAAAATGGCCCTGAAAAATTATCGTGTGTATGCTCCAGAGCATTTTTTAAAAAAAACGGCCATTAAAAATTCCGGACATGCTCTCTTTTTTCACGTCGTTTTTCATGTCGTTTTTTTTAACGACGTGAAAAACGATAGTGTGTATGCTTTCACGACGTGAAAAAAAATGCGCATGCTCAGAAGCAACTATGAGACAGGAGCGCTCGTTTTGGTAAAGCTAATGTTGGAAATGGAGATGGCACATTCGTCACGGTGGAATTAATAGCATCGTTTTAATGCTGCGCATTCCGTTCTTCTTTTGATAATGCTTTAAAATTACCCTCTTTTGATAATGACATTGAGAGTTATGCCAAACTTGTTTCTAAAGTAATTCCAAATTGCTCTAATGATTGTAAAATATTATTTATAAGCCGCACCTCCCTCCTAAATAATACTAATAATAATAAAATAATGTAATTCTCCTTTTTTATTTAAATTATATTTTACTATTGTGTTTTTTTTTTTGTGGCCTTTTTTTATTATTTTGGTTAAATTATTCTTGTGTAAAGTTACCACAACAACCTTCCAAATGTGTCTCATTTGGCCTCAGGGAGGTTTGTGTCCCCTGATAATAACAATAATATAATTTGAGATGTCCCTGCCTGCTCCCTAGCAAGCTCTCTTTTGAAATACAAATCACATAGTCAAGTTTTTTAAGGGCACTAATTTTTTTTTTATTTCAGAACATTAACAAATTAACCACCTCGCGCCCGCCGTACGAGAATATACGGCCGCAAGGTGGTTGTCAAATGCCGGGAGGCTGTTAATATACGGCCTCCGCTATTTGGCCACTGGGGGGCGCGCGAGCGCCGCCGGCGGCACGCGCGCGCGCCCGGCGCATTACTGAGATGCCGGTGCGCGTGCCTGGCAGCCGCGATGTCCGCCAGGCACCCGCGATCGGTGGTTACAGAGACAAGGACATGGATCTGTGTGTGTAAACACACAGATCCATGTCCTGTCAGGGAGAGGGGACCGATGCTGTGTGCCTTGTACATAGGGACACAGATCGGTCACCTCCCCCAGTCAGTCCCCCTCCCCCACAGTAACAATCACACATAGGGAACACATTTAACCCCTTCCTCGCCCCCTAGTGTTAACCCCTTCCCTGCCAGTCACATTTATACAGTAATAAGTGCATATTTATAGCACTGTTCGCTGTATAAATGTGAATGGTCCCAAATTAGTGTCAAAAGTGTCCGATGTGTCCGCCATAATGTCGCAGTCATGAAAAAAATCACTGATCGCCGCCATTACTAATAAAAAAAATATATATATAAAAATGCCATAAAACTACCCCCTATTTTGTAAACGCTATAACTTTTGCGCAAACCAATCAATAAACGCTGATTGCGATTTTTTTTACCAAAAATATGTAGAAGAATACGTATCGGCCTAAACTGAGGAAAAAAATATATAAAAAATTGGGATATTTATTATAGCAAAAATCAAAAAATATTGTTTTTTTTTTCAAAATTGTCGCTCTATTTTTGTTTATAGCGCAAAAAATAAAAACTGCCGAGGTGATCAAATACCACCAAAAGAAAGCTCTATTTGTGCGAAAAAAAGGACGTCAATTTTGTTTGGGAGCCACGTCGCACGACCGCGCAATTGTCATTCAAAGCGTGACAGTGCTGAAAGCTGAAATTTCGCCTGGGCAGGAAGGGGGTATATGTGCCCAGTAAGGAAGGGGTTAAAGTGGAAGGCAGCACTGGAGAGCCTGCTTGCATTTGTGCATCCCTTTGACCCCACAACAACCATCCAAGATGTCAAAACCAAAATAGAGATTAGATCCCCAAAAAAAAGGAGCCCAATCTTGTCTTGAGCTCCCAGAGGTCAGGAGCCACAGCAGATAAGTCCTATATGTCCCCAGTCTGTGGTACTACAGCAGGCATTATTTTCTCCTCTTCCTTGTAGCCTTCTCTCCAGCCTTCTCTGCAGCCTTGGTTGGTTTCTTCCTTGGAGGCTGGGGATCAGGAGGAGAGGTTATGGCAGGAGGAGTAGTAGGAGGAGGAGGAGGAGGTGGAGGAGTAGGGACAACCTCCGTTATGTCCGTGTACCTAGTGAGTTCACCCAGCACGCCCTTATTGATGACTTTCAATAGCAGGGTCTCACTGTAAATTTTTTGCCGCAACTCCATTTGCCCTAGTTTGTGGGCGAGGACTGCGGCAAATCCCTCATCAACAGAGGGTGCCTCTCTGAGGGCCGCTGTTGCCTCTCTGAGGAAGGCCCTGGTTTCCTCCTCCACCTGCCTACCTCTCCTTGGCCCTCGTGGTTTAACTACCAGGGGAGGCATCTGGGCTCTTGTGCTGGGCCAAGCCTCCTCCTGGGTGCCACTGGGCCCAGCCCCCTCCTGGGTGCCACTGGGCCCTGCCTCCTCCTGATCCCCAACATCACCCTCTTCCTGGCTCTGCTCTGGCTGTAAAAAAAGAAAGGGACATTATTTATTTTGCCACATCATCATTCACAGACATTGTTCACCTCTAGACATTGTTGAAATCAATGCCAAAAGTTATGTCATTTTCATTGATTCCGCATCCTGGTTTTGTTGTCTTGTGCACATAAAATTAGGCCACTACTGTATCTTGCTCTTCACAAACTTTATTGGTAGAAGTGTACATACCTTTAACAATACTAACATCTATTTAAATTCTACAATTTTGCAAGATATAAATATAGATATCAATACTTTACCTGGCTCCATATCTCCAAATCTGCCTCCTCAAGGCCCTGATCTTGATCCTCAGAGAAAGCCAGAGCAGGGTTGACAGGAAGGCTGGAGGACTGGCTGCAGGGAAGGCTGGAGGGTTGGGTACAAGGAAGGCTGGATTGACCTCTGGGGGGAAGGGTGGAGAGAGATTCCCGCACTTCCAGCTGGTCATCCAGAAAAGCAAGCTTACTGTAGTACCACAGACTGGGTTTATAAACCTTATCTGCTGGTGCACCTGACCTCTGGGACCTCAGGACCATAGTCCTCTGGGTCCTGTATGTCCCTCTGATGGTCGCAATTTTGGTTTTGACATCTTGGAGAGTTGTTGTGGGTATCTTTGTTTGCACAAATGCAAGCAGGCTCTCCAGTGGTGCTTTCCTGGTGTCTTTATTTTTATTAGCGCCACTTTTTGTTTGCCATAATATAGGGAGCTCTTGCCATTTGTCGATGAACTCCCCCATGAAGTCTGGGTTTTTAAAAGTATTCATGATATCTGTAAAAGCGAGAAACCAAAAAAAAATATATTTCAGGCAACATTCCTCAACTGTGCATTGTCTACATATTTTGAGCACACAAATCTCCTCGTCTGATGAACCTCAAAAAGTAAAATTGTTAGGTACCTTCGTCACGACGTTCGTTGCTAACTCCCTCTCCCGACAAATGAACGTATTTCCCAGACATGGATCTTCACTTGATATACACAGCGCATGCGTGAAACTCCGCACGCTTTCCCCGCCCCTGACGTTCGATATTGTACTTTCCCCGCCCCTTCTCGCTCGTAGTGCTGAACAAAACATGGCGGAGACACAGGTGGCTGAGATTACCTCTACAGAGGATGAAATTCCAGAGGAGCCCAAATCAAGACCCAGGAGATATAAGGCATCCAACATGTCATTCGAGGAAATGGTGGAGATGGTCACCATTTTAACCACTTCCTACCGGGTCATAGACATATGACGCCGGCAGGAACCCTCCCTCCCTCCGGGCGGACGTCATATGACGTCCTTTTTTCCCGGCCGTCTATGGGGCGCGCGTGCGCCGCCGGCGGCGCGCGCGCGCACCCGCGGCAACGCTCGTGACCCGGTGAGTGTGCCTGGCGGTCGCGATGTCCGCTGGGCACCCGCGATTGCCCACGATCACGGCAGAAGTGTGGATCTGTGTGTGTAAACACACAGATCCACCTCCTGTCAGAGGTGAGGAGACCGATGTGTGTTCCCAGTACAGAGGAACACAGATCGGTCTCCTCCCCTTGTGAGTCCCCTCCCCCTACAGTTACAATCACTCAATAGGGAACATATTAACCCCTTGATCGCCCCCTAGTGTTAACCCTTTCCCTGCCAGTCACATTTACACAGTAATTAGTGCAGTTTTATAGCACTAATCGCTGTATAAATGTGAATGGTCCCAAAAACGCGCCAATAGTGTCCGATGTGTCTGCCGCAATGTCACGGTCACAATAAAAATCGCAGATCGCCGCTATTACTAGTAAAAAAAATAAAAAAAATAAAAATGCCATAAATCTATCCCCTATTATGTAGACGCTATAACTTTTGCGCAAACCAATCAATATACGCTTATTGCAAAAAAAAATTACCAAAAATATGTAGAATACGTATCGGTCTAAACTTAGAAAAAAAATTGTTTTAAAAAAAAAAATTGTGATATTTATTAAATCAAAAAGTAAAAAATATTGCATTTTTTTCAAATATGTCGCTCTTCTTTTGTTTATAGCACAAAAAATAAAAACCGCAGAGGTGATCAAATACCACCAAAAGAAAGCTCTATTTGTGGGGGAAAAAGGACGTCAATTTTGGTTAGGTTCAACGTCGCACGACCGCGCAATTGTCAGTTAAAGCGTCGCAGTGCTGCATCGCAAAAAGTGCTCTGGTCAGGAAGGGGGTAAATTCTTCCAGGGCTGAAGTGGTTAAAGAAGGAGGATTATGATGCCAAGCATGGTCCGTATAAAAGGCCTAATCTGGTCAAGTCCAGAATTATGGGCAAAGTGGTCAAAAGTCTTCACAAAAAATTCGGGGTGTGCAGAACGAAGGAACAGCTCAGAAAACGATGGTCAGATCTGAAGTTGCGGGAGGCCGACCAATATTAAATAATCAAGAAAGTTATAGTAAAAAGTAAGTAATTTTGTTTTAGTTTCCATGGTACATATTATTTTCTTGTATTCTGTCGTGTATTTTTAACTTTCATATAGTACACTGAAAGATACCATCTTTCAGGTTCGTCCGCACAGTAAACGGACGTATTAAACCTCTTTCTCCGTACAGTTCCTCAAACGATGTTTTAGGATCATCCAGTGTGAACACCCATGTATTTTGGTTTATTTGGGGGAGTAAATTTGGGCCTCACTTATTTTTTGGGTGCTAATCCAAAGGACATTTGTTCGTTAGAAAAAACGATATGCATGGTAATGTTAAGGGAGTGAATGCTCAGCAGCTGATGAAACATCTGAACGCAGTAGTACAAGTGTGGGCCTAAAGCCAAAAAGCTTGAGGGGGTCACACACAGGTGATCCTGTGTAGATACTTTGGGGTGTTACAATGTGTCAACTTTGTGTTCAAAATGTATATGCTCTGGTTTTGGCTATGTATCCAATCATTTGTCCCGGTTGGCACAGGGGGTAAAATTTAAAATGGAGCATGCTTCAAAAGAATGATTACAAAGTATTTTTTCATGTTTCTTATTTTAGCAAAATTGAGTCGCTACTAATGAAACTATTCCTTTTATTTCAATCTCCCTAGGGATTCGAAAAGCTACCTCAGATGAGACGATAATTGCAACACCTACAACAATACCCCCAGAACCCCAGGAGGGAGAGGAATGTGATGTTGTGGAAGTGGAAAGTGGCACCACCACAGGTCAGAGAGAAACCAGACACATGCATGTTAAATAGATGTAGGCCTACATATTCTATCCTACATATTTCTTTTTACATTTAGGTGCAGTTCTGGCCGAAGACCCCAATAAGTTGACACATCACAGTGCCCAGATCCTGATCCAATACCTGATGGTCTGCTGTCGTGACCTCGAAAAAGTTAAGGGAGACTTGCTAGAGATCAGGGCAAATACAAAGCGGGTGGGGGAAAGGCTCCAAAATATCATGGCTGTGCTTGGGCGTGTCTAATGTTTTTACACCAAATAACGTTTTACTTGCAGAGTTTTATAAGTATTTTTGTTATTTTACCCTTTAATGACTAGCACATGTTTAGCTTTTTCAAAATTTTGACGAATATAGTTTGTTTATGCATGGCTGGTCATGCGTTTTAATACACCCGAAATTAAGGGAACATCCACATTTCTAAGGAAGTTTCCCACCTAAAAAAATAAATAAAGGTATTTTTACATAACAAATAATTGTGGCTTCATTATGTAAATGTGGTGCTGAGTGAACTAATCAATGTTTGGTGTTTACACTGACAATGAAGGCTAATTAAGATTGTTTAATCCACATGGCAAAACAAGTGCACTAGGTAAACCTACCAGAAACATCAAACATTATACAATAAAAAATCCAAACCAATCTTTACTCAAGAAAAAGTTTTATTTTTTTGGTATAAAATTATTAAAGATTGTCTGGCATTTCAATGGCCCCCCTACCCATAAAATAGTCCACATATTGGTTACGGACCTCACGTCCGGTTGGGGGGGCCAAGCCAGGACAGCCAGGTTCCAGGGCCACCAAAGTTTCTGCATTGATTAAAGAGGCCTCAGGCCCACTCAAAGATATATAACTCGTTGAATGCACCCTTAGGAAATTATGCAGCACACAGCACGTCATAACCACATGGTTCCATTTGTATGGGGCAAGGTGGATGGAGGTAAGGAAGAGGCGAAATCGGCTGGCCATGATCCCAAACGCATTTTCCACCACCCTTCTGGCTCTGGCCAGCCGATAATTGAACACCCTCCTCTCAGGGGTGAGGGTGCGTTGCGGGAATGGCCTCATCAAATGGGGTCCCAGGCCAAACGCCTCATCCGCCACAAAGACAAAAGGTAGTCCCTCCACATTCTGCTCCGCTGGTGGCAAGGCCAGCAGATCCAAAAGGAGCCGTTCCCCAAACTCCCGTCTGGGCAAAAACTCCTCCATCAGACATCCTGCCATTCTTGCCAACGTCCACATAGAGGAACTTGTAGGTGGCCGACACCACTGCCATCATCACAATGCTGTGGAACCCCTTATAATTATAATAAAAGGATCCCGAATGGGGTGGTGGGACGACCCGAACATGTTTGCCGTCGATGGCTCCTCCACAGTTCGGAAAGTTCCATCGCTGAGCAAACTCGGAAGCCACATTCTGCCATTCATGTGGCGAAGAAGGGAACTGTGGAATTAAAGAAATAATAAATTAATACTTGGAGCCAGAAACATTGAAAGCTGATTTCATACACACATTCATGGCCAACATTGGTAGAAACTGTTCAAAACATAAAAAATTGGAAGCAACAAAAAACAAACAAACCAAAAAATTATGGGGGGGGGGTTGAAGATGAGTTGGGAATATCACACATGAAGGCTGTAGCACTCTGTATTGAAGTTAACAAAAATGAAACATTCCTAGGCAAAATTTAGGGTGCGTTTTGGGTAAAGCACTACGATGGAACATAGAATAAAAAACATGGAAATGACTAGGCAAGGTAGGTATGGCCCCAGGATAGCATGCTGGAGAGGTTAGGTAAGCCAAATTTACAGGTAGGCCTCAAACCCCAAACTTTAAATAATAAAACATGGGGAGAAAGGGGACATTCCCTGCAGCTAAGAATCATGTGAATTAGAGACTGCAAATAAAGCAAATTAAAAATATCCAAAAATAAAAACCATACAATGTGAATTTTTGAAGAAGAACACTTACCTTAATATAGTCCTCCTGCAAAACTTGAAGGATGGCAGAAAAAGTCTCTGGTATAATGATCCCCAGAGCCTGGGGGGATATGCCTGTGGAGAACTTAAGGTCCTGCAGGCTTCTCCCAGTAGCCAGGTATCGCAACGTGGTGATGAGCCTCTGCTCAGCACTGATGGCTTCCCGCATAACGGTGTCCTGCCTGGTAATATAGGGGGACACCAAAGCCAACAGCTGCTGAAATACGGGGTCAGACATCCTGAGAAAATTCCTGAAATCATCAGGATTATTCTCCCTGGTCTCCCGCAAAAAAAGGCATGTGACAGAATTGGTGCCGCTGGAGCAACCAATTCTTGGTCCATGAACTCCTCCTGACCCTGCTCATGGCATGGAGTCGGGATACAGCATGAACCCCTGCACCAACTACAGCACGAACTCTACGACGAGTACGTAGCCGCAACATGGCTAGATAACGGTCGGCTGAACAGAACGAACTAGAAGAACGCACGGAAGAACAGCAAGGCCTATGAAGAACAAGCTGAAAAACACGAACGTGCAGAGCAGGCCGCACTGAATAAACAGATACAAACTGACTACAAGCAGTGCTAAACAGATACGAACCCACAGGCGCAAACTGAACTCCCAAAAACGATCTTCAAAGCACGAAGACTGAAAAGCGCAAATCGTCTCTCACCAAACTTTTACTAACACGCGGTAACACGGAATTAGCAAAAGCGTCCCAAAGGGTGGCGTCATTCGAACGGAACTTCCCCTTTATAGTGCCGCCGTACGTGTTGAACGTCACTGCGCTTTGCTTGATCGTTTTTTTTAATGATGGTGTGTACGCAAGGCAGGCTTGAGAGGAAACATGAAAAAAAAAAAACGAGGAGAAAAACGTTGGTTTAAAAAATGACATTAAAAACGATCGTGTGTACGGGGCATTAAAGATTAGAATTGTGTCGATGTCCCAATATTTATGGACCCGACTGTACAAAATACAGAAACAACAAATACATATGTGTCAAATACATGATAATATAATATATAACAGCAGTGAATAACAGATACGGATATAGTTTATTTTTATGCATGCGCTGTTCACATCCCCAAAAGTGCAGCCTCTTACCTCTCCCCACTCTAGCCAGTCCAAACAGTCACATCCACACACCGACAATATCAGACCCAAGCCATAATGGCATACCCAATGGTCACAGGGGGAATAGATGCTCAATATTTGACAGTATCTGTGATGGAAAATGCGGATGTTGTGAGCAAGTTGTATAAGGAACTTCATATAAGTTCACTGCCAGGAAATTATTGGGGCAGTGTGTAACCTAATCACTCAACTAAGAGATATATAGAAAAAAGAATGGTAAAACTTACATGGGCTAGAGTGTTAGTAGCTTGAATCCTGGGACTAAGCTCATCAAAAGTTCAGAAAGGCAGTAATAACTCCAGCCAAACTAAGAACAAATGAAGACAAGGACAAATCTTAATACTGAATGACTCACATCAAGAAAGAGCAATCCAGAAAGAAGTGTAATAAAAACAGACTAAAGAGAAAATACAATAGTAAATCAATAACAATGTTCCCAAAGGGGCAGTTCGTGCCTCCAAATGGGACACTTCCATGGCTGAATAATAAAGAAGGAATCATAAAAAAGAAAAAGAGGCAGTATCCATAGCTATAGTGATTACCTTAAAGAACGTCTCAATGTGTGTGGTCCCAGGGGCTCAGCAGCGTCTGTGTGCCAAAGCCCATGGCTTTATATACCCCCATCTGGTCCGAAAACCGGAAGCGGACGTGATGCTGTACCGCGCATTTGTCTTCTGTTTGGCTCTACTCTGCTACCCGAGTATCTGCAACTTCGTTCCAGCGACCTGCTGCGACTTTCTGCCTTCCAAGGGTCGCATCATCTGCTTCAGGCTTCCAGGCCTACATCTGCAGGCACTCGTGTCCCTCCTGTCCCTTGGTTTCTCCTGTCTCCACTCTCAGCGAGACCAGGGCCAGGGATACAAGAGAGGCTGACCTCGTCATTTCAGACTCCATCCAGGTACGTGATACTGTCATACAGTTTGGTTCTTAAGTGTGGAGTTGTATGATAACAGCACCTCAGAACCATTTTATTTTTTATATAATGTAATATATTATATGTATAGCATTTGTTTTAATTTATACAGTACAGTCCAACAATACTGATAATAATTACAATCCTTGTTAATACTGTGAGCTTGGGGTGATTAAACTCAAGCAGTAGTTGCATTCGCAATGAGTTGTGCCAGTCCAAATTTGTATTTTAGGGCTTGGCAGACCACTTTTATTCAATAAACGGAAAGTTCACATGTACATCAGTTGCCCATACACAATGTGCACAAACAAAAATACCAAGCTACCTGACTCACTTGGCTCACTGCTGCTCCTTTTGCAAGTCCCTTTGACTGTGTTGTCCAGCTCTCCTAGAACACTTTGCTCTCTAGCCTTTAGAAGCAGGACCCCGCTGCACGGCCCACCTCTGGCCTATGGATTGGGGTTCTCCTGACACCCCTGATAGGAGCTGACCTGACTCTTGGAACTGAGATCTGCTATCTCCTTATGGCCAGGCCCTCTGACCCCTTGACAAGATCTCTGTCTCATGGCTTCTGGCTGTCGCCCCCTGACCCTGGGTGAGACCTTCCATCTCCCACACTGTGATCGGTCTCCAAACTGGAAGCTGTCTCCAAACTGGAAGCTCTGAGCTATCCTCAGACCTGAGTATATACTGTAATGACCCTGCACACTTTCCCCACTCAGAACTGATAGTTCTGAACCTTGCATTAACCCTAAATACAAATCCTGTGTCACATTTCCCTATATTCTTATGCCGCCTACACACAATCGATTTTCTCGACGGTGAAAACACCGTTGAGAAAATCTACAGGAAAAACGAGGAACGGCTTGCTCCCCTACACACGGCCGTTTTTCCCGTCATTTGTTCTCTTGGTCGAGAAAAGCGACCGCGTGTAGGCTCCCCGGCAGTGTTTCCCTATGGGAAAACTGCCGCGGAAAAAAATGGCGTGAATCACGACGAGAAAAATTAGAGCATGTTCTAATTTTTCTCGTCGTGATTAATGCCGTTTTTCTCTTTTGGAAAAATGACCAAAAGCCCACACACGGTCGTTTTTCTCGTCAAAGAGAAAAAATGTACTTTTTCTAGACGAGAAAAATGGTCGTGTGTACGCGGCATTAGAGTGACAGACAGGGCCGGACTGGGAATAAAAACCAGCCCTGGAAATAATTTCATACCAGCCCCATAGCATTATTATACCAGCCCAACAGCATAACGTCTTTATTTTCTTGTTCATAAAAGGGAAAACCATGCATTTTAAAGCACATTTAAAGAGTGTATTATATATACATAAGACAGATATGGAAGCACATAGGGATATATATATATATAGCGACCTCAGCCCTCTCACCCCTTCTTCTTCTCGGCTTGTTTTCTCATTTTCTAGGGGGGAGTATGGGGGGAGGGATGCGATACACCACAGCCCATGTCCTCTTTTAGATGGAGTTGAAGGCCAGAACCTATTTTACCATCGGTCATGTGCATAACCCAGAGCCAAGTCTTTTTCTGTAAATGACCCCCTCTGCTCCCAGTAACTGGAGTTCCACACCACTGGAAAGGTCCAACTCTTATTTATTCTCTAACAGCAATAAATCGTCATTTAGCACAGACAGGTTGTGACCAAATAACAGTTCAGTACAGGTGGGGAGTAGGTCGAGGCACAATCCTTAGATAGAACCAACCATTGTGGTGTCACCAACGGTTATGGCGTACAGTCGCTGCCACCGACTGTGTAGAACAGAGAGTGAATTACCTTCGCTAAGCGCAGCCCCTGTCAGAGGGAAGACATCCATCCAAGAGAGTTACCAGAGGCCCCGCCGTCACCAGCAATGCTGCACCAGACTGTTCGGAGGGGTTACGCTCCCTGGCCTCCTTATCTCAGACTCGGGCACCCTCGGATTCCCCCACCCTTGCGGGACCCAGTCAAAGGCACCGGGCCCCAGGCCTCCTCAATAGTACCTCACCCCAGGCTAAAGGTGCCTGGGATGGACTCCATCTCCCGCTCCAGCCAGGTCAAGGGCACCTGGGCCCGGAACTCTGGAATGCCGGCACCCAGGCTGAACTCTGCCCTCCGACTCCAACCCCGTGGTCAGGGCGTCCGCCCCCTTTATCTCCTCTCCCTCAGCGTCACCGCAGGTTCCCCGCCCTGTGGTACAGCCACCGGAAGAGGACCAAAAGGGTACGGCACTGCAGTGAGGGCTCAACCCCAGCCCAGTGCGACAGCGCCACCCACAGGCCGAAGAGAACCTCACACCACTGAGTCCTCCATGAACAACAAATGATCCCAAATTCCCTAACAATCAGTGCATCTGGGTTACACTACCACCCAGATGCCTCCCCTAAATTCAAATACCCGCTATATATATATATATATATATATATATATATATATACATTTACAAACACTATATATATATATATATATATATATATATATATAGATACATATATATATAAAAACAGCAAATTCCAGTTAAAAGTGGAGCTATCATCAAGGGGGACACCTGTGACTCTGGGAAAGTGGGGAGGGGGGACTCTGGACTCTGGTGACCAGAGACCACCTTCCGCAGAAAGAATACACTAAGGTAAGGGGGGTGGGTTACCGATATAAGGGGGAAACCTTACATTATTGTATTCACACCCCCTTACATCAGTGACCCCCCTCAGACTGGCCTGGCGGTGCTGTCACTCACCACCTCTCAGGTGCACCATGCAGGGCTCAGTCAGTCGGCTCCAGCTTGGTGGCCCTAGTTTTCCTATAGTCTCCTCTCCACAGTCCGCACACGTCTGACTTCTCCCATGACCCCCATTTCGGCAGCGCTCCCACTCTTGACTCCTCTCCAGACTCCCTCAAAGACTGCAGACATGATATAAGACAAGAGATGGTCAGAGGTTTGTGGACATGATACAAGAGATGGTTAGAGGCTGCGGGCATAGTACAGGTGATGGTAAGAGTTTTCAGACATGATACAGGAGATGTCAGAGGCTGTGGGCATGGTACAGGAGATGTCAGAGGCTGTGGGCATGGTACAGGAGATGTCAGGGGCTGCGGGCATGGTACAGGAAATGGTTAGAGACTGAGGACATGATATTAAAGATGGTAAGAGAATGTAGACATGATACAGAAGATGGTCAGAGACTGCAGACATGGTACAAGAGATGGTCAGAGACTGCGGACATGAAACAAGAGATCAATGCAGCTTCACCATTGCCCATCAAATGCAGCCTCACTGTGCCCATCAATGCAGCCTCACTGTGCCCATAAATGCAGCCTCTGTGCCAGTGCATGCAGTCTCACTATGCCCGTCCATGCAGCCTCACTGTACCCATCAATGCAGCCTTATTGTGCCCATCATTGCAGCCTCACTGTGCCCATTAATGCAGCCTCACTGCCCATCAATGCAGCCTCACCATGCTCATCATTGCATCCTCACCATGCCCATCATTGCAGCCTCAACGTGCCCATCATTTCAGCTTCACCGTGCCCCACCATTGTAGCCTCACAGTGCCCATCAATGCAGCCTTACTGTGCCCATCATTGTAGCCTCACCGTGCCCATCATTGTAGCCTGACTGTGACTTAACCACTTAAGCCCCGGACCATTTGGTAGCTAGAGGACCAGAGGTGAATTCAGAATTTTGCACTGCGCTGCTTTAACTGTAAATTGTGCAGACATGCAATGTTGTACCCAAACTAAATTTGCGTCCTTTTCTTCCCACAAATCGAGCTTTCTTTTAATGGTATTTGATTGCCTCTGCGATTTTTATTTTTTGCGATATAAACTGAAAAAGACCGAAAATTTTGAAAAAAAATGATATTTTCTACTTTTTGTTATAAGAAAAATCGAATAAACTCAATTGTAGTCATACATTTAGGCCAAAATGTATTCAGCCACATGTTTTTAGTAAAAAAAAATGTCAATAAGCGTATATTTATTGGTTTGCGCAAAAGTTATAGAGTTTACAAACTAGGGTACATTTTCTGAAATTTACACAGCTTTAAATTTATGACTGCCTATCTCATTTCTTGAGGTGCTAAAATGACAGGGCAGTACAAAACCCCCCAAAATGACCCCATTTTGGAAAGTAGACACCCCAAGGAAATTGCTGAGAGGCATGTTGAGCCCATTGAATTTTTTATTTTTTTGTCCCAAGTGATTGAATAATGACTAAAAAAAAAAAAAATTACAAAAAGTTGTCACTAAATGATATATTGCTCACACATGCCATGGTTATATGTGGAATTTCACCCCAAAATACATTTTGCTGCTTCTCCTGAGTACGGGGATACCACATGTGTGGGACTTTTTGGGAGCCTAGCCGCGTACGGGACCCCGGAAACCAAGCACCGCCTTCAGGATTTCTAAGGGCGCAAATTTTTGATTTCACTCCTCACTACCTATCACAGTTTCGAAGGCCATAAAATGCCAAAATAGCACAAAACCCCCCCAAATGACCCCATTTTAGAAAGTAGACACACCAAGGAAATTGCTGAGAGGCCTGTTGAGCCCATTGAATATAAATTTTTTTGTCCCAAGTGATTGAATAATGACAAAAAAAAATAAAATAAAAAAAATTACAAAAAGTTGTCACTAAATGATATATTGCTCACACATGCCATGGTTATATGTGGAATTACACCCCAAAATACATTTTTCTGCTTCTCCTGAGTACGGGGATACCACATGTGTGGGACTTTTTAGGAGCCTAGCCGCATACGGGACCCCGAAAACCAAGCACCGCCTTCAGGATTTCTAGGCACAAATTTTTGATTTCACTCCTCACTACCTATCACAGTTTCGAAGGCCATAAAATGCCAAAATCGCACAAAACCCCCCAAATGACCCCATTTTGGAATATAGACACCCCAAGCTATTTGCTGAGAGGAATGACGAGTATTTTACAGCTCTCATTTGTTTTTGAAAATGAAGAAAGAAAATATATATATATATATTTTATTTTTTCAATTTTCAAAACTTTGTGACAAAAAGTGAGATCTGCAAAATACTCACAATACCTCTCAGCAAATAGCTTGGGGTGTCTACTTTCCAAAATGGGGTCATTTGGGGGGGTTTTGTGCTATCTGGGCATTCCATGGCCTCCGAAACTGTGATAGGCAGTGAGAAGTGAAATCAAAAATTTACACCCTTAGAAAGCCTGAAGGCGGTGCTTGGATTTTGGGGTCCCGTACATGGCTAGGCTCCCAAAAAGTCTCACACATGTGGTATCCCCGTACTCAGGAGAAGCAACAGAATGTATTTTGGGGTGTAATTCCACATATGCCCATGGCATGTTTGAGCAATTTATCATTTAGTGACAACTTTGTGCAAAAAAAAAAAAAAAAATGTCGTTTTTCCGCAACTTGTGTCAACATATAAAATATTCCATGGACTCGACATGCCTCTCAGTATATAGCTTGGGGTGTCTACTTTCCAAAATGGGGTCATTTGGGGGGGTTTTGAACTGTTCTGGCATTTTATACACAACATTAGGAAGCTTACATCCACTCTTCTAACCACTTGAAGACAAAGCCCTTTTTGACACTTTTTGTTTACATGAAAACATTTCTTTTTTTGCAAGAAAATTATGTTGAACCCCCAAACATTATATATATTTTTAAAGCAAAGGCCCTACAGATTAAAATGGTGGGTGTTGCATTTTTTTTTCTACACAGTATTTGCGCAGCAATTTTTCAAACGCATTTTTTTGAGTTAAAAAATACACTTTTTTTAATTTTAATGCACTAAAACACACTATATTGCCCAAATGTTTGATGAAATAAAAAAGATGATCTTAGGCCGAGTACATAGATACCAAACACGACATGCTTTAAAATTTCGCACAAACGCGCATTGGCGACAAACTACATACATTTTTAAAAGCCTTTAAAAGCCTTTACAGGTTACCCCAGTAGATTTACAGAGGAGGTATACTGCAAAAATGATTGCCCTCGATCTGACCTTCGCGGTGATACCTCACATGCATGGTGCAATTGCTGTTTACATATGACGCCAGACCGACGCTTGCGTTCGACATTGGGCAAGAGCAGGGCAGGACAGGGGTGCTTTTTTTTTTTTTTTTTTTTTTATTAATTTTGCTTTTTTATTTTATTTTTAAATTGTTCCTTCCAAGTATTTTTTTTTTATCATTTTTATTGTTATCTCAGGGAATGTAAATATCCCCTATGATAGCAATAGGTAGTGACAGGTACTCTTTTTTTTGAAAAAACTGGGGTCTTCTAGACCCTAGATTTTTCCTCTGCCCTCAAAGCATCTGACCACACCAAGATCGGTGTGATAAAATGCTTTCCCAATTTCCCAATGGCGCTTTTTATATCTGGGGGGGGCATTCCCTCCCACTGCTTGTAAAAGCAGTCCAGAGGCTAATTAGCCGCTAGGATTGCTTTTACATGAAAGCCGGCCGCAGGCTGAAAAGAATGATACCTAAACCCGCAGGCATCATTCTGGTATAAACATTCAAAGTCCAGCAACATATCAGTACGTTGCTGGTCCTTGTTGGACATGTATTGTAATCTTTTTATTTCATGCAGCCAGTTGGCTGAACGAAAAAAGAGATTGATCGGTGGGTATGCCCACCATTAGAATACCGCCCTTCATCCACCCACTTCCAATGATGGGCATACACGCACCATTTATATATGCCGAAGCATAGGGGCATCCTCCCGCAAAAAAGTTATGCCGCACACACATGGTCTGACTTTTCCACGGGCAAGCCTCCGTCGGAATTTTGACCGTATGTACGCGGCATTAGGAGCAAAATCGCTCCTCCGCCCCTGCTGCCCCAATGCTTCGGCATATTTGCTTTTTTTTTTAACTGTGGTGGTGAAATCACCTCCTACAGCACTGGAGTCGCAGGGATCAGGCCTGTCTCTGTGAACGCTGCAGTTATGTGTGTTTTTGTTTTGTAAGTGACAGTGATCGATCGATACTGCACTTGGGTGGCCTGGGCTGGACGGAGGGGCAAAACGCAGGTGCCAGCAGGTATCTGGGCTGATCCCGCTAACACTGCGTTTTTGGGAACCCTAAACTGCTGGGGACGCTAGTATAGATCTGATCAGATCAGATATTGATCTGTTCAGATACTATACCACTAAGGGGGGTGTATGCTTCACGCGTGGGTGTTAGCGTTACTGGCACTAACCTGACGCTGCCTGGGGTGTGACTCAGACCCTCTCTGACGCTAAAACCTAATTGATATCACCCGCCGGGCGATCAGGGGGTTAAACCTTTATTGGGTTATATACACGTCGGGTGCCCTGACACTATAAAAAGCAAACTAACTAACCAGCGTCACCCGTAACACTTATATGGTGATCACTGGTGAAAGGGTTAACTAGGGGCAATCAGGGGGTTAAAACCTTTATTAGATAATATATGGGGGTACCTGACGCTATAAAAACCTGCGGCGAACCTAAAAAAAATTACCAGCTACCGATCTGCATCACCGAGACTAAGACAGCGTTTAGAAAAACGATTGCTTAGCGACAGTGGTGATGGGGGTGAAAGGGTTACCTGGGGGGCGATCAAGGGGGTTAAACCTTTATTAGATAATATATTGGGGTACCTGACGCTATAAAAACATGCGGCAAACCTAAAAAAAAATACTGGCTACGATCTGCATCACCGACACTAAGACAGCGTTTAGAAAAACAATTGCTTAGCGACAGTTGTGATAGGGGGTGAAAGGGTTACCTGGGGGGCGATCAAGGGGGTTAAACCTTTATTAGATAATATATTGGGGTACCTGACGCTATAAAAACCTGCGGCGAACCTAAAAAAAATTACCGGCTACCGATCTGCATCACAGACACTAAGACAGCGTTTAGAAAAACGATCGCTTAGTGATAGTGGTGATAGGGGGTGAAAGGGTTACCTGGGGGGCGATCAAGGGGGTTAAACCTTTATTAGATAATATATTGGGGTACCTGACGCTATAAAAACCTGCGGCGAACCTAAAAAAAATTACTGGCTGCCGATCGGCATCACTGACGCTAAGACAGCGATCAGAAAAATGATCGCTAAGCGACAGTGGTGATAGGGGGTGAAAGGGTTATCTGGGGGGTGATCAGGGGGTTAAACCTTTATTAGGGGGGGTTAGGGGGCTACACTGGACCTAAGACTAAACTTTGGTGACACTTTTACAGTCACAAATGTCACTGATTGCAGTGATCACTAAATAAATGGTCACTGCAATCAGTGACACTGTGACTGGGGGCTGGGGGGGTGATCTGGGGGGTGATCTGGGGTGTCTGGGGGGGGCGATTTATGTCCCTATGTGTCCTGGTGTCAGTGTAGTGTTGTGTGCACTGACCTGATATCTTCTCTTGTACGGCGCTCGGTATATGTGAGCGCCGCACCAGAGATGACATCACTTCCTCCTGCTCCCTCTGTCTGACACAGACAGAGGGGGCATTTCCATTCGCCGGGAGCGATCGCGAGGGGGTGGCCAGAAACGAATGGCTGCCCCCTCATCCCGGAATGCTCCCGGACACTTAGCCACCGCTCACTGTATAGGAGGGGGGTCCGATTGGACCCCCCAACTGTACAAAGGCAATCACGTACACTCTCCTGAGTACGGGGATACCACATGTGTGGGACTTTTTGGGAGCCTAGCCGCGTACGGGACCCCGGAAACCAAGCACCGCCTTCAGGATTTCTAAGGGCGCAAATTTTTGATTTCACTCCTCACTACCTATCACAGTTTCGAAGGCCATAAAATGCCAAAATAGCACAAAACCCCCCCAAATGACCCCATTTTAGAAAGTAGACACCCCAAGGAAATTGCTGAGAGGCCTGTTGAGCCCATTGAATATAATTTTTTTGTCCCAAGTGATTGAATAATGACAAAAAAAAATAAAAAATTACAAAAAGTTGTCACTAAATGATATATTGCTCACAAATGCCATGGTTATATGTGGAATTACACCCCAAAATACATTTTTCTGCTTCTCCTGAGTACGGGGATACCACATGTGTGGGACTTTTTAGGAGCCTAGCCGCGTACGGGACCCCAAAAACCAAGCACCGCCTTCAGGATTTCTAGGCACAAATTTTTGATTTCACTCCTCACTACCTATCACAGTTTCGAAGGCCATAAAATGCCAAAATCGCACAAAACCCCCCCAAATGACCCCATTTTGGAATATAGACACCCCAAGCTATTTGCTGAGAGGAATGGCGAGTATTTTACAGCTCTCATTTGTTTTTGTAAATGAAGAAAGAAAATATATATATATATATATATTTTTTTCAATTTTCAAAACTTTGTGACAAAAAGCGAGATCTGCAAAATACTCACAATACCTCTCAGCAAATAGCTTGGGGTGTCTACTTTCCAAAATGGGGTCATTTGGTGGCGTTTTGTGCTATCTGGGCATTCCATGGCCTCCGAAACTGTGATAGGCAGTGAGAAGTGAAATCAAAAATTTACACCCTTAGAAAGCCTGAAGGCGGTGCTTGGTTTTTGGGGTCCCGTACATGGCTAGGCTCCAAAAAGTCTCACACATGTGGTATCCCCGTACTCAGGAGAAGCAACAGAATGTATTTTCGGGTGTAATTCCACATATGCCCATGGCATGTTTGAGCAATATATCATTTAGTGACAACTTTGTGCAAAAAAAATAAAAAAAAATTGTCGTTTTTCCGCAACTTGTATCAACATATAAAATATTCCATGGACTCGACATGCCTCTCAGTATATAGCTTGGGGTGTCTACTTTCCAAAATGGGGTCATTTGGGGGGGGTTTTGAACTGTTCTGGCATTTTATACACAACATTAGGAAGCTTACATCCACTCTTCTAACCACTTGAAGACAAAGCCCTTTTTGACACTTTTTGTTTACATGAAAACATTTTTTTTGCAAGAAAATTATGTTGAACCCCCAAACATTATATATATTTTTAAAGCAAAGGCCCTACAGATTAAAATGGTGGGTGTTGCATTTTTTTTTTCTACACAGTATTTGCGCAGCGATTTTTCAAACGCATTTTTTGGGTTAAAAAATACACTTTTTTTAATTTTAATGCACTAAAACACACTATATTGCCCAAATGTTTGATGAAATAAAAAAGATGATCTTAGGCCGAGTACATAGATACCAAACACGACATGCTTTAAAATTTCGCACAAACGTGCATTGGCGACAAACTACATACATTTTTAAAAGCCTTTAAAAGCCTTTACAGGTTACCCCAGTAGATTTACAGAGGAGGTCTACTGCAAAAATGATTGCCCTCGATCTGACCTTCGCGGTGATACCTCAAATGCATGGTGCAATTGCTGTTTACATATGACGCCAGACCGACGCTTGCGTTCGACATTGGGCAAGAGCAGGGCAGGACAGGGGTGCTTTTTTTTTTTTTTTTTTTTTTTTTATTATTAATTTTGCTTTTTTATTTTATTTTTAAATTGTTCCTTCCAAGTATTTTTTTTTATCATTTTTATTGTTATCTCAGGGAATGTAAATATCCCCTATGATAGCAGTAGGTAGTGACAAGTAGTCTTTTTTTGAAAAAACTGGGGTCTTCTAGACCCTAGATTTTTCCTCTGCCCTCAAAGCATCTGACCACACCAAGATCGGTGTGATAAAATGCTTTCCCAATTTCCCAATGGCGCTTTTTATATCCGGGGAGGGCATTCCCTCCCACTGCTTGTAAAAGCAGTCCAGAGGCTAATTAGCCGCTAGGATTGCTTTTACATGAAAGCCGGCCGCAGGCTGAAAAGAATGATACCTAAACCCGCAGGCATCATTCTGGTATAAACATTCAAAGTCCAGCAACATACCAGTACGTTGCTGGTCCTTGTTGGACATGTATTGTAATCTTTTTATTTCATGCAGCCAGTTGGCTGAACGAAAAAAGTGATTGATCGGTGGGTATGCCCACCATTAGAATACCACCCTTCATCCACCCACTTCCAATGATGGGCATACACGCACCATTTATATATGCCGAAGCATGGGGGCATCCTCCCGCAAAAAAGTTATGCCGCACACACATGGTCGGACTTTTCCACGGGCAAGCCTCCGTCGGAATTTCGACCGTATGTACGCGGCATTAGGAGCAAATTCGCTCCTCCGCCCCTGCTGCCCCAATGCTTCGGCATATTTGCTTTTTTTTTTTAACTGTGGTGGTGAAATCACCTCCTACAGCACTGGAGTCGCAGGGATCAGGCCTGTCTCTGCGAACGCTGCAGTTATGTGTGTTTTTGTTTTGTAAGTGACAGTGATCGATCGATACTGCACTTGGGTGGCCTGGGCTGGACGGAGGGGCAAAACGCAGGTGCCAGCAGGTATCTGGGCTGATCCCGCTAACACTGCGTTTTTGGGAACCCTAAACTGCTGGGGACGCTAGTATAGATCTGATCAGATCAGATATTGATCTGTTCAGATACTATACCACTAAGGGGGGTGTATGCTTCACGCGTGGGTGTTAGCGTTACTGGTAGTGATGAACCGAACACCCCCGGGTTCGGTTCGCACCAGAACCCGCGAACGGACCGAAAGTTCGTACGAACATTAGAACCCTATTAAATACAATGGATGCGAACGTTCGAATTCTAAAGTGCTAATTATAACAACTATTATGCATGTTATTGTCCTAAAAAGGGTTTGGGAACCCGGGTTGTGCACCAGGGGACATGTATCAATGCAAAAAGAAGTTTTAAAAACGGTCGTTTTTCGGGAGCAGTCATTTTAATGATGCATAAAGTGAAAAAAAAAAGTCAAATATTCCTTTAAATATCGTACCTGGGGGGTGTCTAAAGTATGCCTGTGAAGTGCCACGTGTTTCCCGTGTTTAGAACTGTCCCTGCACAAAATTACATTTCTAAAGGAAAAAAAGCCATTTAAAACTGCTTGCGGGTTTAATGTAATGTCTGGTCTCGGTAATATGGATGAAAATCTTTAAGAAAAATGGCATAGCTACCCCATGACCCCCCCCCCCCCTACCCCAGCCCATTACCAGCCCCTTTGGGTCTTGTATGGATATTAAGGGGAACCCCGCACATAAAATAAAAAAGGCCCTATATACTCTGAACAGCCGTATACAGGCGGTGCATACAAGACAGGGACTGTAGGTTTGTTCTTATGTAGAATCTGTTTGTAATTTTGAACAGGTACATTGTTGAAGTGTAGCTCCAGCCCAAAAATCTATTTTTAAACTTTTTGGAAAACATAGGTAAGGGTTATCACCCCTGTAACATTTGTTTTGCTGTCTGTGCCCCTGTTCAGAACATTTCACCTCACTTTCCGTCCCAATGACAACTGTTTTTGAAATGTGGTGTTTTTCTTGAAACAAGGATTGCTGATAAAGCATCAGTACAGAGGAGACACCTTGCTCCCATATTTATTCTTACAGGAGAGAATTTTCCTTCCTAGTGGTAGATTTCCTCTCACTTCCTGTTGTCTTCTTGCGTTTGCAAGTAGGAGTCGTTTGTAAGTTGGATGTTTGAAAGTAGGGACCTGCCGTATATACTCTGCAGAAATAGGCTCCTTAGTTGTTGGTGTTGGCACAACACTGTAAGCACTCACAGTTACTCTTGGTTGGTGCTGGAACGCCCTGCTGTCAACTATTATATCAGGAATTTTAATTACATATAATTGTTGAACAGTGGTAGTAAAAATTGGGCCTTTGATGGTGGTGCTGGTGCCACAACACTGTAAGCCCTGACAGTTACTCTTGGTGGGTGCAGCAATGGGCCCTGCTGTGAATTATTAGATCAAGAATTGTAATTACATGCCCCTTTTGAACAGGGGCTGAAAAATTGGGCCTTTCGTGGTGGTGGTGGTGGTGGTGGTGTTGCCACAACACTGTAAGCCCTCAGAGTTACTCTTGGTGGGTGCAGCAATGGGCCCTGCTGTGAATTATTAGATCAAGAATTGTAATTACATGCCCCTTTTGAACAGGGGCTGAAAAATTGGGCCTTTCGTGGTGGTGGTGGTGGTGGCGTTGCCACAACACTGTAAGCCCTCAGAGTTACTCTTGGTGGGTGCAGCAATGGGCCCTGCTGTGAATTATTAGATCAAGAATTGTAATTGCATGCCCCTGTTGAACAGGGGCTGAAAAATTGGGCCTTTCGTGGTGGTGGTGGTGGTGGTGGTGTTGCCACAACACTGTAAGCCCTCAGAGTTACTCTTGGTGGGTGCAGCAATGGGCCCTGCTGTGAATTATTAGATCAAGAATTGTAATTACATGCCCCTTTTGAACAGGGGCTGAAAAATTGGGCCTTTTGTGGTGGTGGTGGTGGTGGCGTTGCCACAACACTGTAAGCCCTCAGAGTTACTCTTGGTGGGTGCAGCAATGGGCCCTGCTGTGAATTATTAGATCAAGAATTGTAATTACATGCCCCTTTTGAACAGGGGCTGAAAAATTGGGCCTTTCGTGGTGGTGGTGGTGGTGGCGTTGCCACAACACTGTAAGCCCTCAGAGTTACTCTTGGTGGGTGCAGCAATGGGCCCTGCTGTGAATTATTAGATCAAGAATTGTAATTGCATGCCCCTGTTGAACAGGGGCTGAAAAATTGGGCCTTAGGCACTGGTGGCACAACACTACAACCCCTCACAGATACTGTACTTGGAGCACAGCAATGAGCCCTGTTGCAAAGTATTGCTTCAAAAATTGTAATGACACGCCCCTGTTAAACAGGGGCTGAAAAATTGGGCCTTAGGCACTGGTGCCACAACACTCCAACCCCTCACAGATACTGTACTTGGAGCACAGCAATGAGCCCTATGGCAAATTATTGCTAAAAAAATTGTAATTACACGCCCCTGTAAAACAGGGGCTGAAAAATTGGGCCTTAGCCACTGGTGGCGGCACCCATAAACAAAAATGATCTTCCAAGCTATCATCATCAATCGTATCATTGAGGACTCGGAGGAGGAGGATAGCCAGTCAACATAACAGCACAGGCACTCAGCATCAGCATCAGTCTTGAAGGGATGTGACATGTTAAAATCAATTAGTCTGTTATATCAGCATCAGGTGTGTGGTAGCTGGTGGTGATCCAAGACTGGTTCATCTTGATGAAAGTCAGTCGATCAACCGAGTCGGTGGACAGGCGCACCCTGTGATCCGTGACAAATCCTCCAGCAGCACTGAATGTGCGTTCCGAAAGAACGCTGGATGCAGGACAGGCCAGTAGCTCAATTGCATACTGTGCAAGCTCTGGCCAGTGATCCATCCTCAAGACCCAGTAAGCCAGAGGATTTTCGGTGGGGAAGGTGTCCAAGTCTGACCTTGCCCCTAGATATTCCTGCACCATGTTTATCAGACGCTGGCGATGGTTGCTGGAACCGATCATACTTTGGGGCTGCGGACTAAAGAATTGTCTGAACGCATCGGTCAGATGGCCACCTTCCCCACCGCTCCTTCTTTGACTGGCCGAAGCCTCAGCAACTCGTTGTCCAGGACCAGGAGTTTGTAACCTCCCAGTCTCTGGGAACGCGTTGCACAGACCTTTCTGCAAGGCCTCCCGGAGTTGTCTCATCCTCTGCTCCCTCTGCGACGGTAACATAAGGTCCGCAACCTTACCCTTGTACCGTGGATCAAGGAGAGTGGCCAGCCAGTAATGGTCCCTCTCCTTGATCCGAAGAATACGAGGATCCTTCCGCAGACTTTGCAGGATCAGGGAGGCCATGCAGCGTAGGTTTGCTGAGGCATTCGCTCCGGAGTCCTCTGGGTCACTAAGGACGACATGATCCGCAGCCACCTCCTCCCAGCCACGTACAAGTCCACTGGTTTCTTGGGACTGTAAATCATCCCTAAAAGACTGCTGCTGATGATGCTGAGTGCCAGCCTCCACCTCCATGCTGACACAATCCTCCTCCTCCTCCTCCTCCTCCTCCTCCTCGTCCTCTTCCTGTGCGATGGGTGGGACAGAAGGAACACTGTCTGGGTAAAGGGGGCCTTGAGAGGCAAGGAAGTCCTCCTCTTCCTGCCTCTGTTCTGCCTCAAGTGCCCTGTCCATTATTCCACGCAGCGTGTGCTCCAACAGGTGGACAAGAGGTACAGTGTCACTGATGCATGCACTGTCACTGCTCACCATCCTCGTGGCCTCCTCAAATGGTGCCAGGACAGTGCATGCATCCCTGATCATGCCCCACTGGCGTGGAGAAAAAAAAACAAGCTCCCCTGACCCTGTCCTGGTGCCGTAGTCGCACAGGTACTCATTGATGGCCCTCTGCTGCGTGTGCAGCCGCTGCAGCATGGCCAACGTTGAGTTCCACCTGGTGGGCATGTCACATATAAGGCGGTTCTTGGGCAGGTTCAACTCCTTTTGCAGCTCAGCCAGGCGAGCACTGGCATTATAAGATCTGCGGAAATGCACACAGACTTTCCTGGCCTGCCTCAGGACATCCTGTAAGCCCGGGTACCTGCCCAAGAACCGCTGCACCACCAGGTTAAGGACGTGAGCCACACAGGGCACATGGGTCAGTTGTCCCTGTCGGAGGGCGGAGAGGAGGTTGGTGCCATTGTCGCAAACCACCATTCCTGGCTTAAGCTGGCGTGGCGTCAACCACCTCTCGGCCTGGCCCTGCAGAGCAGACAGGACCTCTGCCCCAGTGTGGCTTCTGTCCCCCAAACACACCAGCGCAAGCACGGCATGGCATCTTTTTGCCTGCGTACTTGCGTAGCCCCTTGAACGCCTACGGAGCACCGCTGGTTCCGAGGACAAACCACAGGAAGAGGCCATGGAGGAAGAAGAAGAGGAGGGGGTGGAGGAGAGAGGTGTGTCACAACCAGTAGTAGCATTTTGGAGGCGTGGCGGAGGAACAACCTCCAACACTACTGCACCTTGTCCTGCATCCTTCCCAGCTGCCAAAAGAGTGACCCAATGGGCCGTGAAAGAAAGGTAACGTCCCTGTCCATGCCTGCTGGACCATGAGTCAGCGGTAATATGCACCTTACCGCTGACCGCCCTGTCCAGCGAGGCCAAGACATTGCCTTCCACATGCCGGTAGAGAGCCGGAATAGCCTTCCGTGAGAAAAAGTGGCGTTTGGGAACCTGCCACTGAGGAACCGCACATTGCACAAACTCACGGAAGGGGGCCGAGTCTACCAACTGAAAAGGCAGCAGTTGAAGCGCTAGCAATTTAGCCAAGCTAGCATTCAACCGCTGGGCTTGTGGATGGCTGGGAGTGAACTTCTTTCGACGGTCCAGCAGCTGGGGCAGGGAAATTTGCCTGCTAGAATCGGACGTCGGTGTACTGCTAGCAGAGTGGCCGCAAGTACTTGGCTGTGACACACCTAATTCTACACCTTCATTCCTCTCAGTGCATGTTTCAGAGAGGACTGAAGTTATAGTGGGGTTGGAGATCCCAGCTGATGCGGTGCAAGGAGAGGTCTGCTTTGTTCTTTGGTGTGGGTCTTTGAGGTAGGCTTGCCAACGAGCTGCATGGCAGGTCAACATATGTCTGGTCAGGCATGTGGTACCCAAGCGGCTGATGTTTTGGCCACGCGATATACGCTTGAGACATATGTTGCAAACAGCAGCTGTGCGATCTGATGCACTAGCCTCAAAAAAGGCCCACACCAAAGAACTTTTTGAATGACGGGCAGAGGCAGCGCCCTGCACAGGCGGAGCTCTGTGGTGTGATTCCGTCGGTGTACTGCCCTTACGCTGGCCACCAAAGGGCATCCTGCCTCGTTGGAGATGTGCCTCCTCCTCATCCTCCTCCTCCTCCTCTCTCCTATTAGGCACCCACGTGGAGTCAGTGACCTCATCATCCCCTCCCTCCTCATCACTGGAGCCAATCTGGCAGTATGCTGCAGCTGCTGGAACATGACTGCCAGATTGGTGTCCTTCTTGAGCATCCCCTCTGTCTGCTCTCACGCTACTGCCTTCCTCTAGCTGGGTTTCATCATCAGACCCTTCGAAACGCTGGGCATCCTCCTGGAGCATGTACCCAACACTGTGCTCAAACAGTTCGGGGGACTCCTCAGGAGGAGGACATGGTGGGTCTAGGGAAGGAGTGACTGATGATGAGTCTGACATTGATACCAGGGAAGAGGACGCTTTGGCAGCTGCTTTTCCAGTACCCTGAGCCTGGGTGAGAGAGGATGAGGAGGAGGGCTTGGTCATCCACTCTACCAAGTCTTCGGCATGATGTGGCTCAACATGTCCAGCTGCCGAAAAGAAGGACAAGAGTGTCCCATGGCCATGTGCTGATGACAATGCACCGCGTCCACGACCAGCACTGTTGCCCCCAGACACAGAGCCTGCTTGCCCTCTTTTATTGCCTCCTGACTGTCTGCTTCTCCTTGTTTGCCTTCCAGACATTCTAATAGATGGCCTGCAGGGAGATGGGAAAAAAGCAATAAGGGCTACCTTCAGGTGTCCTTCTCTGTCCCTTTACTTAAGGATTTCTAAATATGGTTGAGGATGATTGCTTTTGCACAGAATAGCACAAGGACAATTTCCCTGACTGTGCAAAAAAACAAGGATTTCAAAGATGGTTGATGAGGAATGCTTTAGCACACTATAGCACAAGGAGAATTCCCTCACTGTCCTTCCCTGTCCCTAGAAACAAGGATTCGCACAGTAAAAGACACTGACACTCTCCCTACCTATAGTTTTCTGTCCCTAGAAAAAATGTTTTTTAAAGCACACTATAGCACAAGGAGAATTTCACTCACTTTCCTTCTTTGTCCCTAGAAACAAGGTTTATCACAGTGAAAGAAACTGACACTCTTCCTTCCTATAGTTTTCTGTCCCTAGAAAAAAATGTTTTTTTAAAGCACACTATAGCACAAGGAGAATTCCCTCACTGTCCTTCCCTGTCCCTAGAAACAAGGATTCGCACAGTAAAACACACTGACACTCTCCCTACCTATAGTTTTCTGTCCCTAGAAAAAATGTTTTTTTAAAGCACACTATAGCACAAGGAGAATTCCCTCACTGTCCTTCCCTGTCCCTAGAAACAAGGATTCGCACAGTAAAACACACTGACACTCTCCCTACCTATAGTTTTCTGTCCCTAGAAAAAATGTTTTTTAAAGCACACTATAGCACAAGGAGAATTTAACTCACTTTCCTTCTTTGTCCCTAGAAACAAGGATTATCACAGTGAAAGAAACTGACACTCTTCCTTCCTATAGTTTTCTGTCCCTAGAAAAAATGTTTTTTTAAAGCACACTATAGCACAAGGAGAATTCCCTCACTGTCCTTCCCTGTCCCTAGAAACAAGGATTCGCACAGTAAAAGACACTGACACTCTCCCTACCTATAGTTTTCTGTCCCTAGAAAAAATGTTTTTTTAAAGCACACTATAGCACAAGGAGAATTTCACTCACTTTCCTTCTTTGTCCCTAGAAACAAGGTTTATCACAGTGAAAGAAACTGACACTCTTCCTTCCTATAGTTTTCTGTCCCTAGAAAAAATGTTTTTTTAAAGCACACTATAGCACAAGGAGAATTTCACTCACTTTCCTTCTTTGTCCCTAGAAACAAGGTTTATCACAGTGAAAGAAACTGACACTCTTCCTTCCTATAGTTTTCTGTCCCTAGAAAAAAATGTTTTTTTAAAGCACACTATAGCACAAGGAGAATTCCCTCACTGTCCTTCCCTGTCCCTAGAAACAAGGATTCGCACAGTAAAAGACACTGACACTCTCCCTACCTATAGTTTTCTGTCCCTAGAAAAAAATGTTTTTTTTAAAGCACACTATAGCACAAGGAGAATTTCACTCACTTTCCTTCTTTGTCCCTAGAAACAAGGTTTATCACAGTGAAAGAAACTGACACTCTTCCTTCCTATAGTTTTCTGTCCCTAGAATTTTTTTTTTTTAAAGCACACTATAGCACAAGGAGAATTCCCTCACTGTCCTTCCCTGTCCCTAGAAACAAGGATTCGCACAGTAAAACACACTGACACTCTCCCTACCTATAGTTTTCTGTCCCTAGAAAAAATGTTTTTTTAAAGCACACTATAGCACAAGGAGAATTCCCTCACTGTCCTTCCCTGTCCCTAGAAACAAGGATTCGCACAGTAAAACACACTGACACTCTCCCTACCTATAGTTTTCTGTCCCTAGAAAAAATGTTTTTTAAAGCACACTATAGCACAAGGAGAATTTAACTCACTTTCCTTCTTTGTCCCTAGAAACAAGGATTATCACAGTGAAAGAAACTGACACTCTTCCTTCCTATAGTTTTCTGTCCCTAGAAAAAATGTTTTTTTAAAGCACACTATAGCACAAGGAGAATTCCCTCACTGTCCTTCCCTGTCCCTAGAAACAAGGATTCGCACAGTAAAAGACACTGACACTCTCCCTACCTATAGTTTTCTGTCCCTAGAAAATTTTTTTTTTTAAAGCATACTATAGCACAAGGAGAATTTCACTCACTTTCCTTCTTTGTCCCTAGAAACAAGGTTTATCACAGTGAAAGAAACTGACACTCTTCCTTCCTATAGTTTTCTGTCCCTAGAAAAAAATGTTTTTTTAAAGCACACTATAGCACAAGGAGAATTCCCTCACTGTCCTTCCCTGTCCCTAGAAACAAGGATTCGCACAGTAAAACACACTGACACTCTCCCTACCTATAGTTTTCTGTCCCTAGAAAAAATGTTTTTTTAAAGCACACTATAGCACAAGGAGAATTCCCTCACTGTCCTTCCCTGTCCCTAGAAACAAGGATTCGCACAGTAAAAGACACTGACACTCTCCCTACCTATAGTTTTCTGTCCCTAGAAAAAATGTTTTTTTAAAGCACACTATAGCACAAGGAGAATTTCACTCACTTTCCTTCTTTGTCCCTAGAAACAAGGTTTATCACAGTGAAAGAAACTGACACTCTTCCTTCCTATAGTTTTCTGTCCCTAGAAAAAAATGTTTTTTTAAAGCACACTATAGCACAAGGAGAATTCCCTCACTGTCCTTCCCTGTCCCTAGAAACAAGGATTCGCACAGTAAAACACACTGACACTCTCCCTACCTATAGTTTTCTGTCCCTAGAAAAAATGTTTTTTTAAAGCACACTATAGCACAAGGAGAATTCCCTCACTGTCCTTCCCTGTCCCTAGAAACAAGGATTCGCACAGTAAAAGACACTGACACTCTCCCTACCTATAGTTTTCTGTCCCTAGAAAAAATGTTTTTTTAAAGCACACTATAGCACAAGGAGAATTTCACTCACTTTCCTTCTTTGTCCCTAGAAACAAGGTTTATCACAGTGAAAGAAACTGACACTCTTCCTTCCTATAGTTTTCTGTCCCTAGAAAAAAATGTTTTTTTAAAGCACACTATAGCACAAGGAGAATTCCCTCACTGTCCTTCCCTGTCCCTAGAAACAAGGATTCGCACAGTAAAACACACTGACACTCTCCCTACCTATAGTTTTCTGTCCCTAGAAAAAATGTTTTTTTAAAGCACACTATAGCACAAGGAGAATTTCACTCACTTTCCTTCTTTGTCCCTAGAAACAAGGATTATCACAGTGAAAGAAACTGACACTCTCCCTACCTATAGTTTTCTGTCCCTAGAAAAAATGTTTTTTTAAAGCACACTATAGCACAAGGAGAATTCCCTCACTGTCCTTCCCTGTCCCTAGAAACAAGGATTCGCACAGTAAAACACACTGACACTCTCCCTACCTATAGTTTTCTGTCCCTAGAAAAAATGTTTTTTTAAAGCACACTATAGCACAAGGAGAATTCCCTCACTGTCCTTCCCTGTCCCTAGAAACAAGGATTCGCACAGTAAAACACACTGACACTCTCACTACCTATCCTTCTCTTTCCCTAAACTAAAGGAATCCAGGTTAAGCAAGAAAAAAATAAATGTCACTGTCCCTGCCTATGTTTCTCTTTCCCTGCTCCGGAACACACTACACTAGGCCGCCGTGCTGGCGGCCTTTTATAGTGTGGGGCGTGTACTAAACACCCTCAGCAATAATTGGCCACAGGCATCCTGCCTGTGGCCAATCATTGCTCTCCTCGCTGCCGGCGCTGTGATTGGCCAAGCATGCGGGGTCACAGTGCATGCTTGGCCAATCACAGCGCCTGGATGACACTGCGATGGCGTAGTGCATTGTGGGCCGTTCGCGTCACTCGAATTTGGCGCGAACGGCCCAAATCGTTCGATCTTCGTCGAACGATCGAACAGCCGATGTTCGAGTCGAACGTATGTTCGACTCGAACACGAAGCTCATCCCTAGTTACTGGCACTAACCTGACGCTGCCTGGGGTGTGACTCAGACCCTCTCTGACGCTAAAACCTAATTGATATCACCCGCCAGGCGATCAGGGGGTTAAACCTTTATTGGGTTATATACACGGCGGGTGCCCTGACACTATAAAAAGCAAACTAACTAACCAGCGTCACCCGTAACACTTATATGGTGATCACTGGTGAAAGGGTTAACTAGGGGCAATCAGGGGGTTAAAACCTTTATTAGATAATATATGGGGGTACCTGACGCTATAAAAACCTGCGGCGAACCTAAAAAAAATTACCAGCTACCGATCTGCATCACCGAGACTAAGACAGCGTTTAGAAAAACGATTGCTTAGCGACAGTGGTGATGGGGGTGAAAGGGTTACCTGGGGGGGCGATCAAGGGGGTTAAACCTTTATTAGATAATATATTGGGGTACCTGACGCTATAAAAACATGCGGCGAACCTAAAAAAAAATACTGGCTACGATCTGCATCACCGACACTAAGACAGCGTTTAGAAAAACAATTGCTTAGCGACAGTGGTGATAAGGGGTGAAAGGGTTACCTGGGGGGCGATCAAGGGGGTTAAACCTTTATTAGATAATATATTGGGGTACCTGACGCTATAAAAACCTGCGGCGAACCTAAAAAAAATTACCGGCTTCCGATCTGCATCACAGACACTAAGACAGCGTTTAGAAAAACGATTGCTTAGTGACAGTGGTGATAGGGGGTGAAAGGGTTACCTGGGGGGCGATCAAGGGGGTTAAACCTTTATTAGATAATATATTGGGGTACCTGACGCTATAAAAACATGCGGCGAACCTAAAAAAAATTACTGGCTACGATCTGCATCACCGACACTAAGACAGCGTTTAGAAAAACAATTGCTTAGCGACAATGGTGATAGGGGGTGAAAGGGTTACCTGGGGGGCGATCAAGGGGGTTAAACCTTTATTAGATAATATATTGGGATACCTGACGCTATAAAAACCTGCGGCGAACCTAAAAAAAATTACCGGCTACCGATCTGCATCACAGACACTAAGACAGCGTTTAGAAAAACGATCGCTTAGTGATAGTGGTGATTAGGGATGAGCTCGGTGTTCGAGTCGAACATACGTTCGACTCGAACATCGGCTGTTCGATCGTTCGCCGCACAACGAACTATTTGGGCCGTTCGCGCCTAATTCGCGGCCCACAATGCACTACGCCATCGCAGTGTCATCCAGGCGCTGTGATTGGCCAAGCATGCACTGTGACCCCGCATGCTTGGCCAATCACAGCGCCGGCAGCGAGGAGAGCAATGATTGGCCACAGGCAGGATGCCTGTGGCCAATTATTGCTGAGGGTGTTTAGTACACGCCCCACACTATAAAAGGCCGCCAGCACGGCGGCCTAGTGTAGTGTGTTCCGGAGCAGGGAAAGAGAAGCATAGGCAGGGACAGTGACATTTTTTTTTCTTGCTTAACCTGGATTCCTTTAGTTTAGGGAAAGAGAAGGATAGGTAGGGAGAGTGTCAGTCTGTTTTACTGTGCTAAACCTTGTTTGTAGGGACAGGGAAGGACAGTGAGGGAAATTCTCATTGTGCTATACTGTGCTAAAGCATTCCTCATCAACCATCTTTAAAAAAAAAAATTATAGGGACAGAAAACTATAGGTAGGGAGAGTGTCAGTGTGTTTTACTGTGCTAAACCTTGTTTGTAGGGACAGGGAAGGACAGTGAGGGAAATTCTCATTGTGCTATACTGTGCTAAAGCATTCCTCATCAACCATCTTTAAAAACAAAATTTTATAGGGACAGAAAACTATAGGTAGGGAGAGTGTCAGTGTGTTTTACTGTGCTAAACCTTGTTTATAGGGACAGGGAAGGACAGTGAGGGAAATTCTCATTGTGCTATACTGTGCTAAAGCATTCCTCATCAACCATCTTTAAAAAAAAAAAAATTATAGGGACAGAAATCTATAGGTAGGGAGAGTGTCAGTGTGTTTTACTGTGCTAAACCTTTTTTGTAGGGACAGGGAAGGACAGTGAGGGAAATTCTCATTGTGCTATACTGTGCTAAAGCATTCCTCATCAACCATCTTTAAAAAAAAAAAAAAAAATATAGGGACAGAAAACTATAGATAGGGAGAGTGTCAGTGTGTTTTACTGTGCTAAACCTTGTTTGTAGGGACAGGGAAGGACAGTGAGGGAAATTCTCATTGTGCTATACTGTGCTAAAGCATTCCTCATCAACCATCTTTAAAAAAAAAAAATTATAGGGACAGAAAACTATAGGTAGGGAGAGTGTCAGTGTGTTTTACTGTGCTAAACCTTGTTTGTAGGGACAGGGAAGGACAGTGAGGGAAATTCTCATTGTGCTATACTTTGCTAAAGCATTCCTCATCAACCATCTTTAAAAAAAAAATATATAGGGACAGAGAACTATAGGTAGGGAGAGTGTCAGTGTGTTTTACTGTGCTAAACCTTGTTTGTAGGGACAGGGAACGACAGTGAGGGAAATTCTCATTGTGCTATACTGTGCTAAAGCATTCCTCATCAACCATCTTTTAAAAAAAAAAAATTATAGGGACAGAAAACTATAGGTAGGGAGAGTGTCAGTGTGTTTTACTGTGCTAAACCTTGTTTGTAGGGACAGGGAAGGACAGTGAGGGAAATTCTCATTGTGCTATACTGTGCTAAAGCATTCCTCATCAACCATCTTTAAAAAAACATTTTTTATAGGGACAGAAAACTATAGGTAGGGAGAGTGTCAGTGTGTTTTACTGTGCTAAACCTTGTTTGTAGGGACAGGGAAGGACAGTGAGGGAAATTCTCATTGTGCTATACTGTGCTAAAGCATTCCTCATCAACCATCTTTAAAAAAAAAAAAATTATAGGGACAGAAAACTATAGGTAGGGAGAGTGTCAGTGTGTTTTACTGTGCTAAACCTTGTTTGTAGGGACAGGGAAGGACAGTGAGGGAAATTCTCATTGTGCTATACTGTGCTAAAGCATTCCTCATCAACCATCTTTGAAATCCTTGTTTTTTGGACAGTCAGGGAAATTGTCATTGTGCTATTCTGTGCGAAAGCAATCATCCTCAACCATATTTAGAAATCCTTAATTAAAGGGACAGAGAAGGACACCTGAAGGTAGCCCTTATTGCTTTTTTTCCCATCTCCCTGCAGGCCATCCATTAGAATGTCTGGAAGGCAAACAAGGAGAGGCAGACAGTCAGGAGGCAATAAAAGAGGGCAAGCAGGCTCTGTGTCTGGGGGCAACAGTGCTGGTCGTGGACGCGGTGCATTGTCATCAGCACATGGCCATGGGACACGCTTGTCCTTCTTTTCGGCAGCTGGACATGTTGAGCCACATCATGCCGAAGACTTGGTAGAGTGGATGACCAAGCCCTCCTCCTCCTCCTCATCCTCTCTCACCCAGGCTCAGGGTACTGGCAAAGCAGCTGCCAAAGCGTCCTCTTCCCTGGTATCAATGTCAGACTCATCATCAGTCACTCCTTCCCTAGACCCACCATGTCCTCCTCCTGAGGAGTCCCCCGAACTGTTTGAGCACAGTGTTGGGTACATGCTCCAGGAGGATGCCCAGCGTTTCGAAGGGTCTGATGATGAAACCCAGCTAGAGGAAGGCAGTAGCGTGAGAGCAGACAGAGGGGATGCTCAAGAAGGACACCAATCTGGCAGTCATGTTCCAGCAGCTGCAGCATACTGCCAGATTGGCTCCAGTGATGAGGAGGGAGGGGATGATGAGGTCACTGACTCCACGTGGGTGCCTAATAGGAGAGAGGAGGAGGAGGAGGATGAGGAGGAGGCACATCTCCAACGAGGCAGGATGCCCTTTGGTGGCCAGCGTAAGGGCAGTACACCGACGGAATCATACCGCAGAGCTCCGCCTGTGCAGGGCGCTGCCTCTGCCCGTCATTCAAAAAGTTCTTTGGTGTGGGCCTTTTTTGAGGCTAGTGCATCAGATCGCACAGCTGCTGTTTGCAACATATGTCTCAAGCGTATATCGCGTGGCCAAAACATCAGCCGCTTGGGTACCACATGCCTGACCTGTTGACCTGCCATGCAGCTCGTTGGCAAGCCTACCTCAAAGACCCACACCAAAGAACAAAGCAGACCTCTCCTTGCACCGCATCAGCTGGGATCTCCAACCCCACTATAACTTCAGTCCTCTCTGAAACATGCACTGAGAGGAATGAAGGTGTAGAATTAGGTGTGTCACAGCCAAGTACTTGCGGCCACTCTGCTAGCAGTACACCGACGTCCGATTCTAGCAGGCAAATTTCCCTGCCCCAGCTGCTGGACCGTCGAAAGAAGTTCACTCCCAGCCATCCACATGCCCAGCGGTTGAATGCTAGCTTGGCTAAATTGCTAGCGCTTCAACTGCTGCCTTTTCAGTTGGTAGACTCGGCCCCCTTCCGTGAGTTTGTGCAATGTGCGGTTCCTCAGTGGCAGGTTCCCAAACGCCACTTTTTCTCACGGAAGGCTATTCCGGCTCTCTACCGGCATGTGGAAGGCAATGTCTTGGCCTCGCTGGACAGGGCGGTCAGCGGTAAGGTGCATGTTACCGCTGACTCATGGTCCAGCAGGCATGGACAGGGACGTTACCTTTCTTTCACGGCCCATTGGGTCACTCTTTTGGCAGCTGGGAAGGATGCAGGACAAGGTGCAGTAGTGTTGGAGGTTGTTCCACCGCCACGCCTCCAAAATGCTACTACTGGTTGTGACACACCTCTCTCCTCCACCCCCTCCTCTTCTTCTTCCTCCATGGCCTCTTCCTGTGCTTTGTCCTCTGAACCAGCTGTGCTCCGTAGGCGTTCAAGGGGCTACGCAAGTACGCAGGCAAAAAGATGCCATGCCGTGCTTGCGCTGGTGTGTTTGGGGGACAGAAGCCACACTGGGGCAGAGGTCCTGTCTGCTCTGCAGGGCCAGGCCGAGAGGTGGTTGACGCCACGCCAGCTTAAGCCAGGAATGGTGGTTTGCGACAATGGCACCAACCTCCTCTCCGCCCTCCGACAGGGACAACTGACCCATGTGCCCTGTGTGGCTCACGTCCTTAACCTGGTGGTGCAGCGGTACTTGGGCAGGTACCCGGGCTTACAGGATGTCCTGAGGCAGGCCAGGAAAGTCTGTGTGCATTTCCGCAGATCTTATAATGCCAGTGCTCGCTTGGCTGAGCTGCAAAAGGAGTTGAACCTGCCCAAGAACCGCCTAATATGTGACATGCCCACCAGGTGGAACTCAACGTTGGCCATGCTGCAGCGGCTGCACACGCAGCAGAGGGCCATCAATGAGTACCTGTGCGACTACGGCACCAGGACAGGGTCAGGGGAGCTTGGTTTTTTTTCTCCACGCCAGTGGGGCATGATCAGGGATGCATGCACTGTCCTGGCACCATTTGAGGAGGCCACGAGGATGGTGAGCAGTGACAGTGCATGCATCAGTGACACTGTACCTCTTGTCCACCTGTTGGAGCACACGCTGCGTGGAATAATGGACAGGGCACTTGAGGCAGAACAGAGGCAGGAAGAGGAGGACTTCCTTGCCTCTCAAGGCCCCCTTTACCCAGACAGTGTTCCTTCTGTCCCACCCATCGCACAGGAAGAGGACGAGGAGGAGGAGGAGGAGGAGGATTGTGTCAGCATGGAGGTGGAGCCTGGCACTCAGCAGCATCAACAGCAGCAGTCTTTTAGGGATGATTTACAGTCCCAAGAAACCCGTGGACTTGTACGTGGCTGGGAGGAGGTGGCTGTGGATCATGTCGTCCTTAGTGACCCAGAGGACTCCGGACCGAATGCCTCAGCTAACCTACGCTGCATGGCCTCCCTGATCCTGCAAAGTCTGCGGAAGGATCCTCGTATTCTTCGGATCAAGGAGAGGGACCATTACTGGCTGGCCACTCTCCTTGATCCACGGTACAAGGGTAAGGTTGCGGACCTTATGTTACCATTGCAGAGGGAGCAGAGGATGAGACAACTCCGGGAGGCCTTGCAGAAAGGTCTGTGCAACGCGTTCCCAGAGACTGGGAGGTTACAAACTCCTGGTCCTGGACAACGAGTTGCTGAGGCTTCGGCCAGTCAAAGAAGGAGCGGTGGGGAAGGTGGCCGTCTGACCGATGCGTTCAGACAATTCTTTAGTCCGCAGCCCCAAAGTATGATCGGTTCCAGCAACCATCGCCAGCGTCTGATAAACATGGTGCAGGAATATCTAGGGGCAAGGTCAGACTTGGACACCTTCCCCACCGAAAATCCTCTGGCTTACTGGGTCTTGAGGATGGATCACTGGCCAGAGCTTGCACAGTATGCAATTGAGCTACTGGCCTGTCCTGCATCCAGCGTTCTTTCGGAACGCACATTCAGTGCTGCTGGAGGATTTGTCACGGATCACAGGGTGCGCCTGTCCACCGACTCGGTTGATCGACTGACTTTCATCAAGATGAACCAGTCTTGGATCACCACCAGCTACCACACACCTGATGCTGATATAACAGACTAATTGATTTTAACATGTCACATCCCTTCAAGACTGATGCTGATGCTGAGTGCCTGTGCTGTTATGTTGACTGACTATCCTCCTCCTCCGAGTCCTCAATGATACGATTGATGATGATAGCTTGGAAGATCATTTTTGTTTATGGGTGCCACCACCAGTGCCTAACGCCCAATTTTTCAGCCCCTGTTTAACAGGGGCGTGTAATTACAATTTTTGAAGCAATACTTTGCAACAGGGCTCATTGCTGTGCTCCAAGTACAGTATCTGTGAGGGGTTGCAGTGTTGTGCCACCAGTGCCTAAGGCCCAATTTTTCAGCCCCTGTTTAACAGGGGCGTGTAATTACAATTTTTGAAGCAATACTTTGCAACAGGGCTCATTGCTGTGCTCCAAGTACAGTATCTGTGAGGGGTTGCAGTGTTGTGCCACCAGTGCCTAAGGCCCAATTTTTCAGCCCCTGTTCAACAGGGGCATGCAATTACAATTATTGATCTAATAATTCACAGCAGGGCCCATTGCTGCACCCACCAAGAGTAACTCTGAGGGCTTACAGTGTTGTGGCAACGCCACCACCACCACCACCACGAAAGGCCCAATTTTTCAGCCCCTGTTCAACAGGGGCATGTAATTACAATTCTTGATCTAATAATTCACAGCAGGGCCCATTGCTGCACCCACCAAGAGTAACTCTGAGGGCTTACAGTGTTGTGGCAACGCCACCACCACCACCACCACGAAAGGCCCAATTTTTCAGCCCCTGTTCAAAAGGGGCATGTAATTACAATTCTTGATCTAATAATTCACAGCAGGGCCCATTCCTGCACCCACCAAGAGTAACTCTGAGGGCTTACAGTGTTGTGGCAACACCACCACCACCACCACCACCACGAAAGGCCCAATTTTTCAGCCCCTGTTCAACAGGGGCATGCAATTACAATTCTTGATCTAATAATTCACAGCAGGGCCCATTGCTGCACCCACCAAGAGTAACTGTCAGGGCTTACAGTGTTGTGGCACCAGCACCACCATCAAAGGCCCAATTTTTACTACCACTGTTCAACAATTATATGTAATTACAATTCCTGATATAATAGTTGACAGCAGGGCGTTCCAGCACCAACCAAGAGTAACTGTGAGTGCTTACAGTGTTGTGCCAACACCAACAACTAAGGGGCCTATTTCTGCAGAGTATATACGGCAGGTCCCTACTTTCAAACATCCAACTTACAAACGACTCCTACTTGCAAACGCAAGAAGACAACAGGAAGTGAGAGGAAATCTACCCCTAGGAAAGAAAATTCTCTCCTGTAAGAATTAATATGGGAGAAAGGTGTCTCCTCTGTACTGATGCTTTATCACCAATCCTTGTTTCAAGAAAAACACCACATTTCAAAAACAGTTGTCATTGGGACGGAAAGTGAGGTGAAATGTTCTGAACAGGGGCACAGACAGCAAAACAAATGTTACAGGGGTGATAACCCTTACCTATGTTTTCCAAAAAGTTTAAAAATAGATTTTTGGGCTGGAGATACACTTAAACAATGTACCTGTTCAAAATTACAAACAGATTCTACATAAGAACAAACCTACAGTCCCTGTCTTGTATGCACCGCCTGTATACGGCTGTTCAGAGTATACAGGGCCTTTTTTATTTTATGTGCGGGGTTCCCCTTAATATCCATACAAGACCCAAAGGGGCTGGTAATGGGCTGGGGTAGGGGGGGGGGGTCATGGGGTAGCTATGCCATTTTTCTTAAAGATTTTCATCCATATTACCGGGACCAGACATTACATTAAAGCCGCAAGCAGTTTTAAATGGCTTTTTTTTCCTTTAGAAGTGTCATTTTGTGCAGGGACAGTTCTAAACACGGGAAACACGTGGCACTTCACAGGCATACTTTAGACACCCCCCAGGTACGATATTTAAAGGAATATTTGACTTTTTTTTTTTCACTTTATGCATCATTAAAATGACTGCTCCCGAAAAACGACCGTTTTTAAAACTTCTTTTTGCATTGATACATGTCCCCTGGTGCACAACCCGGGTTCGCAAACCCTTTTTAGGACAATAACATGCATAATAGTCGTTATAATTAGCACTTTAGAATTCAAACGTTCGCATCCATTGTATTTAATAGGGTTCTAATGTTCGTACGAACTTTCGGTCCGTTCGCGGGTTCTGGTGCGAACCGAACCCGGGGGTGTTCGGCTCATCACTAGTGGTGAAAGGGGGTGAAAGGGTTACCTGGGGGGCGATCAAGGGGGTTAAACCTTTATTAGATAATATATTGGGGTACCTGATGCTATAAAAACCTGCGGCGAACCTAAAAAAAATTACTGGCTGCCGATCGGCATCACTGACGCTAAGACAGCGATCAGAAAAATGATCGCTAAGCGACAGTGATGATAGGGGGTGAAAGGGTTATCTGGGGGGTGATCAGGGGGTTAAACCTTTATTAGGGGGGGTTAGGGGGCTACACTGGACCTAAGACTAAACTTTGGTGACACTTTTACAGTCACAAATGTCACTGATTGCAGTGATCACTAAATAAATGGTCATTGCAATCAGTGACACTGTGACTGGGGGCTGGGGGGGTGATCTGGGGGGTGATCTGGGGTGTCTGGGGGGGCCTGGGGGGGCGATTTATGTCCCTATGTGTCCTGGTGTCAGTGTAGTGTTGTGTGCACTGACCTGATATCTTCTCTTGTACGGCGCTCGGTATATGTGAGCGCCGCACCAGAGATGACATCACTTCCTCCTGCTCCCTCTGTCTGACACAGACAGAGGGGGCATTTCCATTCGCCGGGAGCGATCGCGAGGGGGTGGCCAGAAACGAATGGCTGCCCCCTCATCCCGGAACGCTCCCGGACACTTAGCCACCGCTCACTGTATAGGAGGGGGGTCCGATTGGACCCCCCAACTGTACAAAGGCAATCACGTACACTCTACGTGATTGTGCCTGTCGGTGCCATTCTGCCGACGTATATATACAGTGAGCGGTCGTTAAGTAGTTATTCTCTAACAGCAATAAATCGTCATTTAGCACAGACAGGTTGTGACCAAATAACAGTTCAGTACAGGTGGGGAGTAGGTCGAGGCACAATCCTTAGATAGAACCAACCATTGTGGTGTCACCAACGGTTATGGCGTACAGTCGCTGCCACCGACTGTGTAGAACAGAGAGTGAATTACCTTCGCTAAGCGCAGCCCCTGTCAGAGGGAAGACATCCATCCAAGAGAGTTACCAGAGGCCCCCCCGTCACCAGCAATGCTGCACCAGACTGTTCGGAGGGGTTACGCTCCCTGGCCTCCTTATCTCAGACTCGGGCACCCTCGGATTCCTCCACCCTTGCGGGACCCAGTCGAAGGCACCGGGCCCCAGGCCTCCTCAATAGTACCTCACCCCAGGCTAAAGGTGCCTGGGATGGACTTCATCTCCCGCTCCAGCCAGGTCAAGGGCACCTGGGCCCGGAACTCTGGAATGCCGGCACCCAGGCTGAAGGTGCCTGGGCGCGACTCTGCCCTCCGACTCCAACCCCGTGGTCAGGGCGTCCGCCCCCTTTATCTCCTCTCCCTCAGCGTCACCGCAGGTTCCCCGCCCTGTGGTACAGCCACCGGAAGAGGACAAAAAGGGTACGGCACTGCAGTGAGGGCTCAACCCCAGCCCAGTGCGACAGCGCCACCCACAGGCCGAAGAGAACCTCACACCACTGAGTCCTCCATGAACAACAAATGATCCCAAATTCCCTAACAATCAGTGCATCTGGGTTACACTACCACCCAGATGCCTCCCCTAAATTCAAATACCCGCTATATATATATATATATATATATATATATATATATACATTTACAAACACTATATATATATATATATATATATATATATATAGATACATATATATATATAAACAGCAAATTCCAGTTAAAAGTGGAGCTATCATCAAGGGGGACACCTGTGACTCTGGGAAAGTGGGGAGGGGGGACTCTGGACTCTGGTGACCAGAGACCACCTTCCGCAGAAAGAATACACTAAGGTAAGGGGGGTGGGTTACCGATATAAGGGGGAAACCTTACATTATTGTATTCACACCCCCTTACATCAGTGACCCCCCTCAGACTGGCCTGGCGGTGCTGTCACTCACCACCTCTCAGGTGCACCATGCAGGGCTTAGTCAGTCGGCTCCAGCTTGGTGGCCCTAGTTTTCCTATAGTCTCCTCTCCACAGTCCGCACACGTCTGACTTCTCCCATGACCCCCATTTCGGCAGCGCTCCCACTCTTGACTCCTCTCCAGACTCCCTCAAAGACTGCAGACATGATATAAGACAAGAGATGGTCAGAGGTTTGCGGACATGATACAAGAGATGGTTAGAGGCTGCGGGCATAGTACAGGTGATGGTAAGAGTTTTCAGACATGATACAGGAGATGTCAGAGGCTGTGGGCATGGTACAGGAGATGTCAGAGGCTGTGGGCATGGTACAGGAGATGTCAAGATGTCAGAGACTGCGGGCATGGTACAGGAGATGTCAAAATGTCAGGGGCTGCAGGCATGGTACAGGAGATGTCAAGATGTCAGAGGCTGTGGGCATGGTACAGGAGATGTCAGAGGCTGTGGGCATGGTACAGGAGATGTCAGGGGCTGCGGGCATGGTACAGGAAATGGTTAGAGACTGAGGACATGATATTAAAGATGGTAAGAGAATGTAGACATGATACAGAAGATGGTCAGAGACTGCAGACATGGTACAAGAGATGGTCAGAGACTGCGGACATGAAACAAGAGATCAATGCAGCTTCACCATTGCCCATCAAATGCAGCCTCACTGTGCCCATCAATGCAGCCTCACTGTGCCCATAAATGCAGCCTCTGTGCCAGTGCATGCAGTCTCACTATGCCCGTCCATGCAGCCTCACTGTACCCATCAATGCAGCCTTACTGTGCGCATCATTGCAGCCTCACTGTGCCCATTAATGCAGCCTCACTGCCCATCAATGCAGCCTCACCATGCTCATCATTGCATCCTCACCGTGCCCATCATTGCAGCCTCAACGTGCCCATCATTTCAGCTTCACCGTGCCCCACCATTGTAGCCTCACAGTGCCCATCAATGCAGCCTTACTGTGCCCTTCATTGTAGCCTCACCGTGCCCATCATTGTAGCCTGACTGTGCCCATCATTGTAGCCTCACTGTGCCCATCATTGAAGGCTCACAGTGAGCTTCATTGCAGCCTTACTGTGCACATCAATTCAGCCTCACCAGGCCCTTTATTGTAGCCTCATCATGCCCATTATTGTAGCCTCACCATGACCATCATTGCAGCTTCATCGTACCCATCATTGCAACCTCACTGTGCCCATAATTGCAGCCTCACTGTGCCCATCATTGCAGCCTCACCATGAGCATCATTGCAGCCATACTGTGCCCATCATTGCAGCCTTACCATGCCCATCATTGCAGCCTCACTGTGCCCATTATTGCAGGCTAACCATGCCCATCATTGCAGCCTCACCGTGCCCATAATCGAAGCCTCACCGTGCCCATCATTGCAGCCTTACAGTGCCAATCATTTTAGCCTCACCGTGCCCATCATTGCAGCCTCACCATGCCCATCATTGCAGCCTTACAGTGCCCATAATTGCAGCCTCACCATGGCCATCATTGCAGCCTTACAGTGCCCATCATTGTAGCCTCACTGTGTCCATAATTTTAGCCTCATTTTGCCCATCATTGCAGTCTCACCATGCCCATCATTGTAGCCCATCAATGCAGCCTCACCATGCCCATCATTGCAGCCTTATTGTGCCCATCAATTCAGCCTCAAAATGTCCATTATTGTAGCCTCACCATGCCCATTAATGTAGCCTCACCTTGCCCATCATTGCAGCCTCACCATGCCCATTATTGCAGCTTCACCGTGCCCACCAATGCAGCCTCACCACGCCCATCATTGTAGCCTCACCGTGACCATCATTGCAGCCTCACCGTATCCCTTCATTGTAGCTTCACCTTGCCCATCATTGCAGCCTCACCGTGCCCATCATTGCAGCCTCACCATGCCCATCATTGCAGCCTCACCGTGCCCATCATTGCAGCCTCAACGTGCCCTTTATTGCAGCCTCACCATGCCCATCATTGCAGCCTTACTGTGCCCATCAATGCAGCCTCACAGTGCCCATAATTGTAGGCTCACCATGCCCATCATTGGAGCCTCATTGTGCTCATCAATGTAGCCTCACTACACTGACTGTGCCCGTCCATGCAGCCTCACTAGTCAGTGTCTGGATTATGCACAGCGGTCATCTCCCGCTGAGTCAAGGAACTCAGTCTGAAATGTTCAGCCGCACTGTGACAAATGTCCCGCCCTCCTAGACCAGCTAGTGTGATAGACAGAACACTGCGTCTATCAAACGAGCTGGTCTAGGAGGAGTGTGGGACTTGTGTCACAGCGCGACTGAACATTTCAGACTGAGCTCCCTGACAAAGCGGTCTCCTGCTGTGTGTGTGACATGTAGACAAAAGGAGGGGGAGGAGGAGGGAGGGGAGCGCTGCAGCCACAGCTCAGCATAATTTGGCCCCAGGGCAGGCAGCCTACCGGGAAATGTCCCGGTATCCATGATAGGCCAGTCCGGCCCTGAGGAAGAGGGAAGGGAGCACTGCAGCCACCGCTCAGCTCAAAGCGGCCCCAGGGCAGGCAGCCTACCGAGAAATGTCCGGTATCCCGGTAAGCCAGTCCGGCCCTGGTGACAGAGCCTCCCTCTGTCACAATACCTGTTAGTATTCATTTGCTATGTGCATTCTAATACTAGATTAATAATACTAAATACTTAAAAAGGGATGAATAGCAGAAAAGCTATAAAACTGTAATGATGGCATGAATACAAAGATGTGGAGGATGTTGCAGTGGTGCTGGATCAGGTTAGGATTAAAAATGGTTATGACCAATTCATATTTAAGGGGTTTTATATAGCCAACTGCAGGGCTGCTTCCCCACGTGTTATCCAGTTTCAGCAGCACATAAAATCATGCTGTCATTTACACATGCAGTAAGTGTAAAAAGTATATCCGTGCTAGGAACTGAAAACAGACAGCAGCTGTGCATTATAACCTAGATACCAGGCACAAATAATAATGTCAATATAAATCAAAAATAAAGACTGTGAATAAAGACTAAAACACATATGCAGTATTGCATCACATGTGAATAAAGTGCAATTATGTGCAAACAGAAAAGTTTGTATAAAGCTGGATTCTCTCAAAGAAAGTCCCATAAAGAAAGAATGTGTTGGAAATGACGATCATACACCTAGCGGCGTGACACCCATCAAAACAACTAAATTGGAGGCTTGCCAGAAAGCCAGCGACTTCCCTTACTCAGGGATGTCACACAGTGCTTGGTTGGATCTCTGATCCACTGAGAAGGAAGTCCAGACTTTTCTCTCCTGTAGCCGTAGATACACTGGAAGGTTCACAGCAAATCAGGTGTTTAAGAAACCATGATGCTGGAATGTATAAGAGGCAAAAGACTCCACATAGTGTAATACTGTCTCAGCATCCGGTTTAATAAAAAGTAGTGCACTTACATAAAAAGTTACAAAGTTCAGGATACAAACATAGCAATCAAAACAGATCAATTTCCTTGTGGGTTTTTAAAGTTTTAAACTTTTATTTTGTTTTCATTAACAATACATGCATGTGTAAGAGGTTGAGCGTTAACTGATATAGTAAACATATTACAGTAAGAGACAATAACAATTACAGTGTATAGTAACGGTATCAAGCTTGTTTGAACGAATTACAATATGCAGTGGAATACAGCTGGTACTTTGTATCGTCTACCTCCCTTAGACACCCCATCTGGGAACTAACTGTGTCACATGGGGGGGAGACAATACGCCCAGATTGTAATTTGAGTTAGGTGTGGTTTAATTGGTATGTCAGTTATGGAAAAGGAAACAAACATTGAATGGTGGTAAAACAGTATTCAAAGGAACATTATCGACTCCAAAGTACAGTCTAACAAGCCTTGAGGTATATTAAAATTAGCAAGTGAACATTCAAAAAGATCATATTTGGTTATTTTTCACCTACAACCCTGTATTTCTATATAGTTGACTTATGTTGTTTGGGTTTGAAGCCAGGGTTTCCAGGCATTGATGCATTTCGTAACAGTATTATTTTGTAGAGCGGAGCTAAATTCGAATTCTTTAACTAGCGTAAGTTAAAATTTGACATCTGTAATGGTTGGGGTTAGGGAGCTTCTCCATTTGCGCATAATAAGCAGTCTAGCTGCAAATAATATGTGCATTACTAGTGTTTTGAGCTCTTTTGGACAAGAGTCTATTCCTAGGTTGAGAATGGCTAATGATGAAGAGGGGTCGGTTTTGTGCCCCACGATGTCTGAGATAAAGGCGAAAACCTCTTAAGCCCCGTACACACGATCGGTTTGACTGATGAAAACCGTCCGATGGATGGTTTTCATCAGACAAACCGATCGGGTATGGTACACATCAGTCTTTTTTCCATCGGATGGAAAAAATATAACTTGTTTAAAAAATTTTCGATGGATAAAAAACCGATGGGAATTTCCGATCGTCTATGGGCAAGTCCATCCGTTAAAATACCCACGCATGCTCAGACTGAATTATGAGACGGGAGCGCTCGTTCTGGTAAAACTAGCGTTCCTAATGGAGAGAGCACATTCGTCATTCTGCAAGTTATTGCTTCGTTTAATGCAGCGCATGTTTTGTTGCTTTAGAACGGTCTTTAAAATGTCATTTTGGCAGCAGATCTTTCTCCTGAGTTCTGACAAACGTATGTCTTTCTTCTTTCTTGTGATCTTAGGAATAATTTGTTTAATTCTTCAAGGCCGACCTCACAAATTACACCTTTTTTTTTGTTTTTGTCTTTAAATTTGTTGTGCATTTTTTGGTGTGTCAATTTCTCAGAACAACATATTATTTTTATTTTTTACTCATGGAGGTTGGTGTCCCTTGTTATTAATTACACATTGTATTTATGAAATCTTATTGCTACTTCCAAAAAAAAACACATCAGGCATGTATGTTGGCTGAAATCAAATTTCCCTTTATTTCGGAAAAAAAAAAAGAACGAAGGGCAACTATTCCGAAATTAGCAGAGAATATCAAGTCATTAGATCCCAAATGCAGACCTGACTATGATCAATAATAAAATCAACAACAGCATGAAATCAGGAGCAGCAGCCAAAGACATACATCATCCCAAGCTGTGGTACTCCATCAACCTTCAATTTCTGGATGAGCAGCTCGAGGCCAGGGAATCACCTCCTGCTCTTCCCTGTAGCCTTCCTTCCATGCCTCTCTACAGCGTTCTCTCCACGGCCCCGTCCACGCACCCTTGCAGGCTGGGCCACTGTGGGTGGTGATGTGGCAGGAGGAGGAGGAGAAGGAGGAGAGGGATTGGCCTGCTGCGAGATATGGGTGGCCTCAGTCAGCAGCCCCCTCGCCCCCATGTGTACGGCCATATATATAAGGTGCTCACAAAGAGCCCGTTGTCCCGCCTCCATTCTGAGCAACTTATCCGCCAGATAGGTGCTAAACCCCTCCGTAGGGTTGAGGGGGGCCCTCATGATAGCAGCAGCCTCCTGAATCATCTTTAGTGACTCCTCCTCCACTTGTGTCATCCGCCGTTGTTTTGGCGGTCTGACGTGGAGGGGAGCCACTTGGGAGACGGTGCTGCCACTAGGCCTGGGGACCTGCTGAGTCCCACTTGGCCCTGCCTCCTCCTGCCTGCCACACTCCTGACCCTCTTCCTCCTGGCTTGCCTCATCCTGTTTTTAAAAGAAAATGAAAAATTTGATTATATGGGGAATCTATCACACACAATTTTGATCTCTTTCCTGTTTTTTTTTTTTTTTGGGGGGGGGTGTATGATATCATTTATGGCTAATCCAAACAGTTCAACACAATATTACTTAGTGGACAATAATTATGATCAAAAATACTATACCTGGCTGAAGATGTGAAGATCTGGCTCTTCTAGCTCGGGAGGCTCCTCCTCCGCCTCTGCAGGGGTGGAGGAAAGGGTGGAAGGAACGCTGGAGGGAAGGGTGGAAGGAAGGGTTGAGGGAAGGCTTGAAATAGATTCCCTGGCCTCGATCTGGTCATCCAGAAATTGAAGATGTCTGTAGTACCACAGCTTGGGCTTTACTACATTGTCGGCTGCTGCTCCTGATCTCTTTGACTGGCGCACTTCCTTGTATTTTTTTTATAGGAATTACGCAGGTTGTTGATTTTATTATTGATCATAGTGTAGTCTGCATCTGGGATCCATGGCTTCATATCCTCTGCTAACTTGGTAATAGTTGCCCGACGTACATCACTCTTGTGGTACGCTGGGTGTTTCAGTTCCCACAGGTTGCGCTATTCCTTATATTTTTCTATAAAAATCAGCATCACCTCCGGCTCTCGTAGTTTCTGCATCTTTTTTGAACAACAAGTAAAAAACAAAAGAGAAAAAAGTAAAGGATCAGAATTGATTCTCCTCAACTTATCACAATATTGCCCTTTACAATCATGAACCATTATAGGCCACTGCAGGCCCGAGTTCCCTTCTTACCTTAGTTCACTTCGTTGGTTCACTTCCGGTCGTCCTTACTCCGCGCATCCCTAACAACTTCTTTCCCCTTTTTATACCCTGCGCATGCGTGTAACTCCGCCCTCGTCGCCCGCCCATGACGGACTTTTCCAGGATTTCCCCGCCCCTTAACGATCGGCACACAGTGTGAGACGGCGACATGTCGCAGACACAGGTGGATTCTTTACTTGAAATTACCGACGAGGAAAGCCCGGAGGCGGAAACGTCACGATCCAGTCAAAAAAGATACAAGGCGACTAAGATGTCTTTTTCGGAGATGGCGGAGATGGTGGACATTCTGCGGAGGAAGGATTACGACGGCAAGCATGGCCCATACGACACCCCTAATCTCCGGAAGTCACAAATTATGGACAAAGTTGCGAAGACTCTCTATAAAAAATATGGGGTCAGGAGATCCAAGGAACAACTCCGTAAAAGGTGGTCAGACCTGAAGCTCAGGGAGCCGGAGCAGTATAGGAAGCTTATAAAAAGCATTGAAAAAAGTAAGTTTATTTTACTGTGTTCTTTCACATTGTAATATGTATTCTTCCATGTTTTGCACCATGTGCTTGGCTTGACTGGTTTCACATTTTAAAATCTCAACTTTTATGTTAAGTGGAGAGTCCACTAATTTGCTAAATGTGTTGAAAAAAAATTGCTGCTCTTCCCCCAAACATTTTTGGCACATATCCACGTAAACTACATGTGGGCATGCCTCATTTTACTTCAACAATGTTTATCTACACATTGTTGGCTAGATGATGTGTTGTAAGGAAATTTAGAATGTGAATGAAAGAATAAACTGTATTCTGGGTAAAGGAGATGACACTCCAGCAGTTGTGTACTCTTTTTTGTTCTTCATCAAGATACTATACTCTGGGCCACATGACCAAATTTCTTAACGGTGTCACACACAGGTGGTCCAGTGGATACCTTGGTGGTTATCCAAGTGAATTTGTGAGTGTCCTCCAAAATAACATGTTGCTTTGTTGAGTTTGCAAGATCTCATATGTTCATCTTGAAACTCAGGGCCAAATATCAATTGGACCCCACTTTAAAACATTGAGAATCCATTTTCAGGCCTAAAAAGTCTGTGGGCTAAAAGGATACATTTTTTTTTCTATTCTCATAGGGGAGAGGAGAGTGGGAGGACACCATGCTCATGAGACGAGGAACCCAACACCACAGAAACTCCCTGAAGATCCCAAAGCAGACAAAGTTCAGCAGGTTCAGGAAGCGGAGGGGGAGAAAGTGGAGGTGGAGGAAGGGGAGGTGGAGGAAGGAGAGGTGGAGCTTATCAGCACAACAGGTCAGTGTCTGTCACCACAACTTCAAGGTAAATACAGATGTAGGCCTGCATAGTTTTAAAATATTTGTTTCTTTTTAGGGACTGAACGTGGGGGTGTGTCAGGAAGTCCAAATCCTCCATTCTCGAGTGCCAGCGCCAAAATAATCATTCAGGAAATCATGGAATGCAGTAGCGAAATGGACATTATGAGAAAGAGAATGATTGTGATTGAGCAAAAATATAAAAACATGATAGATATTTTGGGGAGAATAGTGTGACCCCCCCTTTTTGTGTGTTTTGTTATGTGTTGGAATTTTTCTATGGGATTTCCACCAGCCCAAATGTGAAGATGCACACACTGAAGACTCAACATGTGCTATCTGCCGTCACAGGATATCTATGTCCCTGTTTTGGGGGTGCAACCTCTTCCTCCCTCCTCAAGTAGGGGAGAGGAAGGGTTTTCACCCCAAAGCACGTCCATTGATCCCCCATGATGGCAGATAGCACATGTTTACCCTAGCCATGGGATCATATTGAAGATACCCATTTGAGCCCCAAAAAGAAAGTGTGTTTCTTCACATTTGGGATGGATCAGGGGTAACATCACCCCATCTCCTGTTTGTATTTTTCACTGTGTTATTTTATTACTTTTTAATGAAAAAAAATGTGGCTTTTGACCCATGCATGTTTCTGCCAAAAAAGCCACACAAAACACCCCAAAAAAAATTCGAAAAAAAACCCAAAACTGTGTTGCAATCAATAAAAACATTGGGGAAGTCGAAAAAAAGGTGTGCCTTGTTGTTTCTATGCTCAATAGCAGTTCTGAAGATGCAAAATGAGTGTTTTTACCTCTGAGATTGGAGGATATTTACTAAGGAGAAATACACTTGGCACTACTAGAACCTGGGAGACACATAAACCACAAATAAAAGAATGACAACACAAGTTTGTAGTAAATCAAATATTTTTGTTTATTTAAAAAAGGTAACATCAAAGTTCAGATGTGGTCTGGCAGTGCGATGGCCCCCCTACCCGTGAAGTACTCTACGTATTTCTGACGTTCTTCACGGGCACTTTGGGGGGCCAAGCCAGTACGGGCAGTGCTGAGGCCGGTCAGATTTATCAGTTCAGAGGGACCGGCCTCAGACCCAACTGATGACACATAATTTGTGGAGTATTTTCTTAAAAAAATGTGCAACAAGCAGCAGCAGTACACAATGTTGTTGAGTTTATAATCCGCCAAATTGATAGCTGTCTGGAACAGGCGGAACCGGCTGGCCATTATCCCGAAGGCATTCTCCACAACTCTCCGGGCTCTGGCCAGCCGGTAATTAAAAACCCTCCTCTCCGGGGTGAGGGTGCGTTGGGGAAACGGCCGCATGAGGTGTGGTCCTAGTCCAAAAGCTTCATCCGCGATGAAAACGAACAGGAGCCCTTCCACGTTCTCTGCATCTGGAGGCAGTGCAAGACCCCCAGCCTGCAGACGGTGAGCGAACTCCGTCTCAGCGAATACTCCGCCATCGGACATCCGGCCGTTCTTCCCCACGTCCACATACAGGAACTCGTACCGTGCCGACACCACCGCCATTAACACTATGCTATTAAAACCTTTATAGTTAAAATAGTATGACCCCGAACGGGGTGGCAGCACTATGTGGACGTGCTTCCCATCAATTGCCCCTCCGCAGTTGGGGAAATCCCACCGCTGAGCAAATTGGGAGGCCACAGTCAGCCATTCCTGTGGTGTGCTAGGGAACTGTGGAGTCAAACAAAAAGAAGACATTAGTACGGTTTATGTTTACAGTGCAAGCAGATTACACACAAAAACATTGTTGACCAACATCATTCTAACATTATTATTTAGGGGAGTATTTCCTACCAATAAACAAAGGCACACTTAGCAGATGCCTCACCCCCGTTGAGTGGACATTCTAAAATAATCTAAGGGGGGGGGCCTAAGGTGATTGTGGGGGATCCAAAAAAAGGCTCTACCACTCTGCTGAGCTTGATTGAGAACTAAAAAATTGTTTACATCTTTAGGGGGGGGAGGGAGGGTTGTAAAACTATGCGGGCAATGACCCCAAAAAAAGGAAAAGGAAAATAGAAGGCTAGCTGGGTTTGCGCCCACGATAGCATGCTGGAGAGGTTAGTGAAGGGAAATAGGCATGGAGGGCCCAAAAAGGCCTTTACAGGTCAAAAATGCATGGGGAAAATGGGGACATTACCAGGATATTACAAACAGGCAAATTTGGGTTAGGAGGGAAAAAATAAGAAGATTCAAAAACAATCAAAACATATAATGTGAGGTTAAAGGAGCAAAATTACCTTCATATAGTCCTTCTGCAGGACCTGAATGATGGCCGAACACGTCTCAGGGATAATGATCCCGAGAGCCTGGGGGGAGATGCCTGTTGAGAACTTGAGGTCCTGCAAGCTTCTCCCAGTCGCCAGGTATCTCAACGTGGCAATAAGCCTCTGCTCGGCAGTGATGGCCTGGCGCATCACAGTGTCCTGCCTCGTTATATAGGGGGACAGCAAATCCAACAGACGGTGAAATACGGGGTCCGTCATCCTGAGATAATTCCTGAAATCATCAGGATTATTCTCATGGATTTCCCGCAGCAGAGGCATATGAGAGAATTGGTCCCGCTGGAGCAACCAATTCTTAGTCCATGAACTCCTCCTCATCCTGTTCACAGACTCAACTCGGGTTACAGTGTTAACTGCAACACCAAGCACAAAGCCAGCACGAGCTCGAGAATGAGAATGCACTTCAAACATGGTTTTAAACCGGTCGGCTGGTCAGAATGCACTCAAACAGAACGCACCGTGGAACAGCAAGGCCTGAGAAGAACGACCTGAAAAACAGGAAACGAACGGCTAAGAAGGCACTGCAAGGCAGTAACGACCTGACTGCATGCACTGAATCACAAATACAAACCCACAAGCACAAACTGAACACCAGGAAACGATTTGCAAAGCACGGAGACTGAAAAGCCCGAATCGGCTCTCACCAAACTTTTACTAACACGCGGTAACACGAAATCAGCAAAAGCAGCCCAAGGGGTGGCGCCATTAGATTTGTTCGGCCCTTTTATAGCGCGTCGTACGTTTTGTACGTGCCGTCGTTTTCTTGCCGTCGGTTTTTAAACTGATGGTGTGTGGCCAAGACTGATGAAAAACAGTTTCATCGGATTTCCGATGGTCAAATCCATCGGACAAAAATCCATAGGTTATCCGATCGTGTGTACAGGGCTTTACCAGAATGGGTAAATTCATGGGCAGTCCCAGAGGATGTGAATTAGGGATCCTTTAGAGAAACAGCCCCTCCAACAAAAATCGTCATCTAAATTTGCAAATTTATACATTTGGACTGGGGTGAGGTTTTTGTGAAAGTTCCCAATAGGTGATGCATTTAGAGATTTTCTGGTTGTATTGAATGGCTTTGCACCACTGGTAGTCAGAAAATGAGGTTTAGAGATCTCTTTCCCATCTTTTATATGTTGATGTTTTATCAAACTGGTCTTTGTTATGCAAGGTGTTATACATACGAGTGATCCCTTTAGCTTTGGGGGAGATAGATGTCCAAAAGGACCACACATTTTGTGGTAGTTTAACAAATGGGGTAGAGTTTTTTTTGCAGGTATGAAGATATTTTCTTGTGAGTGTACGCTCCCTGTTGAGGTATGTTATGTTGTTTTTGTAGTTCTAAAAATGTTAGAGGTTGTTTGTTGTGTAGTAGTGAAGTTAGTGGTCGGTATCTGATGTGGGACCAGTGTTTTAGGGATAGATCTGGTATGTGGAATTTGAGGGCTTCTATTGGAATGGGTATGATTTGGCTGTCATCGGATGGTGAGGAGTCTAAGGATAAAGTCTTCCATGCTGCTACAGCAGCTGAGATCGTGGGGTGTCTCATTTCCCTGGTTTTGTTAGGGAAGGACTGGGCTAGGAGGAGAGAACTCAGTTTGCCCTCAGCAATGAACGATTGTTCAATTTGCTGCCATTATTTATTGCAGGAGGATGCAAACCAGTGTCTAATTTGGTCTAGAATCACTGCAGTGTGATAGTCATTCACGTCAGGGAATCCGATTCCACCTGCAGATTTGTGCTTAATGATGGAGGCATATGGACAACGGGGTTTCCGATCTTGCCAAACAAAGGAGCACAGTGTTCTTTTGAGGGTGACGAAAAATGTTGCGGGTGCAACAATTGGTAAGGCTCTGTACAGATAAAGGAGTTTTGGTAAAGTAATAATTTTAAAGGCAGCTGTCCTGCCCGCCCAAGAAAGATATTGTTTGCTAATCAATTGGAGGTCTTTCTTGCAGGTCTGCAGAAAAGAATGTAGTTGTATGTATACAAGTTGAAAGAAGGTGTGGTTAGATGGACTCCCAAGTAAGGCATGGAGGTGGTCACCCATTGATAGGGGGCTATGGCTTTTAGGTGGGGTTTAATAGTGTTAGGTATCATTACGCTCAGGATGATTGACTTGTACTCATTTACTTTGTAGAATGAACAAGAGTTAAATACGGTCAATATTTCTTGTACATGAACCAGGGAAGAAGCCAGGTCTGTTAGTGTTATGCGGCATACACACGATCGTTTTTCATGCCATTTTTTAAACCAATGTTTTTCTCGTCGTTTTCTTTCATGTTTCCTCTCAAGCCTGTCTTGCGTACACATGATCATTTTAAAAAAACGTTCAAGCAAAACGCAGTGACGTACAACACGTACGACGGCACTATAAAGGGGAAGTTCCGTTCGGATGGTGCCACACTTCATGTTAGTAAAGTTTGTTGAGCGACGATTTGCGCTTTTCAGCCTCCTGCTTTTCAGTCCGTTACAGCGTGACGAATGTGCTATCTCCATTACAAATGCTAGTTTTACCAGAACGTGCGCTCCCGTCTCATACTTGATTCTGAGCATGCGCGTTTTTTTTCACCTCGTCAAAGCATACACACCATCGTTTTTCACGTCGTCAAAAAAAACGACATGAAAAACAACGTGAAAAAATAGAGCATGTTCGAAATTTTTAATGGCCGTTTTTCACGTCGTTAAAAATGCTCTGGAGCATACACACGATCGGTTTTAGTGCCCATTTTTAAAAATGGCATTTTTAACGGCATGAAAAACGATCGTGTGTATGGGGCATAAGAATTATGTCATCTGCAAATAGGGTAATTTTGTATTCTTGGTCTTTGATGTGAATTCCCTTTATGAGAGGTGAGAGGCAATTTTTTTGGGCTAAGGGTTCCATCAGCAAGGTGAAAATTTGTGGGGAGAGGGGGCATCCTTGCCTAGTGCCATTAGTGATGGGAAATGGGTCAGAGAAGGTCCCATCTGAGAGGACCCGGGCAGAGGGTTTGGAATGAAGGGCTAAGATGGCTGATAGAATATTGCCTTGGAAACCAAATTATTTTAGAGTATGTCTCATATAACCCAAGTTGATCCTATCGAATGCTTTTTCTGCATCTAGCGTTATGAACAGAGATGGGATACGGTTAGTCTCAGCGTAATAAAGGAGATTCGTTATTTTGCGGGTGGCATCAGGTGCTTGTCTACCCATAGTGAATCCGACCTGGTCTGGGTGTATGAGATGGGGCATGATTGGAGCTAGTCTTTGTGCTATAAGTTTTGCGTATAATTTGAGGTCCGTATTTAATTGAGAGATGGGGTGGAAATTGGATGGGGTAACCGATAGACTTGTGCACAACGGAAAAATTCGTTACGTTTCGGTTCGTTTCTTTCCGGTCCTGTTGATTCGTAATCATTCGTAATTTTGCTAGACGGGATTTTTCGTGTTCGGACTCATTCGTATTTTTGCAAGCGACATTTTTTGTTGAATTTTTTGTTGCTTTATAATTCGTACTTTCGGTAGAGTACGTTGTTTTTCGTTGATTCTGGACACAACTCCTACTTTCGTAACTTTTTTTGGGTTCGTTGATTCGTAATTTTCCGTGTCTCTCTCACAACGACGCTGCCTATTATGCCTAATGTGCTTCGAATGGATTTGTACTTTTCTAAATACATAGCGGTTATTTGTAACGATTCGAAATCTCGTATTTTACTTTCGTTTTTTACATGCGGCTATAGGCTCCGCCCCTGTACACCATTTTGAGAGGGTTCAGCACGGTGAGGGAGAAGCAGAGAGCAGAGCAGAGTGAGTGTTATTGTGCTTCGAATGGATTCGAAATCTCGTATTTTATTTTCGTTTTTTCATGCGGCTATAGCCTCCGCCCCCTGTACACCATTTTGAGAGGGAGTTCAGCATGGTGAGGGAGAAGCAGAGAGCAGAGTGAGTGTTATTGTGCTTCGAATGGATTCGTACATTCGTAACTTTTTTCATAACTAATTATGCCGAAGACCTTCGGGCATTCGCTATTTTGCGGTATAATTTATTTCGGATTCGGTTTTATTCGTAATTGCTCTGTTCGGAAATTCGAATGCTTCCGAATGTCCGAAAGTTGCTAAATTCGGACGAATTTCGATTCGTTACGAAACGAATTGCACAAGCCTAGTAACCGACTCCTTCTCTGGTTTAGGCAAGGTCACAATGTTAGCAGATAGCATTTTGTCAGGAAAGACGTCTGAGGACACAGCAGCGTTGAACAACTAACACATGTGTGGAGCTAGGGTGATGTTAAAAAATATGTAATATTCGGCCGAAAATCCATCTGGGCCAGGAGCTTTGCCAGAGGGGAGTGTCAATATGGCTTGTGTGATTTATGTGGCTGTGAATGGACTATTTAGCGATGTAAGTTGTTCGGGAGATAGTTTGGGGAGCATCAATTGGTCAAGGAACGCTTTAATGTTAGCTTCTGTGGGTTGTGTGGTTGTGGGGTCACCTTTTAGGTTGTATAATGCCTGATAGTATGCTCGAAAGGCAATTGATATGTCTTTCTGATGGTATAGTTTGTCACAGCTAGTGGGGTGTGTAATGTAAGGGATCCTTTGCTTAGCTCTTCTTTGTTTGATTTGGTTAGCTAGAAGCTTGCTGGCTGTCATGGATATGCAGTAGTGTTTGTCTGTCAGCTTACCTTCCTTCCCATGTGTTCATCTTAGAGGCCTGAGCCCTTTCACCTGGCTTCCTTTATAATCTCCTCCCAGCCAGACTCCACCCCAGGCCCTATCACAGAACACTATATTAACCTGTGCACTGCAAGCCTGCTTTGCTGATCAACGTGTTTGTTAGGCATTGTGTGTTTTGGTTCCTGCCTGCCGTGTGCTACGTCTGTCTCTCTGTTACGTTATTGGCTTGTCCCCGACTATCCCTGTCTGCTCGTGACCCTTGACCTTCGGCTCGTTCTTTCGTTATCCTTGTCTGCTTGTGGCCCCTGACCTTCAGCTTGTTATTCGGTTCCCTCTTATCTTGTGCTGCTGCTTCCCCTCCTTTCCCCTTATCCTACGGGGCGTGAGCTAGGAAACTCCAGGGGCCGCAACCTGGTCCCAGCCTGCAGCATAACATCCTCACCACTAGAGGCCCTGGAGAAGACCAGCTGGGTCTTAGACTCCGCGCCCTGGGGAATCTTGGCTCTAGCTTCCGTTAGGATCCCGGTTGTGCTCCTCTGGTCCCGCTTTCCACAACCACCCAGTTTCCTATCCGCAGTAGCCAGCCATAGGGTTCACTACCTTGCGGTGCACTCCTGTCCCCCTACGGTGTGCATCTGTCACCTGGCCACAGGTGACCTTGACAGTTTGATCAGCCATGAACCCGGCTGACATCCCGCTACCCGCGGATGATCCATTGCAGGGCATAGTTTGCAGACTTGAAACCCAGGAATCGAATCAGACTCAGGTGATGCGATTCCTCCAGGATCTGGCTTCTCGCTTCAAGCAGCTTCAGGCCTCCTTGGGAACCCTGAATCCGCAACCTCAAATACAATCAGCGGCTGCACCTATTGCACCAGTCGCAGCCACACACTCACTACAACTGCCAGCTCCGTCCCGTTTCTCTGGGGACTCCAAGGCTTGCAGGGGGTTCCTTAGTCAATGCACGATTCATTTTGAGCTCCAGCCCCAAAACTTCCTGTCTGATCGGGCTAAGGTAGCCTACATCATTTTCCTCCTCTCTGGTGAAGCTTTAGCCTGGGCAGCCCCTCTGTGGGAACTGAATGATCCAGTGGTTTCTAGCCTGTCTGGCTTCTTGAAACTTTTTCGGAATATCTTCGAAGAACCGGCTCGTGTCTCTTCAGCGGCCAGCGCCCTTTTACATCTCCGCCAAGAGTCTGCTTCTGTGGGACAGTATGCCCTTCATTTCCGCATACTGTCGGCTGAGTTGAGCTGGAACAATGAGGCCTTAGTCGCAACCTTTTTGCATGGCCTGTCTGATAGAGTGAAGGATGAATTAGCAGGAAGAACCATCCCCACTGATCTGGCCGGCGTTATCTCCTTGTGTAACCAGATCGATATTCGCTTTCAGGAGAGGACCTTAGAAAAGCAACGCCAGCACTCCTTGGTTCTTAGTCAGCCTGAGCTCCCCTCTCTTCGACCCGTAGAGCATCTCCTACCAGCTGAGGAACCCATGCAGCTGGGTCGGACCAGGCTATCCCCAGAGGAACGTGCTAGGCGCAGAACTCTTGGTCTGTGTCTTTACTGTGGGGGCAAAGGTCATTTTCGTGACACTTGCTCTCTTTGTCCAGAAAAACGTTCGGGTCCACTTCATCTGGAAAGTGGAGTATTGGACCCAGAAATATCACCTTCCCCTTCTCGTCTTCTGCTTTCTGTGTTCCTTCATGTTGGTGCTTCTTCTCATTCGGTCTCAGCATAACTGGATTCCGGAGCCGCTGGTAATTTCATGGACTGGGAAATCGCATCGTCCATGAGACTTACTCTTTTGCCCCTCACCACGCCATTGGTGGTCTTGGCGATTGATGGTACTGTTCTCCCAGGGGGACCTATCCGCTTCCAGACCCTCCCTGTTAAGATGTCGGTAGGGACACTCCACCAGGAGTGGATATCCTTCCTTATCTTACCCAAGGCCTCAACGCCTATAATTTTGGGTCTCCCATGGTTACAGCTCCATTCTCCTCATGTGGACTGGACTACTGGACAGATCCTGGCTTGGGGTCCCTCCTGTTCCTCATCCTGCCTACCCAAGGTTGCCCCCTGTGAATCTGAGCCGGTCATTCATTCCAGGTTGCATAACCATTTACATTTCTCTGTCCCTAACCACCCTTGGACGCACAGCCAGGCTAGCTTGTCTACAAGTCCTGCAGTCGCTACGTCTTGCGATGCGATTCAGGTAGTCGCTACACCTGACTCAGCTATTCACTCTGCCTCTGTACTAGTTATGCCAGTCCAGCCCATGCCCAGTGAGCCTCCTACTTTTTCTTGTTCGGGACGTTCTGCTTGTCCTTCAGCTATTCAGCTTGACTCCGGCGACATGTCACCTTCTAACCAACCTGACTTCAGGGTTCCACTGACATCTGCCCAGTCTGATGGTCCTGTGCAAGATGACCAGTTCCCCTTTAAGGGTCTAGGGGACCCTCCTCAGATTCCTGTTGATCCTCTCATGCCCTTGCTTATTCCTAGAGAGCCTTTGGTCCTCAATAGATCTTCTTGTCATCTCCTTACCTCGTTTTCGGTCTCTGAGAATAATCTTAAGTACGAGGTTAGACAAGTTCTGGATTCTCGGCTCTGCCGAGGCATTCTTCAGTACCTTGTGCATTGGAGAGGTTTTGGTCCTGAGGAGGCGTCTTGGATCGCTGCATCTGATGTCGCTGCACCTCATCTGTTGAGAAGGTTTCATCAGAGATTTCCCTTTAAGCCTGGGTCCAGGCGGGGGAGGGCCAATAAGAGGGAGGGTACTGTCATGGATATGCAGTAGTGTTTGTCTGTCAGCTTACCTTCCTTCCCATGTGTTCATCTTAGAGGCCTGAGCCCTTTCACCTGGCTTCCTTTATAATCTCCTCCCAGCCAGACTCCACCCCAGGCCCTATCACAGAACACTATATTAACCTGTGCACTGCAAGCCTGCTTTGCTGATCAACGTGTTTGTTAGGCATTGTGTGTTTGGGTTCCTGCCTGCCGTGTGCTACGTCTGTCTCTCTGTTACGTTATTGGCTTGTCCCCGACTATCCCTGTCTGCTCGTGACCCTTGACCTTCGGCTCGTTCTTTCATTATCCTTGTCTGCTTGTGGCCCCTGACCTTCAGCTTGTTATTCGGTTCCCTCTTATCTTGTGCTGCTGCTTCCCCTCCTTTCCCCTTATCCTACGGGGCGTGAGCTAGGAAACTCCAGGGGCCGCGACCTGGTCCCAGCCTGCAGCATAACATCCTCACCACTAGAGGCCCTGGAGAAGACCAGCTGGGTCTTAGACTCCGCGCCCTGGGGAATCTTGGCTCTAGCTTCCGTTAGGATCCCGGTTGTGCTCCTCTGGTCCCGCTTTCCACAACCACCCAGTTTCCTATCCGCAGTAGCCAGCCATAGGGTTCACTACCTTACGGTGCACTCCTGTCCCCCTACGGTGTGCATCTGTCACCTGGCCACAGGTGACCTTGACACTGGCTTTATTCCCGGCCACATAAAAAGTGGTGCATAATTTCAGCATTAATGTAGCATGTTTGGCATTAAGGAAGGATCTAAGATCATTTCTGTCTTGAAATATTTTTAACTAACTGATGGTGTGGGTTTGGTTTTGTTTTTCAGTTCTAATTTGGTTATGTTGTCTAGTAGTTCTGTTAGCTGCTGTGTCCTTTGGCGCCTGGCCTAAGTGCTCAATTTAATGAGCGTACCGCGTATAAATGCCTTATGGGCTGACCATACGATAGATGGGTTTAAGACTGAAGATTTGTTTAACTCAAAATATTCTTTCAAGCAGCTTTGAATGAGAGCTGTATTGCTAGGGATTTCCATTAGGTGTGGGTTGTTCCTCCAATGGGTGAATGTGACAGAACCCACTGTCACTGTGTGTTTTGGAAGGGACTGAGGGCTGTCCTCCTAAACACAGATTATGGCCCAGAAGAGACTGAGAGACTTGGGGACAAGCTGGCATTGAGATAATGTAATGTAATGCTACATCCCTTCTCCCCCATCCCCCCTCTTGTTGCTGTGTTTAATTGTGTTGGTTCATGGCACATAGACAATGGTCTGGACTGCAGACATCTCTCAGCAGGGATGTGTATTGAAGGGCTGCCTGCTTACCATAATCCCTTTATGTTTAACTGTAGTCTCTGTTTCAATGTTCAGTTCCCATTGGTTCTTCCTTGTCCCCTACCCCCCCTCTATGACAAGGCTAAGGGGAGTGTTCCTAACTGTGTGTAAAAGTGTATGTTTTGTATTTAATAAACTGTTGATGTTCTGCATGTTTAACCCTCAACACCTGTGTGGATTGTCTCGTGATTGAGGGGTTAAGGGCTGGTTATGGCAAATCTGCAGGCTGCGGGTGCGTTTGGAGGACAGGAGACACAGGTCTGGCGGATGTGCCCACCTGGGGTATCTGAGATCCGTCACAGTGAATAAGGAATTGTTAGGTTTGTCCCCAAGAGTCATTGAGACAGGTGCATGGTCTGACCATGTTATGGGTTGGATGTCCGTTTCAGTGGCGTCTAAGAGAAGTTGTTTGTCCCCTAGAAATAGATCTATTCTGGAGTAGGTGTAATGGGGTTTCGAGAAGAATGTGAAGTCCCGTTCCATGGCGCGTTGGCACCTCCAGATATCAAACAGGTAATTAACATGGAGGAATTGGGTCAGAGTCACCGGACGCGGTTTCCTGGTAGACGGGCCTTTAACGTCAAAGGAGGCATCTGGCGCTAGGTTAAAGTCTTCACATATAAAGGTTTTCCCTTGTTTGAGGCTTTGCACTTTTTTCCACAGTTTAAGAAGGAAATGTAGTTGACCCAAATTTGGGGCATATATGTTTACCATAGTGTAGATGGTATTGTTAATTTCACTGATTAGGATGATATATCTTCCTTGAGGGTAAGGGGTAACCGAGATTAGTTTGAATGTGACTGTATTTTTAATAGCTATGAGAACTCCCTTTGTTTTGTTATGGGCGTTAGCAAAAAACACATGTGGGAAGTTTTTGTGAGACATGGTGGGAGCTTTATCCTGACAGAAGTGAGTCTCTTGTAGGCAGAGAATGTCACAATGTAGTTTTCGTGCTTCCGACCAAAGGGAGTATCTAGTCTCAGGGTGGTTTAGGCCCTTAACGTTTAAGGATGTGATTTTGATCGGCATGATGGGAATGATTGCGTTGTAGTGGTAGCGGGACAGACAGTTTTCTTATGAGGGTTTCTCTGTTGAAAAGGGGCTGGGTCGTATGTGACCCAGTAAAGAGTTGTTTGGGTGTTGGTGTGGTGCGGTAGTCAACTTACACTTTGAAGAGATGAATTGGTAGATCCGATGTAAGCAGGTTACGGCAGATTTGACTTTAAATTTCACTGCTGCTGTAGAACAGAATTAATTTGTGGACTGTAAGAGAGTCAAGATCAAGTCAATATAAGGATAAACAGTGTTATAACAGTAGGAGAATGACAGTGTTACCATACACAACAATTAGGAACAGAAATATAACTTTGTGTGAGCGGTATATACCGTGACTTATATTGGGGTTATAAGGCTACTCAAAGAAGTAGGGCTCTGGCGGGCGTTCCAGGGCTTGCACATAAGCCTGGAGCTGTAGAGGCGAATCAGGTGGTCATTTCATCAGAAGGGTCAAAGTCACCCCAAACGCCAGTGTTGTGATTGCGATGGTGACGGTTATGTTGGCGTTGTTCCAATGGTTCCAAGATGTGCCATTGGCGCAGCAACAAGAGGCCTTCGCCCAGGTTGTGGACTGAATAGGACTTATTGTCCTTGGTGATGATAAGTTTAACCGGGTGGCCCCACTTGTATTGTATTTGGTGATTCCGGAGGGGCTTAGTCATAGTGGACAAATTCTTGTGCTGCAGCATGGTATATTTGGATAAATCCGCAAAGAAAGCCAGAGCGGTGTATGGCTGAGGATATTCATCTGGATTTTATCAGGGAGGAAAGCAGAGAGTAGTTGTATGAAGTAATCTTTTAGTGCAGATGGTTGTACGGATTCTGGTATGCCTCTTATCTTTAAATTGTTCCTTCTGGAACGGTCTTCCAAGTCTGCTATTTTGGCCTTCATCCACTCTATGTGAAGGATGATGTCACTTCTCCCATTTTAGCTTCTATGTTGGGGACTCTGTCCCCTAAGTATGATACTTCAGATGTGAAGTTGTGCATCATTTTAGTAATGTCAGAGTGGATAGTTTTGTAGTGTGAGAAGCATATCCTTCAGGGTAGTATCTAGGACAGGTTGGTTCATTGTGGGATATGCAGCAATTGAGCTGGCGTTTACATGGCTCAGATGGGATAGCTGATGGATAGGGCTCACCTCAGATGGATCTGCGTCCTGATTCAGCTTCATTTTGGATTTGACAGGGCTCGCAGAGGGGATGGAAGCCGAGGAGAGGCCGTCTGTGTGCTGTGAGTGCATGATGTTTCCCTCCGCTAGAATCCCTCCTGGGTCTGTGTGTGGCGGGCCGCCACAAGGTGTGCCTGCATGTCCGCCGGCGCCATCTTAGAAAACCTTCCTGCTGGGTGGCGGGTATAATTCTGTGAGTTTCTGCGGCACTGAGCAGTCTTTCTTCTGCTTATACATGCTGTCGGGGGTCCCAGGATGTAGATGAGGCTCTGGACGTAGTGTTTGGTGATCTTCGTTCATCGCTATTGCCCTGGTTAGCCGCCGTGTCCCGGAGCTGATTCAGAGAGCAGCCATCATGGTCGGCTTCCTGCCACGCCCCTCCTTGTTGGTTTTTAAACAGCGATTTTGCATGCGCAGCAGCATGTGTACGTGACTGTCCCAATGATAGTTTCGTCATAAATTATGTCATCAGGGATACGTACACACACCAAGTGCTGCGCTATAAAATGTCCCATTAGTAGACAAGGAAGCGTTACCATAGGTCAGATGGAAGTGACCTATACATCCATTGGTAAACAAAACATATCCCACCATAGGTTAAATGAAAGAATGACTTGTGCAGCCATTGGTAAAAGAATATGCCCATCAATCTTGGTGAGCAATTCTTCCTAATCAGTTATATAAGAGGACTGCATGCACACCGCCATCTTGTGGGTAATAACAAAATCCCCTAAAATGGGATATAAATCATAAATCAGATATATAAAATAAAATTAAAATTAAAATCAAATTGGATAGACACGATTCCTCGTCATCCCAAAATGTTATACACAGTATTCACAAATTTTATGAAATCAATATATATTATATACTGATAAGATCAATATAATATTGATTTAGAAAAATACCAGAAAAATAATAAAATTGTTAAAAAATAATATTCAAAACATTATAGAGTTTATAAAACAAAAAAATACACATATGCATGTGCAACATATATATCCCTAAGGGCATTTTAACCATCTTGTTTGACCTCAAAATTAAAAGGTGTGTAAATATACCTATACAGTAGAGGGAGAATCAATTGTTCCTAATGAAACAGTTGATGTCCCAGTCCACATTCAAGCCATGGGGCACATGAGAAGCCAGTTTATAGATCCAATTGGTTTTCGGCTCTGGAAATACTCCACTATCCATTGCTACCACGCTAATTAGGAACATATTTTTCAAGGGCAACAAAAGTAGTGCCCGCGGTGTCCCTGTTGTGTTTCAAGTCATAATGTTTAGAAACATCATTTTTGTTGAAACCCTTTAGGATGTTGGCTATATGTTCTGCCAATCTAATATATAGCATTCGTGTAGTGCGCCCTACATATTCCAAGCCACAAGGGCACCTAAGAAGATATACAACACATTTAGTCATACATGAAATGAAAGACTTAATGGGAAAGGTTACTCTTGTGCCAATTCAGTGATCTTCCTCCCCCATGTGTATTAATTCTACAGGCCTGACAAGATCCACAGAGGTAATAACCCTTCAGATCACCAAAAAAGTGGGTCTGGTGGGGAGTTTAGAACATTAGGTGCTACTGTATTTCTTAAATTGGGTGCTCCCCTAAAGATGACCCGAGGTTGGTCAGGTACTAGAGGACCAAGAGCAGGATCAATATTTATGACTGGCCAGTGTCTCTTGATTATCCTTTTAATTGCCCAATTGTGACTCTAAAAGGTGGTAAAGAGAGCCGAACCAAAGTCATCTGGATTGCCACCCCGATGGGGGTTATCACCTATCAATTGCTGATGATCCATGCTCCCAACTTCATGTATAAGGGAGTCTAAAGCCTTTTTATTATAACCTTTTGCCAGGAACCTAGTTTTGAGAATAGATGCTTCCCTCAGATAATAATCCGAATGGGTGAAATTGTGTTTTAAACATAGAAATTGGCCTTTGGGTACAGCCGTTAGCCAGAAGGGATGGTGACAGGAGTCTAGTGGAATGTACCCATTCCTGTCTGTCTGTTTAAAGAAGGTAGAGGTGAAAATTCTACCCTCTTGTATTGATATTCTCAGATATCAGTAGAACTTGTCTACTGACTAAGGACTATAACCCTATTGTTATCATTAAAAAAACAACAAATGAATTCACCAACTGTAGGTCAATAACCCATATTAAGAGGACATCATCGATAAACCTTTTCCATTGAATTAACTCTGGACGTTTGGTACATAAGACAATGTCCTCTTCCTACTTAGACATGAAAAGGTTGGCAATACTGGGAGCAAATTTTGCTCCCCCTGGCCACACCCTTTGTTTGCAAATAGTATGCCCCATTGTGCCAAAAGTAGTGTAACATAGAGAATTTGAGCAGCTCTAGAATGAAATTACTTTGTGCAGAGCGTATGGTAGATTATCAAGAGAGGAAATATTGAACCGCTTCATACCCTAGTTTGTGTGAGATGGCTGTGTACAGGGATGCAACATCTGCTGTCACTAAAAAATATGTAGGCTTCCACTCAATAGTATTTAAAATATTGATAACATGTTTAGTATCCCTAAGGAAAAAGGGAGTAGCCATCACCAGTGGTTGCAAGTAATGGTCAATATACTTGCCGACTCGGGATGTAATAGAGTCAATACCACTGATGATGGGTCGTCCTGAAGGGTTTACCAAAGTTTTGTGGTTTATTGGCAATGAGTACTTCGTGGGCAATCTAGGGGTCAAAGGTACCAAATGCTCCTTCATTATTTATTTTTTTAGAATGCACATATTAAATCCTTTCTCCACAATTATTTTAAGTTTTTTTTACATTTCAGCATGGGGGCCATAGATAAAAAAATATAGGTATCACTATCTGATAGGAGTCTCACCATTTCCTGTAGGTGTGCTTCCCTATCCAGAATTACAATTGTCCATCCTTTGTCCTCTGGTCAGACAACTATCCTTTCTTTTGCACAAACTATCTAGTCCTATCCTGATGTCATGTTGAAGTTGTATTTCCAGGGGGGGTTGGAAAGGGAGGCATTAGTCAGAAACCATGAATCAGACCGAGACAGAAGTACAGTAAATCACACTATTTACTATTATACTATTATACTATTATAATAATAATAGTAAAAGGTAAACAGAGCAATGTAGTCAAATCATAGCCAGAGTTCGGTAACCGGAACGGATAATAAGATAAGTTGGACATCAGGGAGCCGGAGATCAGCGTGCTTCAGGACAGGCCAGGAAATCAGGAAACTGGAGAATCAGCGTAGTGGAACAGCAAACAGGATCAGGAACCAGAAGAAAAGTCAGCCAAGCAAGTCTTCAACAGGTACACAGAAGAGAGTCTCTGGATGTGTTTGACAAAGGCAAAGGCAGAGATCATCTGGGCTGGACGGCTTAAGTAAGCAGGACTGACGAGCAGGATATCATAAACAGGTGAGTCCCTGTGGAGAGATAGGAGCTGCCAATTAGCCGACAGCTGTGCGGCCAGCTCAGAGAAGGAAGGGCCCTGACAAGACCAAAATAAACTAATTCTGATGTGCCCCTCGCTAGTTGCCTAGTGGGATTACTTATGAGGTGACTTTTAATATTCAACCTACGAGTATATATATGTATGTCTATAACAGTCTGAAACTTGTTAAAATTATGTGGGGTGCAAATTTAAGTCCCTTATTAAGGGTTGTGACCTCTTCCTTATATAAGAGGTGTGGAGGAGGGAATCAAATAATTTTTCTTTCATTTAATGGGGTGAACAAAAGAAAATGACTCATGTATGGCCAGGCTGAACCACCAATGGCAGCAAAAGGCATGTCATAGAAAATGTAAAAAAAAACTCCAAATACTATTAGTGCTATTTAGAAAACCATGATAATCTCATGAAAATCATTTCTTCCAAGTTTTTTTCTATTCCAGGAAGTGGGCAGGCTTTAATGATGCTCCTATGCTATCTCTCTGCAGTGTAGAGCAGTGGAGGATCTGTAAGCCTGTGGGTGTGGTATGTATTCTGTCCTGGCTGACGACAACTGTGTTATGATGAAAACAGTGGTGTGATGATAAAAAAAAACAAGGGGGTAACAGGGGCGCTTACTAAAATAAATTTAAAACGAACTAAGTATTTAAACGTGTAAAAAAGTCTTCAAATACACATAGTACAAAAAATAATGCAAAAAACACTTCCTAAAATAAACAATCCATGAATGACTCTTCATATACAGTAAGTGAAAATAAAGCAAGCAGTGCAAAAATTTGTGAAGGTGCAACAATCCAGTGCAAAATTTACTCCTGTATAAATGTCCGTGTAAGCAGGATATAGTATCACACAATGAAAAATAAATCATCAAAGGTAAAAATATATAAATTAAATATATAAAATATATAAATATATTTATGTCCAAAATAAGCAATTCCCAAGACAAGTGCAAAAAATAAAATAAAACAGCCCTTTGTGCTGGAAAAACTCTGGAACACACTCCACAGCAATGTGCATGTAAATCCAAAAGAAAGTGCAAATGCAAGCAAACGTCTTTATATTGCAGTAATATCCAATGGGCAAAGTGCTTTATCCAGTGCTGGTACCACACATTTCCCCCAGCCTCTCACCTTAATAGGCTTAAAAATGAGCCTTTCTGTACTATCCCTTTGAGACGATCCCTGCTCTCTTTTCCTTGCGGTTCCACCTCCTGGTTCCAATGCTCAAACAAAACATAGAAGGCACTCCATAGTGTAGTATTTCCCCCAAAAACTGCTTTTATTAATAAAGTAAAACACTCACATTTGAGGAGAATAATTTCAGCATAAAACGACAGTGTGTCTGCAGGAAAGACTTCCGGGTTCAGCCGCACCCGGAAGTGATGTCACCACGGCTCTATGTTCTATCCTCACGTGTATCGTGACTGTCCACGTCACTTTTTCAAAGGATCTTTCCTGCAGACACACTGTATTTATATATTTAATTTATATATTTTTTAATTATTTTTCAATTTTTACCTTTGATGGTTTATTTTTCATTGTGTGATACTATATTCTGCTTACACGGACATTTATACAGGAGTAAATTTTGCACTGGATTGTTGCGCCTTCACAAATTGTTGCACTGCTTGCTTTATTTCGCACTTATATGAAGAGTCATTCGTGGTTTGTTTATTTTAGGAAGTGGTTTTTGCATTATTTATTGTAATATGTGTATTTGAAGACTTTTTTACACGTTGAACTACTTAGTTAGTTTTTCAATTTATTTTAGTAAGCACCCCTGTTACCCCTTGTTCTTTTTTATACTGTTATTAGTGTGTGAACACTCTTCAGGTGGCCGCTACTTTTTAGTTTAGTGTTATCCACCCACCCCTTTAGTTCGCGCATTAGTTCCCCCATTTTACACAGTGGTATGATGATGTCACCACTGTGCTGAATCAGTAAAAGCAAATCTGAGTACCAACATTTTCGCAGTTTCAGCATGGCATTGTTGAGAGAGCACAGGAAATTAGGTCATGACAGGATGACTGGCAGAATGAATAGGTATACACTTAAAATAATCTAAAAAAAAAACTGATTTAGGAGATTAATAATAAAAGCAAAATCTTGATTTTAAGAGTAGCTCCACTTTCGTGGGAAAAAAATATAGCAAATAAAAGAATAATAATAATATAGCATATACAATTGCAACACAGTAAATGTAAGTAATTGAATGCTATTAAAAATTACCTATCTTTTTCAATCTGCGGCTCTGTAATTTTCTGCAAAATGTAATGCTATATGGAACGCACCCTGACATGTCAATTTTTGCTTGTGTGATTTCCTCACTGATTTTCTCAGGAGTCTGCACTAAGATACAAGTCAGATTTTAGACATCCTCTGCAACAAAAAATGCTTGGTATACTCACTCCCCTTCTTCCACAGTCCCCAATCCATCTCCTGACAGTACAGAGTTATGGGAGCACTCTGCATATGCTCAGTTTGGTGTGTATTGCTAAAGAGTTTTTTTTCTTGGGAGGGTGCATGTGATCAGCACAGGGCCAATCAGCACTGTCCAGACAGAGGGTCAGGGGTCCTGCAGCCTCGTAGGACAGTCAGAGGAGAATGAAAACTCCTCCTACAAGCTTTAACCAGACACTGATAGAAGTCATAAGACTGCTACATACTGCTGATTAGTGTTGGGCAAATGGTTCCGGCCAAGCAAAAGTTCAGCCCGAACATTGCATGGTCGCCTGTTCAGCGAACACCAGAATTTGCGGGGAGCTCGGCAGGATGTTCACCCACTGAGCACTCCACAACGCACTGCATGCTTCACAATGCATTCTAGGGCCCTAATTGGATGAAGCAGGTGTAGTGTTAGTATAGTGTGTGAGTATAGTGTAGTGTCACTGTAGTGTGTTAGTGTAGTGCAGTGTTTAACACAGCATTACATAACATTTAGTGCTGTATAGTGTTGGGCGCAAAAGTTGGATCCAAGCCTGAGTTGGGGCTGCACATTGGCTGTTCGCCCATTCCGTGAACTCCCGAGTAGTCGGGGTGTTTGACTATTTGTTCGACCTGCAGCGTGCGGCACAGTGCATTGGAAGCCCTGATTGGCTGAAGCAATGAAGGATTTGTCCAATCAGAGCACAGACCACTGTCAGAGACATGACTGGAGAAAGTTCCCAGAGCAGCCATTTGCAGTGTGATAATGGAGTGGAGATAGATATGTAGCGGCTATTTGACATCCTTACTGTATTGCCATTCTAGCCAGAATCTTCAATGAAGAGACACAGGCTGTCAGTTCTGTTGGAGTGGGTTCCTCCCTCCCTTTTTTTTTCTTCTAACTGTGAGATAAGTCATAGACTGTGAGATGAGTCACAGGCAAGACAGCCTACTCTTCCCTTTCCCCTATTTCTTCATTGGCAGAGGAAAGACAGCCAATCAAAGGAAGACTGTAGGAGGAGATTGGAACTGTGGGATATAAAGTCCCAGCACAAAGCAGCCTGACTGACTTTTAAGGTGACAGGACCGCAAATCCCAGGCTGCACTGCAGAGAGTCAAGAGAATTGTAGGAGAGACCAGGGGCGGGCTGGGCCAGGGGACAGAGATGCATTTTCCCCCTGGGCTGCTCTAATATGCTCTACAAAGGCCGCTGTGTCGCCAGCTCAGAACTGCACATGCACAGTTTGTGAGCTGGCCGAGTGCGGCATCTCCATCCAGTACTGTGAGCCAGCGATGTCTCAGGGCTGACAGTCTGTGTTACAGAGCGCAGCACAGCCCCGCCCAGCCCCTCCCTCCTCCACACGAATGGCTGGCAGAGGCTGGACCTGCTCTCTCTTTCCCCGCCCACACTCCGGGCAGCCCGAGGATGTTTGAGGATGTGTGGGCGGGAAAGTTCAATCTGAGCAGTTGGCTCGAATCCAGTGAGTCTCCTGGAGGCTGTGACCATCCAAGTAAGTGAGCTCCTCCTCTCTCCCTCTCTCTGTAGTTAAAGATTTTTTTCCCCTAGCAGCCTGTGACAGTGACACTACCTTTCTTGCCCTAGGTGTTATGAAGTGGGCTCACATTGGCATGCTGCAGTTTGTCTGCAGTGCTGGTGTACTGGCAGTCTTCCTGCATGTTTCCCCTATTCCCATTGAGGTTACACATTTTTACTGTATGTTGTGAAAGTGCACATACATGCAGCAAAAATGTGCAACCTAAAAGAAGTCTGAGGGACTATGACTGTGGAAAACTGCCAGTACACCAGTGTGAGCCCAAAGGCTTGTATTCACTTGCAGCAGGCACTGCCACTCCACTGAAAAGTGACAGGCAGAGGAGGTGAGGTGGAGGTGATTACCCCCTAAATGCCAATCCCTCCAAGTAATGGCACTGTTCACTTTGAACTCCACCTTGTTTCCATTAGTCTCTGTAGGTATTAGATGTGCTTTCACCTTATTGTTTGCACATCTAATACCTAAAGAGTTCTGGAAATAAGGTGGAGTAAAAAGTGAATTTCTACACCTAAGTGGAGCACCCCTTTCAGAAGATTTGAGGATATTATTAAACCCAGAGACTGGTGAACTTAAGAGCCCTTTCACACTGAGCCACCCATAGCGTCTGCAGTAAAACTCCGCTATTTTTACCGCCGATGCTATGGGCGGATTTGCGGTGCATTTCGGGCACTAGCAGGGTGGTTTTACCCCCCGCTAGCGGCCGAGAAAGGGTTAAAACCACCCGCAATGCGCTGCTGCAGCAGCGCATTGCCAGTGGTATAGCCGCGCTGTCCCATTGATTTCAATGGAAAAAAGTGGTGGAGGAGTGGAAAACACAATGCTCCTTCACCGCTCCAAAGATGCGGCTAGCAGGACTTTTTTTACCGTCCTGCTAGCGCAACGCTCCAGTGTGAAAGCCCTCAGGCTTACATACAGGAGAGAATGGAGCAGCTGTTTGAGGGCGGATTGCAGGCGCTATTTTTAACGCTATAGCGCCTGCAATACGCCCTCAGTGTGAAAGGGGTCTAAGCCACCATAGACAGATTTAATTTTCTGCTGAACCAGCAGAATTTCGATCTATCTGTGTGCAGAATGTGGTTGTACAGAATTCAATCTATCAACTGACTTCAGTACAGCCAGCATCTTTCTTTTTTTTTTTGGCGATCACTGCTGGCAGCTTTAGCTGCCAGCAGTGATCATTGTATTCTGATGGCTGGAAAACTTTCACCCACAGAGAGTGACCCCTTCGTACTGCCCCCACTGAGAGTGACCCCTTTGCACTGCCCCCACAGAGAGTGACCTCTTTGCACTGCCCCCACAGAGAGTGACCCCTTCGCACTGCCCTCACAGAGAGTGACCCCTTCGCACTGCCCCCACAGAGAGTGACCCCTTCGCACTGCCCCCACAGAGAGTGACCCCTTCGCACTGCCCCCACAGAGAGTGACCCCTTTGCACTGCCCCCACAGAGAGTGACCCCTTCGCACTGCCCCCACAGAGAGTGACCCCTTCGCACTTCCCCCACAGAGAGTGACCCTTTTGCACTTCCCCCACAGAGAGTGACCCCTTCGCACTGCCCCCACAGAGAGTGACTGCTTTGCACTGTGGGCAATGTGGAGCAGTCTCTCTCTCTGTGCAGGCAGTGTCAAGCGCCTTGAGGCGATTTAGTTCGCAATTGTAGCGCTATACAAGTTCTCACTCACTCACTCACTCACTCTCTGTGCAGGCAGTGTCAAATGGTCTCTCTCTCTCTCTGTGCAGGCAGTGTCAAGCGGTCTCTCTCTCTGTGCAGGCAATTTCTAATGGTCTCTCTCTCTCTCTCTGTGCAGGCAGTGTCAAGCGGTCTCTCTCTCTCTCTGTGAAGGCAGCGTCAAATGGTCTCTCTCTCTCTCTCTGTGCAGGCAGTATCAAGCGGTCTCTCTCTCTCTCTCTGTACAGGCAGTGCCAAGTGGCCTCTCTCTCTCTGTGCAGGCAGTGGTCTCTCTCTGTGCAGGCAGTGTCAAATGGTCTCTCTCTCTCTCTCTCTCTCTGTGCAGGTAGTGTCAAACGGTCTCTCTCTCTCTCTGTGCAGGCAGTGCCAAGTGGCCCCTCTCTCTCTGTGCAGGCAGTGCCAAGTGGCTTCTCTCTCTCTGTGCAGGCAGTGTCAAATGGTCTCTCTCTCTCTCTCTGGGGCAACATGGAGCAGTCTCTCTCTCTCTCTCTCTGTGCAGGGAATGTGGTGTAGATGGATGGTGAGCTGATTCAGTGGTTCAATGGGCCACTTGACTGGACTTGCCCCCCCGGCCTAAGGCTGCCAGCCCTCCCCTGCGAGAGACTATAAAAGTACAGGGCGGACTAGGCCCAGGTCTCTTTGTTTCCTGTATCCCCTCATGTAAACACCATCCTGTCACTGTGAGAGGGGGATTGCGACGTACCACGCAGTGTACCATATTCCAACCTGGATGAGAGGGGCCTGGCTCTGCTTGCTGTTCGTCTGACATCCATCCAGCACCACTTGGGTCGCCTGACAACCTGTGCACTGAGCTTCACATTGGGAGATCGATACGGCGGAACCGCTGCACGAATGTTGCTACATGAGCTACTGTTTGGAAGGCATTGAATCGGCCTGGTCATTGGTGAGAGGGCAGTCGCCCAACTTTACAAATCCTTTCTCACGGTTTCACTGGGACACATTGCACAGACATCTCTACCTTAGGAATACTTTACTGAACCTACTTTGAACACTGTGCAGAGACATCTTTAGCTTTCCTCATTTTGAGAAACCTTTCGCTTGCTGTTACAACTTATTGGATAAAAGTTAATGAGCGCCTCCATGCTGATGAAGATCATCAGATCTGCAATGGTGACATTACTGTCATTGCTGCTATAAGGGCCCTTATACCATTACCTTTAAGTCAGACCTCTCATTAGAGTTAACAGTTAATAGTTTGGCCTGGGGTTCCCCTTTAATATTGGTAATATCTACAAGTATTCAATAGTTTTGAAGAAGGTATTTATGGATTATCTGTCACTGACTGTATTGATGCTGTCTATTTGCATATTTGTTTGAGCACTATAAAAATCACGTCAACCAAATCCTGGTTGTTTGTCCAGGATCTGGTTGACCAATACCATTTTGAGTTCTTGCTGCCTTAGTAAATAGAAAGAAACCATTAATACTTGAACTGTGTGAGTGTGTCATTACTGTGGTACTGTATTCTATTAATCACATTGCCAGGTGTGCCAGAGGGGCTGAAGCCATTCCTGGGGTTGAGAGGTGTCGTGGAAATATAGCTTGTGTACAGAGCACATAGCCTATATTTCCTGTGCTAAACATGCACACTTCAGAATCATCTTTTTGCAATAATGCTATCTATAGGCTAAGTTCCACTCACCGTTCATCCCATCATTCATTCAAGGAAAGCAGCATCATCACAGGTCTTATCATCAAGTCATCCCAAAGCAGAGTGTCCCTGGGATAGCCAGCTCTCTTTATTTATAGTCAACATGGGCAACAAAAGAAGGTGTTGGCTTCACAAGACCGCCATTCAGACATTTTGTATATTTTCAAAAGAACCAATCACAGACATGTTTAAATTCAAATATAATCCTAGCAGTGAGGTGTGCAAACGGCTGTGTACAGGGGTCATGCTTTCTGTGAACAGTAGAAAGCATGGCTTTGTACAAAGCTGTGTGCAAACCAACCTCACTGCTACCAATGACGGGAACTATACGACAATTATGCCTCAATGGACCACAACTGTCGTACAGTTATGCTACTGTTCTTGTGGACACAGATCTGTGCGCTCTTAGTCATTTAACGCCCCCCGTCAGGAGGTGGCCAGTCCCCCGACGAGGCGTAAAAGAACATCTCTAAATGGAGCAAACATCGCTGTTTCCATAGGAAGATTTTCTCACCACCGATCTTCCACCAACGTCTGTATGTGCAAATACGCTCAGATGAGTGCATTACAGCAAAACTGACATTGGGGGGACATCTGACAACATACATTAATACATTTTTCCACAAAAGTCCTCCCTTTTTTGTCATATGCACCCCATGTGTCCATCGATGAAACTTGATCTGCTTCTTACACCTGGAAATGAATCAGTCCTTAGTCCATAAAAAGGAAAAAACACGGCTTAACATGTAGACTCTACTCTTCAGGGGCATGACTTATAAAGGAGGACACGACATGGTGAGCTGTAGTAATCACCGATCCGTCTGTGATCCTCTGTGTCTTGTATGTGGGTCCGGCTTCGGGGCGTCTCATCAAGGAAACTCTGGTCACGCGTCAAATCAGGCAACAGGAGCACCTCGTCACGACATAGAAAGAATAGAAATAAAAACGACATGAGTATATATATTCCCACTTCCTTTAACCACGATCCGCTGTAAAATAAAAATTAGATCCCCAAAGATCCCCAGACCCTTGTAAAGGACTCCCAACCTTCACTTAGCTACAGCTCTGGCTTCAACAGTTACATGAAGAATCCTATCCTTAACGGATGAGAATTGTTCAATCGTATACCAAGCTCGAGCCCCCCCCACCTTGTACATGCAGGATACCATGCCCAGACCTGGTCGGGGTTGGTGAACAAATCCCGTCTAGCTGTCCCTGCCATTCTTAATTTCTCACGCCATTAGATCCTCGCGATCGGCCACGAGATAAGATGCTGGGACAGCTTCACCATCACGCATGAACCTCTTGCTTTGGGGGAATTACCTTATAAGCTGCAGATCCACATAAGCACCAAACTAAAGTTCAAACACACTTGTGGGCTGCCTAGATACCCAAACCGACAAGAGGCAGAGCCATTAAAACTATAACCAATTTTACCCTCTAAAAATGCATCGTTAGATTCCATTGACAAGTGTCTGTTCGGAGTCTTCACCAGTCTGTCAAAACTCCTCATACCCATAATAACATCATAAATGGCATGTACCGCTGTCATCGCTGGGGACTAAAACTTGGTGAAGACTCAGAACAGACCCAGCAATCGGTCCTGTTCGCTTTCTGAGCTAGTCAGGAAATACACTTTAAATAATAACTTGGGATGCTTTTCATAGTTACCCTTGCTAAAATTTACTAAACAACAAAAATATAAATAAACAAAGATACTCCTCATTCTTTGGTGTGGTTGAGCCGCTTCTTGCAGTGGCTGGCGTGGTCTCATCCCTCAAGCTTCTTTACAACAACCCAGTCACCTGGTTGGAAAGAATATAAACTGATTATTGAGTCAGGGTCCAGGAGGGACTCGTGAACCCTGTGGTGGACATTTTGAAGTTCATGTCACAGCGATCGCACCTCCCCCATCAGCTGAGAATATAAGTGACAACTAATGAGGAAAGTATGACTCTGGTTTTGATTGACCTCCAAACAACCCTCATATGACAATAACCCAGACATCGGGACTGTGGTCATTGCATAACCTGTGCGTGGCTTACAATACCTGGAACCATTGACAAAAGGTTCTTAGCATCTGGGATGGGAACCTACTTCACCAGACTGCTGCTTGCCGATTCAAATTCTATCAAAGAAAGACAGTCTTGGCACAAACTTGGTTAGAATTACAGAGGTTAACATTATTTGTTTGAAAAAAAACTGTCATTCTTACATTTATCACTTCCCCCCCTTTTCTTCCTCATTACAGACTGAAGGAAGAAATGCGTGGTGCAGGAAAAAAGAAACAATGAAATAGCCCATGATACTTTTACCTCCTTAGACTCGTATTTATCCATATGTACAGCTGTCTATATACACCTGTTCTCTATGTACAAACTCCTTGGACCTGAAAAATACTTATAAACAAAATCATTACTCTATCCTTCCATATTTAACCTGCAAAGAATGGTAAACAATAATGACATTCCTGTACATTGGTAAATTGTCAATGACATTCTTTCAAAACTGATTCAAACAAAACCCTCCTTAACCCTTACTTTTCCCATTCCTACAAAAATACAACAGCCGCGACGCATCGAAGGATCGCCGCGGTAAGTTCGAACATATTCACGTTACTACATACAAACACTCAGATACAAACGTGGGGGAGATACTTCATAGTTTCCAAAACCACAAATGAAAAAAACAAAAACAGACATAATTCTCCTTTTACTCTTTCAGCAATAGAAAAAAATACAATGGGACAAACATGAGAGCAGCGCGAGAACCTTGCATGGACCAGCCATACAAAGTTCAAACAAACGGGCATGAGACTACACCGTTCCTCCATCAACACACTCATCATTACAGATTTCTGAAGCCACAGCTCAACTACATCCAAGGTACCTTTATTCTGAGGTCTCGTACCTCCAGCAAAAGTACCTTCCAAAGGGAGTACACCTTACTGTACCCTCTGACCAGATATGTCATCCTTTAAGGGGTCTCATGTCCGGAGCCCCAAACCCAGACCTCATGTGCGGTGCAGCTGTCTGACTGGTGCACTGCATGGACGGCACATTGTCCATGATGATTCAAATCACTTTTTTTTGGGGCGAACTCTGCGTCCAGAGAACCCTGCGCTTTATTTTCAGAGCGGTTATGGTTTGCAGCTTTATTACCATAATCGACCCCTGCATCCCGATTATTCTACATGGCCTGAGCAGGGCTGTTAGCGTACTACTCCTCACGTTTATGCTAATCACAGGAATTCCGATTATTCTACACGGCCCGACCTGTCTCACTATAAACGTGTTTGTCAGACGAGCTGCAAAGCACCATGAAATCCTCCACTATTCAAAACAATATTATGGCTTCTTTCTACCTGCATCTAGATGTTACAATAACGGTGATGCCCCCCTGTTTACTCTCTACCTAAAACTGTATTACAGTACAAAACTTCACAAAACTGGAACGAAATATAAAACACTTTTAAACGCAAAAATGCTTTCCATTTTCCTTCCAAACACAAATCTCATTGGCCAACCTTTCAGACAACCCCAAGCTCCTCCCACCAACTTCCCTCTGATACATAAATGCTGAAAATAAACTTCCGGTTACATGCTCAGCTCTCAAAAAAAACAAACTGGTTTATTTACATATCAATTGTTCAGGAAGAGGGAGGGGGAGGGGGGGAGCCCAGCCCTAATCGCCTTGTCTATCAAGACTCCAAAAAATCCATGGCTAAATATCATTTATATTTCAACAATTAAAAAAAAAAACTTTTTTTAAGGAAACAATGGAATAAACCCCCCTTTGCAAGTGGGAGGGAATCCCCCCTGACCCAAATACTGGTAGGTCAGCCAGATCCCATCCATAAATAGGCCCCAGCATGTGTGTGTGTCCGCAAGCGCGTTGTGGCCCCTCGGGGTAAGACTGCGCTATTTTAAGATACCTCTCAACTCACCTCAAAAGGTGATGCTTAGAAAAACAATTTAAACCAGAAACAAAACCAGCCTCTCAGTATGTCACCCTGGTGTCTCACTACTCTCCCCAGCAGTGCACAGGTCAAACTGAAAGTGCATAAAACAGGACAAAACTTTGCCAATCAACAAATGCCAAAACAGCATCCAGGGGCCGTGTTTGCTAAACTGGAACTTCCTATCTCAAACTGTAAACGTCTCTCAAAATGGCCGACAAGCCAGGACAACAAAATGGTGGATGACCACTGCACACCTCATGGACAACAACAAAAATGGCGCCATTAACGCATGCAATTTTTCCCACCAAAACCAGCACAAACATCACACTGAACACCACATGGGTTCCCCCACACAAAGGAAAACACAAATGGCCTTCAAATTCCAACGCAGAAAAGACCGCACTACATTCGCACCAAACATCAAAAACTGAGAAATTCCATCAGCAAAATAGCCGATGAATGCCACAGCACGGTCACATGATATCACACACAAAGGAAAGGTGGCTGCACCTTCCCCTATAGGAAGCCTCTCAAAATGGCTGCCAATGACCATGGCAGCATGGCAGACAAGATGGCCATCACATGCAGTTTTTCCTGCCAAAACCAGGATCTCTTCACTAGAAAATCAAAAATGTTTTTCTCCACAAAGACTACACAATTAAGATTCACACTCAACCATAGACACAAACTTTACGCTACTTCAACTCAGACCCTTATATGATACCCACAGGCCAAGGCGAAGCTGCGTCTCAAGATGGCAGACAAACCAGATGACCATTAAAACATTTTAAAAACCCTTTGGCCACTAAACAGCACATTCAATAAATGTAAGTTACATGAAACACAACTCAAAACATACACTCCTGTCCCTACCCAAGTTCACACACACACACACACACAGTGGCCTCCGCTTCCATAGCAATGCCTGGCCACTTGAATATGTGGCAGGAACTTTCAACTCAAAAACCAAACCCTTTCGTTAAAATATTTTTACACTTATGGGGACATGTGTCTTTGTCCCCTACAAAGGCAAAAATCACAATCTATCCATTTCTATTTTTCATAGAAATCACAAACACTACACACATACAGTATATTGTTGCTTGTAACATCAGATCATCATCCCTCAGGGCGTAGCACTTCCACTACAAAACTCCTGCATGCCATTTACAGAGTCACCAACTTTCACCATTGTAACTGATGACCTGCCCCTCCCCCACTAAAGCACATGGCACACAGGGACAAGACTTTAACAATGCACAAAACAATCTAATCACATACAGTCTATATTTCTCATTTAGTTACACTCTTACAGCCCGCAGCTTCCCCACATAAACATCCAGGCACATACGATCGTATTCACAGACATACGATCTCTCTCCCAACAAAATCACACACACACACACACACACACACACACACATCTCTCATACTGCAACCCTACAGCATTACCTCAAAAAGACGAAAAATTTGTTCTTTTACAGAGTAGAGCCCCCACACATCGGAACGTAGATCCACTCTCCCCCCCATTTCGATCCGATGTCCAAAGGGACTGCATCTATTCCCAAAGGTCCTGGCCCGCCATTAACTGTCGTGGAAATATAGCTTGTGTACAGAGCACATAGCCTATATTTCCTGTGCACACTTCAGATTCATGTTTTTGCAATAATGCTATCTATAGGCTAAGTTCCACTCACCGTTCATCCCATCATTCATTCAAGGAAAGCAGCATCATCACAGGTCTTATCATCAAGTCATCCCAAAGCAGAGTGTCCCTGGGATAGCCAGCTCTCTTTATTTATAGTCAACATGGGCAACAAAAGAAGGTGTTGGCTTCACAAGACAGCCATTCAGACATTTTGTATATTTTCAAAAGAACCAATCACAGACATGTTTAAATTCAAATATAATCCTAGCAGTGAGGTGTGCAAACGGCTGTGTACAGGGGTCATGCTTTCTGTGAACAGTAGAAAGCATGGCTTTGTACAAAGCCGTGTGCAAACCAACCTCACTGCTACCAATGACGGGAACTATATGACAATTATGCCTCAATGGACCACAACTGTCATACAGTTATGCTACTGTTCTTGTGGACACAGATCTGTGCGCTCGGAGTCATTTAACGCCAGCCGTCAGGAGGTGGCCAGTCCCCCGACGAGGCGTAAAACAACATCTCTAAATGGAGCAAACATCACTGTTTCCATAGGAAGATTTTCCCACCACCGATCTTCCACCAACGTCTGTATGTGCAAATACGCTCAGATGAGCGCATTACAGCAAAACTGACATTGGGGGGACATCTGACAACATACATTAATACATTTTTCCACAACAGAGGCAGAGTAACCGACTGAACCAATTTAAGCAGCTCCTTTGGGGGTATCGCTACAGATAGAACAGGGCTCTGTTCATTGCTACTAATAAGTTAGTGTGCCATGCCATTGTGTGCTGTTGTGATTCTATTGTGAGTGTAAAGCATCAGTGTAGTGTGAATATAGTGATAGTGCAGTGTGAGTGTAATGTGACCGTTCATTTTTACTTTAGTGTCAGATTAGTGTAAATATAGTGATAATGCAGCGTGAGTGTAGCATGACGGTTCATTTTTACTGTAGTGTCAGTTTAGCGTTTCAGGAAAGGTCACCTGCAGTATATTGAAGTGTGTCAGGGCAGTTTTACTGCAGTATAGTAGTGCATCAGGGCAGTTTTACTGCAGTATAGTAGTGCATCAGGGCAGTTTTACTACAGTATATTGAAATGTGTTAGTGCACTTTTACTGCAGTATATTAAAATGCGTTAGTGCACGTTTACTGCAGTATATTGAAGTGCGTTAGTGCACATTTACTGCAGTATATTGAAGTGCACCAGGGTACTTTTAGAGCAGTATATCAAAGTGCTTTAGTGCACTTTTACTGCAGTATATTGAATTGTGTCAGTGCACTTTTACGGCAGTATATTGAAGTGCTGCGTCGGGGTACTTTTACGGAAGTATAGTGAAATGCGTTAGTGCACTTTTACTGCAGTATATTGAAGTGTGTTAGTGCACTTTAATTGCAGTATATTGAAGTGCATTGGTGCACTTTTACTGCAGTATATTGAAGTGCGCCCGTACAGTTTATTCTGCAGTATATTGTAGTGTGTCAGTGGAGTGTGTCTTTGTAGTGAGTACTCAAGTTAAAGTACACCAAATACCACTTTCAATTGATTAAAGTGCATCCAAGTACACATTTCCCTGCCTCTATTACATTTTGATATTAAGCCCCCCTCATCATGTCTGGGGGACCAACAATGAGAGGCAGACATTCCCATCACACTGTGAGGGGCCAGCAGCGTCTGTATCCACAGACAAAGGTGGACATCGTCTGTCCTCAGGCAGAGCACCATTTCCTATGTTTAGTGATTTTGCCCGTGCTATCCAGCCACAGCATGCAGAGGAAGTAGTGGACTGGCTAACTAAACCATCCTCATCCTCATTATTAATATATTATTATACAGGATTTATATAGCGCCAACAGTTTACACAGCTCTTTACAATAAAAATGGGAAACACTACAACTACAATACAGTTCAATACAGAAGCAATAGGAGGGCCCTACTCGTGGAGCTTACAATCTAAGCTATCACCCAAGCTGAGTCTAGTGCGCAGTCCACAGCAGCTGCCAGAGTGGCTTATTCTGCCTCCATGTCCACAGCTACTCCTGCCATAGCCCCAGCATCATGCATGGAGGAGTCAACTGAGTTATTTTAACACAGTGTCAGCCACTTTTTCCTTGATGATGCACAGGCATTACTTAATTCTGATGTTGGTTCTGAGGTTGAGGAAGGTAGGAACATGAGCCTACAGAGAGGGGAGAACACTGGTAAACAACATATTGGCAGTCATGTCCCCCCAGCCGCAGCGTATTGCCAAATTGGCTTTAGTGATGATGAGGATGGAGGAGATGATGATGAGCAGAGGAGCTGGACTCTGTCAGATAGAACAGAGAAGGAAAGTGAGAGTGAGGCACAATCCCAATGAGGCAGCCATCATGGAAGAGTAGAGAGCAGCCACCCTATTTCATCACATTTTGGAGCTGTTATCTCCCGGGCCCACTTCCTACAGCTGAGCTGTCTGGGCCTTTTTTAGCACATGTGCTGCCGATCGTACTGTTGCAATTTGCAAACATTGCCTCAAGCATATCAAGCATGGCAAAAACACTAGCCTTTTGATTACCAAGACATTTAACCTTCCACCGCTCAGCCTATTTGCAAGAGCACCTGAAAGCCACACAAAAAGGAAGCAATTCTATGTCTACCCCACCATATCTTATGACCTCTCAGGCAAAACATTTTTATTGTTTCACTTTAAGCATCATTAAAATCACTGCTCCTTTAAAAACAATCTTTTAAAAGTTTTATTTTTGCATTGGTACATGTCCCCAGGGAAGTAGCCAGGCCCCATACACTTTTTATTGCCAATAACTTGCATATAACCCCTCAAAATGGGGACTTTTGATTTTTCAAGTTCAGGTCCCATAGACTTCAATGAGGTTCGCCGTTCAGGTCTGAACTTTTCTGGTGTTCAGGAGTTCTGGCGCCAATGAACCATGGGGTGTTCAGCACATCTCTACTGCTGATGAGAAAAGGTATTTAGCAGTTTATATTTACTAAAATAATTGCATTTCCATGTTATGTGTACTGTGGGAGACCAGGTATAGTGAAAGCAGGGTCCCGGGTTTAGTAACTCTGTAATCATTTACAAAGTTATGTAAGGACAGCAACCTTTCTCATTAGAGCACTGCAAGTGCATCAGCTGGTCAATTATGGAAAAGTCACTCTCATTCAGAATCAGTATTCAAAAGACATTGAAGAATAAACAGCTTTTTCTTCAAAGCAAAAACAGGTAGAAATCTGCAACACAGTTTGGTGAAATCTATGCAATGTACATCACCCAAATGGATTTTTTTTTTCTCAACAAAAGTGGAGTTTCTCTTTAAAGGAATTTTGTATTTTTCCCAGAGGTTCACTTTAAGCATATTGAGGTGACTACTTTTTCAATAAACATCACAAAGAAAAGTTATTGCTTATGAATTAATAGTCAATAATCACATGGGTCCATTAATATCTCTAAAAAACAAACTGCTATAGTTACATTAAATTGTTTTACACTTTGTACAGTAATAGTTTTTAAAAAAAAAAGATAAAATATGACATATTGACCTTTTGTAAAGGCCCCACTCTTGAGAATAATTTTTAAATATGTATGTCCCAAGAAAGGCATGCTAGGACATATCAGAGTAAATAATTTAATCTATGGTGCCTGTGTCTTATTGGATTTTGGAACTGTTATTCATCCTAGTATGAATACACTTTCAACCACTGCCTAGGACTGCTCAGTTCCTTTGGTCTAGTGCCAAGCAGGGTCATAGGGCTTAGGTTCCCAATAAATAAATTGACTGAGAGGTGATACCATGTAGCAGTAGTGTGGTCAGTCTTGATATCCTACAAATGATTTTTGAGCTGTGATCAATGGTAAAACAATTGCTCCCTATTAATTTACATTTGTTTGGCAGACAAATGCCTGAGTGAATCATCTTGAAATCCAGGTGAAAGGGCAATTCTGTGAGTTACAAATTCTTTGTATCTCCTGAACATATATATGGAGGCAGATTTTTCCAGGCGCAGATTAACAAAAGTACTGAATTTGTTATTTTACCGATTTTATCATACTTATGTTTAAGCAAATGTAATAGCCTTTTGAAAAAGGCTTATTATTTCTGATTATATACAGCAAAATTCCAAAACAAATCTTATATGTAAAAAAGGAAATATAATATTTATCATTTAAATAAACTAGGCTATCAAGTAATTATGTTTTCACCAATATTATGACTAGACCATTTGATTTTGAACAATTATGCAAATAGTTTTTTTTACGTTATTAGCCTAACAATTATTTAAAGATCATTTCTATGTTGGAATTTGAAAAGGAAAGTTTTTATAGCATGTTATTGTGGTAAAAGATGCAATATGACATATTGAAAGCTTGGTCAAAACATTCTTTCCATTGAAGCGTGAAATACTATTATCCAGGTCATATAAACTGTGGCTAAGAAAAGCTAAAGTCATACTGTCATACTTTTAAAGTTATTTTGGAAAAAGCAAGGCTGAGAAAGTTTATCAATATTTTTTTGTCAAAGAACGCAGAGATAAAGCATTTACCTTTAATTGTGAAACAATTGTCTCAGTGGGTAGAATGTAAACATTAGGTAACAAAGCTTTTAGGGAAAAGTACAGCAAAATATCAAATGGGTGATGTGACAAGGGGGTCACTTTGGACACAGGGTTAATGGAAAAACCCCAATATGGTCTATGATAGCCATATTCAATGCTGTACATACATTTTATCTAGATTGGGTCTGTAATATTGATCCACCATATTCCTCAGGAAAGCTGCAAAGAACTATTTACTGTTTGATTATGACCTCAACAGGGTAATTGAAAAGTAACGCCTTCATGATGTTGGGACACATACTGTTAGATGCTAATGTCATCACCCCCAGCCCCTTTGTGTAATCATTGCTGGGAGGAATTAAGGTGATTTGCATTCTATTGTTCATTATGACTTGGGAAGGTCTGGTGTGAATAGAGATACTTAACACCATGCCTGTGTGTATGGTATCCGGCAGACAGACTGGCTGCCAACACTTTGTGATAAGATGTGTATTGGGGATCGTTATATTCTATTGTGTGGGATCTTTTGAAGCCTAGCAGACGTCAGGATGATGTGTTGAGTCTTGTGATGTGTGGGTGGAGCTGAGCCATTGTTCATGTTAAACTAATGCAGTATTGGATATATATAAAAGTAACAATGTTTCTCAATAAAAGGCATTCGATTTAGGAAGATACAGAGCGTGCGTCTCGTTCTTCCAGAAGGATTAATTCCTATGGGAAAGGGTCGCCTGGCTGTGGAAGATTGGTAGCGGATGTGTGTCCAGGAGAGGGGAATATTTAAACAGTGTTTAACCCCCTTTTATATTTGGGGTGCCGTTACATTGGTTGGCAGCAGCGGGATTTTCCCTCAAGTTCCTGGGACACTCCAAACCACCACAGTGAATGACCAGCTATGCAGCCTGCATGAAAGTCACGCTGAAAGACCTACTTGAGAGCCGAGATGGACCAGAAGAGGGTTGGTGATGCAGGACCCCGGTCAGTTGAAGACCTGTTTCAGCAACGTGTTCAACAGCGGTTGGCATTATATGGTGCTAACCCATCAGAGACCGCCATACAGGAAGCCATTAAAGGCATCCAGCTGCAGGATGCCCGACAAGAGAGAGAACGAGAGCGACAAGAGAGAGAATGAGAGCGACAAGAGAAAGAACTAGAGCGACAAAAGAGAGAACTAGAGCGGCAACATGAGTAGAGAATGGCGGAAATACGGCAATCGGAGACAACGCCTAAAGAACCAGCCGCCATGGAAGAGGAATTCGGAAGGAGGTTGCGAGAGATGCAGATACAGCATAGAGGACCAGCATCAGAGGATGTCCTGCTGGGATGGTCTGATTCAATCCGCTGCGAACTCTGGAAGAAAGCGCTAGCTCTCGAGCAGCAACACCAGGGAAAAGTTCTCCCCTCCATCCATGTAAGGTACTGGTCGCAGTATGAAGTACGAATGCTGTTATTGGGGGAACAACCGAAGCAGGAGTGGACAGCTGAGTTAAGCAGGCTGATCCGGGCAGAGATGCGGTTGGACGAGAGCTACAGAGCCCTCCGGTGGTATGTAGCCCAAGAGTGCCCATGGTCAGCGGATGACAGCCCCACAGAAGGCTTTGACTATGATGGCCTGGGATTGTTGTATTGGAGGCTGTCCAGTGACCCTGACTTTGGGAGTGATCAGGAGTGGCGTTTGGAGGAAATAATGGAGCACAGAGAGCGAAAACTGAATGTCTCGGAAGGGCACTGGGCAGAGGAAGATTTGGAGTTTCTGGCCATTCAGGAATGGGAGCTGGAGATCGCCTACAGACAGCTGCTAGAATCTGCTCAGCAGCAGGGTGGTGCTACCTTTGCCTGGGACTATCAGGAAATACCAGTTGACAACTATGAAATCCTGGCTGAAGAATCAGCAGTGGAAAATCTGAAGATTGCCACCCCTAAAGCCGAAGTGGATGATATGGAGTTCCAGGGAGCTAGCCTGGCTGAAGAATCGGCAGTGGAAAAGCTGAAGATTGCCCTCCCTAAAGCCGAAGTGGATGATATGGAGTTCCAGGGAGCTAGAGCAGTTGGCTCATCTCCCCAGCCACAGATTACAGAGGGTATGGCCTTAAGGGACTGTTCAGAGGATGTTAGGGATTATGCATCGCCGGCCCAAGTACTGGCAGCAGGACAAAGTACTGCAGACCCCTGCTCTACACCCGTGGCAGTTTTGGAGGCCCGAGGTGAGAAGGTGATGGTTCCTCTTTCCCAGTGGATTTCAGAGATGCAGGGAGGAGAAGCAGGCCCCAACAGTTAACCAGAGCAGATAGTGTGGAGTCCCCAGCAGAAGTGCTGGCAACAGGGCAGAGTGATACCCACCTCTGCCCAGCACCGGAAACCACTGTGGAGTTTCAGGGAGCCGGGGCAGTTGGCCCCCCTCTCCAGCAACAAGCTGAGGTGGTAAAGCTTTTACCCCCAGCTGAATCACTGGCAGCAGGGCAGAACGCTACTGGCATCTGCACACAACTGCAACTTGAGCGGATATCAGTGGATGGGACTGCGGTCTCCACTCACAGCAACCCAGCACAAGAGCTGGTAACAGAGCAGAGTGCCACGGGCCTCTGCTCTCAACTAACAGAAGAGGGAGTTCCTGTGGTACTGGATGGGACTTCGGTCCTCACTGACACAACCCCAGAAAATGGTGTGACACTGAGACAGGAGGATGTCAGCCTTGCTTTGCAAGCACTGGGGGATTTTCACCTACCACAAGTGGATGGGACTTCAATCTCCACTTGTATACCCCAGGGATGCTGGGCAGTTGGCCCAGATCCCCAACAGCATGACGGATTGAACCCAGTCACCCTGTCTTCTCTCCAGCGGCTGAAAGGACTCCAGGGAGAAGGGCCAGTCCAGGCCTCTCCCCAGCGGCGGGTATGTTCTCTGAGAGAGGCAGAGGTTGGCTGGGTGAGTAGTGCTCTGTTTGGAGCAATTCATTTGGGGTACTGTGTGGATACCGGCATTAGAGGAATGGACCTATGGACTAACTTCGGAGTCAACCCGTCTGGGGTCGCCTCCTCTGTTAGTCTCCTGCCGAAAAGGGAGATGTGTGACAAGGGGGTCACTTTGGACACAGGGTGAATGGAAAAACCCCAATATGGTCTATGATAGCCATATTCAATGCTGTACATACATTTTATCTAGATTGGGTCTGTAATATTGATCCACCATATTCCTCAGGATATCTGCAAAGAACTATTTACTGTTTGATTATGACCTCAACAGGGTAATTGAAAAGTGACGCCTTCATGATGTTGGGACACATACTGTTAGATGCTAATGTCATCACCCCAGCCCCTGCCTTTGTGTAATCATTGCTGGGAGGAATTAAGGTGATTTGCATTCTATTTTTCATTATGACTTGGGAAGGTCTGGTGCGAATAGAGATACTTAACACCATCCCTGTGTGTATGGTATCCGGCAGACAGACTGGCTGCCAACACTTTGTGATAAGATGTGTATTGGGGATCGTTATATTCTATTGTGTGGGATCTTTTGAAGCCTAGCAGACGTCAGGATGATGTGTTGAGTCTTGTGATGTGTGGGTGGAGCTGGGCCATTGTTCATGTTAAACTAATGCAGTATTGGATATATATAAAAGTTACAATGTTTCTCAATAAAAGGCATTCGATTTAGGAAGATACAGAGCGTGCGTCTCGTTCTTCCAGAAGGATTAATTCCTATGGGAAAGGGTCGCCTTGCTGTGGAAGATTGGTAGCGGATGTGTGTCCAGGAGAGGGGAATATTTAAACGGCGTTTAACCCCCTTTTATATTTGGGGTGCCGTTACAGGTGATATACCACAGCAAAAAGTAAATGTGAAAGGATATAACTAATAGACTTGTGCACAACGGAAAAATTTGTTCCGTTTCGGTTCGTTTCTTTCCGGTCCTGTTGATTCGTAATCATTCGTAATTTTGCTAGACGGGATTTTTCGTGTTCGGACTCATTCGTATTTTTGCAAGCGACATTTTTCGTTGAATTTTTTGTTGCTTTATAATTCGTACTTTCGGTAGAGTACGTTGTTTTTCGTTGATTCTGGACACAACTCCTACTTTCGTAACTTTTTTTGGGTTCGTACTTTCGGTAGAGTACGTTGTTTTTCGTTGATTCTGGACACAACTCCTACTTTCGTAACTTTTTTGGGGTTCGTTGATTCATAATTTTCCGTGTCTCTCTCACAACGACGCTGCCTATTATGCCTAATGTGCTTCGAATGGATTTGTACTTTTCTAAATACATTGCGGTTATTTGTAACGATTCGAAATCTCGTATTTTACTTTCGTTTTTAACATGCGGCTATAGGCTCCGCCCCTGTACACCATTTTGAGAGGGTTCAGCACGGTGAGGGAGAAGCAGAGAGCAGAGCAGAGTGAGTGTTATTGTGCTTCGAATGGATTCGAAATCTCGTATTTTACTTTCGTTTTTTACATGCGGCTATAACCTCCGCCCCTGTACACCATTTTGAGAGGGAGTTCAGCACGGTGTGGGAGAAGCAGAGAGCAGAGCAGAGTGAGTGTTATTGTGCTTCGTATGGATTCGTACATTCGTAACTTTTTCATAACGAATTATGCCGAAGACATTCGGGCATTCGCTATTTGCGGTATAATTTATTTCGGATTCGGTCTTATTCGTAATTGCTTTGTTCGGAAATTCGAATGCTTCCGAATGTCCGAAAGTTGCTAAATTCGGACGAATTTCAATTCGTTACGAAACGAATTGCACAAGCCTAATAACTAATTGTCGCAGTCAGAGATCAGGCTGGGAGACCAGTAGCTATAACAGTAGAGAGGCTCCCACTGACCAACAGGATAGGTGACCTGTGAGTGACTACAAAAATTGACTTTATCTGCACCAATCTTAGTTAAAAAAATATATGTTTATTCATGCTCTGTTAACATTAAAAAAAGGCATATACTGTAAGCATAAAACATCATACAATTCACCCTACACAATCACATACAAGACCCTATTAAGTAGGATGCTCCTGTGCACAGTGACCATGGATATAGACCACGGCAGGGTAACTTGATGTGTTAGGGCTTGTAGGACATTTTATTTAAAAAAAATATAACTTTTCTAAAGCTGCCAACCTTCTCTGTGTATACAATAATGCCAGCCTTGCCTACTTAGAGCAAAATTACTGTGTACTGGGAGGGGGAGCAGGGCAGAAGTACTGGACATGCTACACATATTCTGTGTACTTTTTTTGAGCTTGTGTAGCACGCCGAAATATTTCTTCTTCATTTGCTGACTACAGCAAAAGCTGGCCACTAGTATTAACAATTGTAAGTTGACCTTGTGAGGTTTGACCCACATTGACTTTGATATATATATATATATATATATATATATATATATATATACTGTATATATATGCATCTGCATATTCCCCCCCCCCCTTTTTTTTTCTATTGTCTGTTAGGTTGGGCTTTTTTACGTGTTGTCTATCTCCAGATAATTTTTCTCTGCTTCTCCTGAAGAAGCAAGGTCTTCCTTCTGAAACGTGTCAAGAATGTCAGCACAGATCTCCCAGGTTAATGCTGGATATTCATATGAACTGTAATAATTTTTCTTGTTGATCAGTATTTAATACCATATACATATTCTTAGGCTATTTATTCATGCATTATGTGTTGTTTTTAAATGTATGTTAACCACTTAACGACCGCCCACTGTAAATATACGTCAGCAGAATGGCACCGACAGGCAGAATCACGTATATGTACTAAGCGATAATTTTTCTGATCGATGTCTTAGCGTCGGCGATGCTGATCGGTAGCCAGTAATTTTTTTTTGGTTCGCCGCAGGTTTTTATAGCGGCGGGTACCCCCATATATTACCTAATAAAGGTGTAACCCCCTTGATCACCCCCCAGGTAACCCTTTCACCCCCTAGCACCACCGTCACTATGCGATCATTTTTCTGATCGATGTCTTAGCGTCGGTGATGCTGATCGGTAGCCAGTAATTTTTTTTAGGTTCGCCGCAGGTTTTTATAGCGTCAGGTACCCCCATATATTATCTAATAAAGGTTTAACCCCCTGATCGCCCCCCAGGTAACCCTTTCACCCCCTATCACCACTGTCGCTAAGCAATCGTTTTTATGATCGTTGTCTTAGTGTCGGTGATGCCGATAGGTAGCCAGTATTTTTTTTTTAGGTTCGCCGTCAGGTTTTTATATAGCGTCAGGTACCCCCATATATTACCTAATAAATGTTTTAACCCCCTAATTGCCCCTAGTTAACCCTTTCACCAGTGATCATCATATAAGTGTTACGGGTGACGCTGGTTAGTTAGTTTGCTTTTTATAGTGTCAGGGCACCCGCCGTATATAACCCAATAAAGGTTTAACCCCCTGATCGCCCGGCGGGTGATATCAGTTAGGTTTTAGCGTCAGAGAGGGTCTGCGTCACACCCCAGGCAGCGTCAGGTTAGTGCCAGTAGCACTAACACCCACACGTGAAGCATACACCCCCCTTAGTGGTATAGTATCTGAACAGATCAATATCTGATCTGATCAGATCTATACTAGTGTCCCCAGCAGTTTAGGGTTCCCAAAAACGCAGTGTTAGCGGGATCAGCCCAGATACCTGCTAGCACCTGCGTTTTGCCCCTCCGTCCAGCCCAGGCCACCGAAGTGCAGTATCGATCGATCACTGTCACTTGCAAAACACAACACACATAACTGCAGTGTTCGCAGAGACAGGCCTGATCCCTGCGACTCCAGTGCTGTAGGAGGTGATTTCACCACCACAGTTAAAAAAAAAAGCATATATGCCGAAGCATTGGGGCAGCAGGAGCGGAGGAGCGATTTTGCTCCTAATGCCGCGTATATACAGTCGAAATTCCGACGGAGGCTTGCCCGCGGAAAAGTCTGACCATGTGTAAGCGGCATAACTTTTGCGAGAAGATGCCCCCATGCTTCGGCATATATAAATGGTGCATGTATGCCCATCATTAGAAGTGGGTGGATGAAGGGCGGTATTCTAATGGTGGGCATACCCACCGATCAATCTTTTTTTTTCGTTCAGCCAACAGGCTGCATGAAAAAAAAGATTACAATACATGTCCAACAAGGACCAGCAACGTACTGGTATGTTGCTGGACTTTGAATGTTTATACCAGAATGATGCCTGCGGGTTTAGGTATCATCTTGGTATCATTCTTTTCAGCCAGCGGCCGGCTTTCATGTAAAAGCAATCCTAGTGGCTAATTAGCCTCTGGACTGCTTTTACAAGCAGTGGGAGGGAATGTCCCCCCCGGATATAAAAAGCGCCATTGGGAAATTGGGAAAGCATTTTATCACACCGATCTTGGTGTGGTCAGATGCTTTGAGGGCAGAGGAAATATCTAGGGTCCAATAGACCCCAGTTTTTTCAAAAAAGAGTACCTGTCATTACCTATTGCTATCATAGGGGATATTTACATTCCCTGAGATAACAATAAAAGTGATAAAAATAAATAAATATGGAAGCAACAGTTTAAAAATAAAATAAAAAAGCAAAATTAATAATAAAAAAAAAAAAAAAAAAGCACCCCTGTCCTGCCCTGCTCTTGCCCAATGGCGAACGCAAGCGTCGGTCTGGCGTCATATGTAAACAGCAATTGCACCATGCATGTGAGGTATCACCGCGAAGGTCAGATCGAGGGCAGTAATTTTAGCAGTAGACCTCCTCTGTAAATCTAACGGGGTAACCTGTAAATGCTTTTAAAGGCTTTTAAAAATGTATGTAGTTTGTCGCCAATGCGCGTTTGTGCGAAATTTTAAAGCATGACATGTTTGGTATCTATGTACTCGGCCTAAGATCATCTTTTTTATTTCATCAAACATTTGGGCAATATAGTGTGTTTTAGTGCATTAAAATTAAAAAAAGTGTATTTTTTCCCAAAAAATGCGTTTGAAAAATCGCTGCGCAAATACTGTGTAGAAAAAAAAAATGCAACACCCACCATTTTATTCTGTAGGGCCTTTGCTTTAAAAATATATATAATGTTTGGGGGTTCAACATAATTTTCTTGCAAAAAAAAATATGTTTTCATGTAAACAAAAAGTGTCAAAAAGGGCTTTGTCTTCAAGTGGTTAGAAGAGTGGATGTAAGCTTCCTAATGTTGTGTATAAAATGCCAGAACAGTTCAAAACCCCCCCAAATGACCCCATTTTGGAAAGTAGACACCCCAAGCTATATACTGAGAGGCATGTCGAGTCCATGGAATATTTTATATGTTGACACAAGTTGCGGAAAAAATACAATTTTTTTTTTTTTTGCACAAAGTTGTCACTAAATGATATATTGCTCAAACATGCCATGGGCATATGTGGAATTACACCCCAAAATACATTCTGTTGCTTCTCCTGAGTACGGGGATACCACATGTGTGAGACTTTTTGGGAGCCTAGCCGCGTACGGGACCCCAAAAACCAAGCACCGCCTTCAGGCTTTCTAAGGGTGTCAATTTTTGATTTCACTTCTCACTGCCTATCACAGTTTCGGAGGCCATGGAATGCCCAGATGGCACAAAACCCCCACCAAATGACCCCATTTTGGAAAGTAGACACCCCAAGCTATTTGCTGAGAGGTATTGTGAGTATTTTGCAGATCTCGCTTTTTGTCACAAAGTTTTGAAAATTGAAAAAAAAAAGAAAAAAAAATGTTCTTTCTTCATTTTCAAAAACAAATGAGAGCTGTATGGGGTCATTTGGGGGGGTTTGTACTGCCCTGTCATTTTAGCACCTCAAGAAATGAGATAGGCAGTCATAAATTAAAAGCTGTGTAAATTCCAGAAAATGTACCCTAGTTTGTAAACGCTATAACTTTTGCGCAAACCGATAAATATACGCTTATTGACATTTTTTTTACTAAAGACATGTGGCTGAATACATTTTGGCCTAAATGTATGACTAAAATTGAGTTTATTCGATTTTCCTTATAACAAAAAGTAGAAAATATCATTTTTTTTCAAAATTTTCGGTCTTTTTCCGTTTATATCGCAAAAAATAAAAATCGCAGAGGCAATCAAATACCATTAAAAGAAAGCTCTATTTGTGGGAAGAAAAGGACGCAAATTTCGTTTGGGTACAACATTGCATGTCCGCACAATTCACAGTTAAAGCAGCACAGTGCAAAATTCTGAATTCACCTCTGGTCCTTTAGCTACCAAATGGTCCGGGGCTTAAGTGGTTAATAAATGTTCTTTTATTCGTTACTTATATGTCTGAGGCGTGACTCATTAAAAGTCCCATGGGCCCAAATATGTTTTTGTATGTATACTAATTGGGACTGAGATATCACCTCTACTCACCTCACACCAGCCCCCTCCTCTTTTGTTAGTTAAATAAGAAGTTCATGGGGGGAGTAACGGGTTCAGGGTTCAAGAGAAACAAGACACAAAGCAAGGTTGTCTAAGGAATTAGGCAGGGAACCTAATTCTCAGGTAGCTGGATCAACAAGAAGAGACCGCCAGACACAGCAGATCAGATCCGGGTCCTGTACTCATGTCTGTGGAGTCCTATCAAGGAGACCAATGGATGACCTTCATGTCTAAGCTCCATCATGATTTTGAAAAAAAAAGAATCCTTGGAACCTGAGATTGCATTTGTCTTTTTCAATTTAAGCCAAATTCTGGAGAAAAAAATTAAATCCTTTGGGGACTATTTAACTGAGCATTTAAATCCATTTGGACTTAGGATCCAACTCTTTTCCTCATTTGATAACATTGACCCTACTTTTAAAACTTTTTGGGAAGGTAATTTGAAAACATACGCTAAAACCATGATGTCATTGTTAATCGATGAATATCGAAAACGTATAGTTGACTTATAAAACAAGAAATTAGTCGCACACTGTAACTCTAGCTATTGTTTGTGAAACGCGTCTACCATTGTCTGTATCTGTCTGACCCTGTTGACAATAAAGATGACATCAAGATAAGTTGGAGTTCCAGTGTGCGACCAATTTCTTGTCTTATTCGTCTTCCACGGTGGTGAGCCAAAGTCTGCACCTGTGATCTACCTTACACCTGATTCTGCCTGGAGCTGTGTGCTTCTTCTTGTTCTCTGCTGTATAGTTGACTTAGAAGGTAAAATCGAGAAACTACAAAACTAAATGATACATTTACAAAATCACACACTTTTTCTGGACTTTGAGGAGAAACTTAAAAGCCATTTGGAAAAATTGTATAAAGATATTTTGATTAAAAAAGACAAGAAGTTTCAACAAGATAAGAGAGCTTTCCAAGACGAAAAAGCATACAAATGGCAATCAGGCCAAGTTGGCATACCTAATTCCTTCAATGTATTTAGAGCAAATAGGCGCATGGACGCTCATGAATTACCTGTATATTCACCTATGTCTTCTTCTTCCCTATCCCAGTCTTCCACACAGTACAAAGGTTGGAGACAACACAAACGTCCCCGTCACAGTGACGAGTCACATGACGACTCTTTCCATATGGAGGGTTCCCCTTAACGGTCAGGTAACAGTCACGGAAGTCACTTTCGGAGTAAGACACACAGTGACACGTCCGGCACACACCCCAGCCAGTAAACATGGACCCTCGCCCAACGCATCACATACCACACCATTTACTCCACATCAGCCACCACTGGGCACTTTTTTAGCCCAAATGAGGGTTCGAATATAGACCCATCAAAAAAATTCTCAAGCACATCCACCCAAAATACACAAATCCAACAAACACAAACCACGCTAAATGTTGTTAATTTATTTTCACATCCTCTTGATCAGAATGAGATGGCTATCCTCGTGGTCTCACTTTTTGCCCAGACTCCCAACTCGACAAGTTTGAGACCATAAAGGATATCCATTTATTCATATGCAATATTTTACTTAAGAGCCTCTATGCTAAAAAACGAACCTTGCAGCCCGGGCAAACTATTTAAGATGTCCGGGCCCTAGATTACTTGATATCACTGTTGGATTTTTTTTCATCTGTGAATCTCATTGATTCTATAGACATAGAGGCTCTTCTTGTAGCAGTGGAGAAATACACCCACTGTACCTCCCACTACACTGAATTCCAAAGCTTCTCTTTAAAAAGAAATCCACCATTTACCCTCCACCAAGTTCTAATAGTAATGCAGCCACCTTCCTAAAGTTGGTATCTGCTGACATTCAGAAATTAAGATTTTTTTCTAGTCCAGATCCCAATCCCAATCTTTTTTTTTATAATTGTAATTTTTATTGGGTTTTAAAGAACAAACAAGATATTGTTACATTATGCACAATATACAGATATCAAACACAGAATGATATCAAAGAAGAAAAAGAAAATTAAAAGTAGGAGGAATTTGTCAAGCAATGTCCATAAGTACAGAGCACAGGCGTGCTCGGTACACCAGATCAAAAATATATAAAAAACAACTTATAGGTTTACAATAGGGATTAATAACCAAAATGAAACCTTAGGCGTCAAAGACAAGGGTACCTATGAAGTACGTATATGGTAGGAAGCAAGAAATGCGAAGCTAGTAAATATCAAGCTAGTATATGTCAAGGTGTAGCAGGTGATGCGAGGGTCCCATAATCCGATCGATCCCAGGGTTCCCACACTTTATCGAATTGGGGAATTTTATCATGCACAGAGGCCGTTAGGTATTCCATCCTCCGAATCTCAGCCACCAGATGGAGAAACCTAGGCCATGGAGGAGGCATATTAGATAGCCAACATAATGGGATAAGCCTTTTGGCAGCTAGTAAAATGTAGGAGACAAGCCGATTCACCTTCTTGGGTATGCCCGGAAAGGGGAGACCCAATAAGTAATTTAAGGGATCGAGCGGTAGGGACACACCCACCACCCTCTGTATCAGCAGCCTCACATCATGCCAAAAGGGTTGGATCATAGAACACTGCCAAAAGATATGGAATAGGGAACCCGTTTCAGTCCCGCATCGCCAACAGCGCGGCGAGACTGAGGGATCATATTTGTGAATTACATTAGGCGTTCTATACCAAAACATAAGAATCTTAATGGACGTTTCCCTTTGGGACACATATTGAGAAGATTTGAATGTAGAGGACCATATCCTATCCCACATCTGGACCGTAATAGGTCTATCCAACAAAATAGACCATCTTTTCATGTAATGGTGGGTTGTCTCAGTCAGTGGAGTAGACTCATGAAGGAGACGGTGTATAGAATATATTAAATGTAGTTGGTATGGACCCTGAGCGCATATGTATTCAAAGGTAGTCGGTTTGTCAAGAATCAGAGTTGGGGACTTGGAGTGGAAAAAATGTCTAACCTGCAGGTAGAAATGGAAAAGTTGGGTGGGTATATTAAACTTCTTACTCAGAGTTTCAAAAGTATGCAAATGTCGCGTGATAGGATGTACCAAATTCCGGAGTTGAAAGAGAGGAGCATCAAGCCATGAGAAAACCCTGCCCAGGGACAAACTGTCTGGTAAATTTGGGTTAAACAATACATTTACAAGGGGAGAGCATGTTGAAGCAAGGTGATGAGTCTTAAGGCATTTACGCCAAATGGTTAAGGTGAAAGCCATCGGAGCAGTACATTGGCGTTTGAAAGTGGAATCCAAGGATGAGACATTGTCCCAGACCAAGGAACATGGGTGGACCGGGTATAGTACCCCCTTTTCAATGGCAGACCATTGATTTGGTGCATGTAGGGAGGACCACAAAACTATAGCCCTCAAGTGTGAGGCATGGTAGTATTTAAAAATGTCCGGGGCACCCAATCCTCCCCTGGACCTTGGGGCGAATACCACTGAATAAGCTATACGATGTGCTCTATCGCCCCATATGAATTTTAGAAAATTCCTCTGAATCACTTTTAGTTGAGAGGAAGGCAGGGCAACTGGTAATGTTTCAAAGTGATAAAGTAGTCTGGGTAATATAGACATTTTTAGGACGTTAATCCTACCCAACAGAGACAGGGGATATTTTGTCCAAGCCATGAGGGATTTGTTAATGTCTAAGACGAGAGGTGGGAAGTTGGCTTGATAGAGAGAAGAGTAAGAGGGGGTAAGAAGGACACCCAAGTATTTAATGGAGGTGGTGCACCATTTATAAGGATATGACCTTTTAAGCTGAGATAACAATAATGCTGGAATGTGTATAGGGAGTGCTTCAGTTTTGGAAGTGTTAACCTTGTAACCGGAGATGGCGCCAAAGGAGGCTAGTAATTTATGTAACAAAGGAAGCGATATTAACGGATTAGTTACAGTGAGCAGAATGTCATCCGCAAAGAGCGACAGTTTATATTCTCCCTGCCGCATCACCACCCCATTGATATCTGGATGGGTGCGGATGGACTCGGCCAGGGGCTCCAGACATAAAATGAAAAGTAACGGTGATATAGGACACCCCTGCCGAGTTCCGTTTGTCATGGGGAAGGCAGGCGACAGGAAAGAAGACATCTGAACCTGGGCTGTGACTGTGGAGTACAGGGCCTCTAGGGCTTTTAAAAAGGGACCAGTGAATCCAAACGTTTTGAGGACAGCGAACATATAAGGCCAACTCAGCCTGTCAAAAGCCTTTTGGGCATCTAGACTCAAAATTAGCGCCGAACGGGATGACCTATCCAAAAGATCTATCAGATCTATTGTACGTCGGGTGTTGTCCCCCGCATGCCTGCCAGGGACAAAGCCCACCTGGTCTCTATGGATCAGTTTAGGAATGAGCTTAGACAATCTGGATGCAAGAATTTTGGTGAAAATTTTATAATCCGAATTCAAAAGGGCTATGGGCCTATAATTATCTGGGATTGAGGGGTCTTTACCAGGCTTTGGGATGACTGAGATGTAAGAGTGGGAGAAGTGTGGATGTGGAGATGTGCCCTTAAGCAGTGAGTCGTATAAAGACAGCATATGAGGAGACAAAATGTTGAAAAAAGTTTTGTAGTAAAAGTAGGGCAAACCATCAGGGCCAGGCGATTTGTGCAGAGGTAGCTCTTTGATTATAGCCAACAACTCCTCAGCTGATATAGCCACATTCAAACTGGCCAAGTCCGCTGAGGATAGTCTTGGAAGGTTTATGTTAGAGAAGAAAGTCTCAAATTTTTCCTGAGTAAAGTTAAAGTGGTTCTCTGGAGTCAGGCAATTATACAATCTGTGGTAGAATTTGCCAAAAATATTTGACATTTCGCGGGGGCAATATGCTCTAGAGCCGTCGGCCTTCGTAAGAAAATCGGGAAAGGAATTGAATGGGCGTGGTCGTAATTTATGAACCAGCATCCTATGGGGCTTATTCGAAAATTCATAGAATTTTTGTTTTGTCCATAGTAGGGATTTAGACGCCCTGTCGAGCTGTAAAGACTTTATTTGTTCCCTAAGGGAAATTACCTTTTGGAGTTTCAACACCGTGGGACCACACAGCAGTCTCCGCTCTGCAGTTACCAGAGCAGATGTAAGGGACTGCAGTAGGCCATTTCTATCCTTTTTTAACCGGGCGCCTTTAGCTATGCAAACACCTCGGAAAACTGCCTTGTGCGCCTCCCACAGTGTGGAAAACTCGGAAACTGAGCCCATGTTAAGCTGGAAAAATTCCTCCAAACTTTTGGCTAGGATAGAACGTGGAACTTCGGACTGTAGGAGATGATCATTCAGACGCCAGTGACAGGATTTGGTATAGGCCTGGGAAAGCATGAGGTCTATCACAATGGGAGCGTGATCTGACCATGTGATAGGCAATATGTCCGACTCTATCACATAGGGAATGAGTGGGGCTGTGATAAAAAAATGGTCAAGGCGTGAATACATTCTATGAGCTGGGGAATAAAATGTAAACTGCCTAGCAGAAGGGTGCCTGATCCTCCATGTGTCGAAAAATTGACGGGACCTAATACATTTGCGGAAGGAATTGGAATGCAATATAACCTGTTTTGAAGGTGTAGAACTAAGGAGAGACTGTCTATCTCTAGTGGGTGACATGACCTGGTTAAAATCCCCACCAATAATCTGAAAAGGTTGAGAACGAAATTGAGGGGAGTCAAAAAGTTTGTTGAGAAAGTCAATCTGACCTGTATTGGGGGCATAGAGATTCACAAGAGAGAAAGAAGTATTCACATATTCACATTCCAGTATGAGGAATCTCCCATGTGGATCAGCATGTGAGCTTTTAACCTTGATAGGACAGGATTTCTTGATCAAAATCGCCACTCCCGCCTTGCCCGTGAAATCAGAGGCAAGGAAGGAGGTGGGGAAGAACTTCGAGGCAAATTTGAGTGAACCACCAGCCCTGAAGTGAGTTTCCTGGATCATCACCACATCTGCGCCTGAGGCCCTGAAATCCTTCAGGGCCATCCAGCGTTTGCGGATGGAACCCAGACCCTTCACATTATACGACATGATCTTTAAAGCCATAGTAAGACATTCAAATAGGCTTGTGTAAGGACTTTGAATCTAAAAAATAACAAAATATAGGAAACAGAGACATAAAAGCAAAAATGCGTGTAAAAGCAATGATGTGAATAGACATTGCAGACAAGGGCATCCCTTCGGAGCCCAAATAGTAACAGATAAACCCTGTAAGGAAATGACATTCGGTTAGGAAAAAAAAACCATTGCACTTTCAACCTACAAAGCTGACTTATAACCATGGACATAAGAAAAATAAAAAAAATAAAAATCAACAAAAAAAAAAAAAGAAAATAGAACTTAAGTTCTTGAAAGCCTGAGAGCCACTTGCGTCTCAGGGGACCTTGGAAGTAAGCCAAGGCCAAATAGGGACATACACGAACTTCCATCAGAAAACTCTAGCAAGAGAGATGGGGAGGATCGGCTGCTCTCCTTATGAACTCGGTAACCTTTAAAATAAGTCTGACAGTAGAGGACCTGTTGACGACGATTAGAGAGTCAGCAAATAAACAGGAGGTACTGCCAATTAGGGTACGGTGACCAAGAAGGAAAACACTGTCAACAATATTTGTAGTGATTTTCACCCCATGGGTTGGAGAAGAACTCTACCCTGAACAGGAACCAAGGTAGACTGAAAAACTTTTGTAAACCAGAGCAACAATCTTCGTATCTGTTTTAGAATCGAAGAGAAACGGAGATGCAGAGAGCATCAAATTATGGATCCAGAGAGGAACGTATGAGTGAATCAAGGAGGTTGGTTGGAGGCACGCAGACGTTGGGGTGTTGAGAATTGTTTCCTTGATTTGCCCCTCACGGGGGTCCAGATGCGGTTAGGAGTGGCGGGATGTTGACGGACCTGGGCAGCTGGAGGGATCAAATCATCTTCTGGCAAAGGGGGGAGGCCAAGATGTTTCAGGAAGCTTCGCCTTCCTGCAGTTCACGCAGGGTAACCTGAACACCATCTCTGGATTCAATAAGGCGAAAAGGGAAACCCCAGTAGTAGGGGATCTTATGATGTTGTAGATGGGAGGTGATTGGGCGTAGATTTCTACGTTTAGCAAGGGTAATTGGAGAGAGGTCGCTAAAGATCTGCAATTTTGCTCCTTTGTACTGAAGTTGGGATTTATTGCGCGTGGCCAGGGTCAGTGCCTCCTTACTTTCAAAAAAATGGAATCGGACTATAACATCCCTGGGTCTAGCTCCAGCCGGAGGTTTTGGGCCCAGGGATCGGTGGGCCCTATCAAGGCGCCAGTCTACATCCACCACTGTGGGGGGCAGGGTATTGAAAAGACCAAGAAGATAGGTGCGTAAGTCAGGGTCTCCTACCGTTTCCGGGATACCTCTGAAGCGCAGGTTCTGCCTCCTTTCCCTGTTCTCCAGGTCCTCCTGCTGCAATTGCAGTTGAGAAACCGAAATATGTAGGTTATGATTGTCCTCCTCAACAGCCTGAACATAGCTTATCAACTCATCAAATTTATTTTCAAGAGTGTCCGTACGTTCCCCAATTTGGTTGATTTCCCCTCTCAGTTCTGCAGCTAACTTGCTCACTTCTGCCGAGACATTGCACGTGATTTGTTGAAGCAGGAGCTGTAGCTTAGCGTCCAACTTGGCATCCAGAATGTCTGGGGTAAGTATCTCCTGAGGAGAGGATGAGATGGAATCTGGACCCTGGGTGGGAGCTATTGGAGGGTACTCAGCATTCTCCGTTCCCAGTAATGGGTCTATTGAAGTGTGCGGAACTGTGGGGGAGTGCGAGGTCGCAGATTGCGACCTGGTAACATAGCGTTCCATATCTGATTCTGCACGTGATCCAAATAAAGGCTTATAATATCGCTGCTGCTGGCCGACTTTTCCCATGAATAAACAGGCTTATCCCCGGGGCTATAATATGGCTAAGGTAACAACTCGGGGATCTTGGAGAGCAGCCAGGATCCTGAACTCACTTAAATGGCATCCCCTATGTCAGCTGGAACGACCATCATTCTATTTGTCATGTGTACCAGTCAGGTACAGCAGTGACTAATGCAGTGGCTGTAGAAAGGGGGATCCACAGACCCACAGATGTCCAGTGAAGAACCTAGGCTCAGAAGTGAAGTGAAGGGGGCCGGGCCCTAGATGCAGTGTCACTGTAAATATGAGGTGTACCCGGAGTAGCAATATGGCCTCCGACTTCCGTGAGTAGGCTGGAGCCGGGGGCTTTCCTGATAGCGTGTGCCACCCGGGTGAGATCCTTTCCGTTCAGGCCAAAATCTCCCCACCAGGACCAGCGTTCAGGGCCCCCCGGGCACACAGTCTCACCCTAGCGTGTCCCAATTGGAGGGGGCAAGGTACTACCCCACTACTCACTGTGTCCAGGGTTGGAAGAAGGCAGGTCGACAGGCCGCAAGATGGCGTCGGATCGCGGTATAAGGAAGTGAACAGCAGGGCCCTCCGGACGACTCCTCTGATGCTTAGTTGTTTTCCAGGGGTGAGGCAGCTGTCGGTCCGCGGAGGGACTGCCCCGGATTGCACAGGGTAGATGCTGAAGAGTGCCCGCGGATCCGTAGGCCCCAAGATGGCGGCGGGCCTCAGCAATGCGGGAACACTCTCAGGCCTAGAGCAGGAACAGTCGGCCAAAAACCTCCACTAATCAGCCAGGGCCATAGGAGACGAGGCCCAGGGGCTGATGGCACTGAAAGTGGGCCCCCCGGGGTGGGATAGGGCAGAGATGGCCGTGGATTTACACTGCCTGTGGAGAGCTCAGTATCCACACGTCCTCCCTGGTTCACGTCCGGACACGCCCCCCCCAATCCCAATCTTAATCATGAACGAAAGGCATTGGATGCATTAGTCCATAACCGCGACATTGTCATCAAACCCTCTGACATTTTATTGACCTAAGACATTTTATTTCAATGTCATATCAAAACAAACTTGGGAATTCATCAGAGTAGGCTTCCTGAGGGAAGCCACATTTTATGCTCCGCCCAAGCTACATAAGCACTCTACCAATCCCCCGGGCAGACCTACTATATCTGAATGCGGCAATTTAACTGAAAATCTTAGTCGCGTGGTCGATAATCATCTTAAACCCTTTGCAACATGTATGCCATCCTATGTACGTGACACTATTCACTTTTTGCAAATCATTCAAGACATTCATGTAGATAAACATTCATATCTGGATCTATGTTCAGATCAACGTTTATTCTCAGATAACAAGTGATTCAAACATAATGTTGAATTTTTGGAATTTATTCATAATCCTAGAAAAGGCCACTACAGACTGAAATGCTGAACCACTTGTGAAATGTGTCCTCTAGAGTCAGAGGAAAAGTATTATGTCATCAGCAAGCAGGGCTGCCTTTAGTTCTGTTTGTAGTGAGACAACCTCGCACCCTGGTGATTAAATAACAAATGTGTTTAAAGGAGTTGTAAAGGCACAAGGTATTTTATCTTAATGCATTCTACCTTCTGTGTGTAGCAGCCCCTCTAGGACCCCCTAATTACTTACCTGAGCCCCATCCCTCTACAGCGATGTCCACAAATGTCTAAGCCATCCAGGACACTCCTCCTGATTGGCTGAGGCACAGAAGCGGTGCCATTGGCTCCCATCGCTGTCAATAAAAGTCAGTCAGCCAGTCAGGGGAGAGAAGGGACGGGGCTCTGTGTTTGAATGGATTCACGGAGCTCTGACTCGGCTTGGGTGCCCTTATAGAGAGATGCTGGCTGATGGGGCACACGGTAGGAGGGAGGGACCAGGAGGAGCAAAGAGGGACTCGAGAACAGGAGGTTTCCGGGCTGCTCTGTGCAAAACCGACTGCACAGAGGAGGTAAGTATAACATGTTTGTTGTTTTATTTTTTTACTTTAAGCTGCCGCTGTCCAGTATTAACCCCACTAGTGGGGCAAGGTAAATATAATTGAAAATATAGACAGCCCCTGCTCCTCCCTAACACAAATTCCTCTTATAAATGTACCCAGTTGGTATACTTATACGTACTATTACCCTAGGATAATGGGATACAACATATGACTATGTATCAACATAATTGATCCATTACTAACATGAATGCATGATATTTGTGAACCAAATGGGTCAGATGGTAAATGCACCAACTAAAAACAAAGCGTTACTAGACCTACTGATTACCAACAATACAGACCAGATCACCGATGTGGAAATATGGGGAAATTTAGGAAACAGCAATTACAGGTCAATTAGTTTCAGTATAAATCACACTAAATTTCAAAAGAGCCAACTTCCCTAAACTACGATCCTTGCTAGAAGATACTAAATGGGATAAAATCGTAGTAACAAAGAACACGGAGGAAAAATGGATATGCTTTAGGAGCATATTAAATAAGGGTATTAGCCAGTGCATCCCAATAGGAAATACATTTAAAAGAGGTAATAAAAGTCCTGGGTGGCTTAACTCCAATGTAAAAATGCATATAAAAGCAAAGGAGAAGGCCTTCAAAAAATACAAGGCTGAGGGATCATCATCAGCATTCCAACATTACAAAGAATGCAACAAGAAATGTAAGGGTGCAATCAGGGTGGCTAAGATAGAACACGAAAGGCACATAGCGGAGGAAAGTAAAAAAAATCCCAAGAAATTCTTTAAGTACATAAATAGTAAGAAAGGGAGGTCAGATCATATTGGTCCCATAAAGAATGATGAAGAGAATGTGGTTACTAAGGATGGAGAGATAGCAAATTAATTGAATTTATTCTTCTCCTCAGTCTTCAAGAGGGAATCGGGGGGCTTCAGTAACCAAAACTGCAATGTTTATCCTTATGACACGTCACAGGAAGCACCCTCATGGCTAACAAAGGACAGAATGGTTCCAGATGATTGGAGAAAAGCAAATGTAAGACCAATATTTAAAAAAGGGCCAAGATACATCCCTGGGAATTACATACCAGTTAGCCTAACATGAATTTTATGCAAGCACTTGGAGGGGATGAAAAGGGACGATATACAAGAGATTAGTAATGACAAGGGTATCATTAGCAGTAGGGATGAGCTCGGTGTTCGACTCGAACATCGGCTGTTCGATCGTTCGACGAAGATCGAACGATTTGGGCAATTCGCGCCAAATTCGAGTGACGCGAACGGCCCACAATACACTGCGCCATTGCAGTGCAATCCCGGCGCTGTGATTGGCCAAGCATGCACTGTGACCCCGCATGCTTGGCCAATCACAGCGCCGGCAGCGAGGAGAGCCATAATTGGCCACAGGATGCCTGTGGCCAATTATAGCTCAGGGGGTTTAGTACACGCCTCACACTATAAAAGGCCGCCAGCGCGGTGGCCTTGTGTAGTGTGTTCCGGCGTGCAGGGAGAAAGAAGGATAGGCAGGGACAGTGTCTTTGTTATTTGTTCATTAACCTTGTGTGCAGGGAGAGAGAACGATGGGCAGGGATAGTGTCAGTGATATTATTTGCTAAACCTTGTGTGCAGGGAGAGAGAAGGATAGGCAGGGACAGTGTCAGTGATATTCTTTGCTAAACCTTGTGTGCAGGGAGAGAGAAGGATAGGCAGGGACAGTGTCAGTGATATTCTTTGCCAAACCTTGTGCATTTACAGTGTGTTGGCGTGCAGGGACAGAAAAGGATAGGCAGGGGACAGTGTCAGTGTCATTTTTGCTAAGCCTCCTGCACAGTATACACCTGAAGCTAGCCCTTATTGCTGTGTTTTCCTGTTGTGTAACACAGGCAGGCATCTGCAGCACTTACAGCGGGCTTAGTGTGCCTCCTGCACAATATACACCTGAAGCTAGCCCTTATTGCTGTGTTTTCCTGTTGTGTAACACAGGCAGGCATCTGCAGCACTTACAGCGGGCGTAGTGTGCCTCCTGCACAATATACACCTGAAGCTAGCCCTTATTGCTGTGTTTTCCTGTTGTGTAACACAGGCAGGCATCTGCAGCACTTACAGCGGGCGTAGTGTGCCTCCTGCACAGTATACACCTGAAGCTACCCCTTATTGCTCGTGATTCTTTTCATTTGTGTTACACTAACAGGCATCTGCAGCACTTAGAGTGGGCGTAGTGTGCCTCCTGCACAATATACACCTGAAGCTAGCCCTTATTGCTGTGTTTTCCTGTTGTGTAACACAGGCAAGCATCTGCAGCACTTACAGCGGGCGTAGTGTGCCTCCTGCACAGTATACACCTGAAGCTACCCCTTATTGCTGGTGGTTTTTTCTTTTGTGTTACACTAACAGGCATCTGCAGCACTTAGAGTGGGCGTAGTGTGCCTCCTGCACAATATACACCTGAAGCTAGCCCTTATTGCTGTTTTCCTGTTGTGTAACACAGGCAGGCATCTGCAGCACTTACAGCGGGCGTAGTGTGCCTCCTGCACAATATACACCTGAAGCTAGCCCTTATTGTTGTGTTTTCCTGTTGTGTAACACAGGCAGGCATCTGCAGCACTTACAGTGGGCGTAGTGTGCCTCCTGCACAATATACACCTGAAGCTAGTCCTTATTGCTGTGTTTTCCTGTTGTGTAACACAGGCAGGCATCTGCAGCACTTACAGCGGGCGTAGTGTGCCTCCTGCACAATATACACCTGAAGCTAGCCCTTATTGCTGTGTTTTCCTGTTGTGTAACACAGGCAGGCTTCTGCAGCACTTACAGTGGGCGTAGTGTGCCTCCTGCACAGTATACACCTGAAGCTACCCCTTATTGCTCGTGGTTTTTTTCTTTTGTGTTACACTAACAGGCATCTGCAGCACTTAGAGTGGGCGTAGTGTGCCTCCTGCACAATATACACCTGAAGCTGGCCCTTATTGCTGTGTTTTCCTGTTGTGTAACACAGGCAGGCATCTGCAGCACTTACAGCGGGCGTAGTGTGCCTCCAGCACAATATACACCTGAAGCTAGCCTTTATTGCTGTGTTTTCCTATTGTGTATCACAGGCAGGCATCTGCAGCACTTACAGCGGGCGTATTGTGTCTCCTGCACAGTATACACCTGAAGCTTCCCCTTATTGCTCGTGCTTTTTTCTTTTGTGTTACACTAACAGGCATCTGCAGCACTTAGAGTGGGCGTAGTGTGCCTCCTGCACAATATACACCTGAAGCTAGCCCTTATTGCTGTGTTTTTCTGTTGTGTAACACAGGCAGGCATCTGCAGCACTTACAGCAGGCGTAGTGTGCCTCCTGCACAATATACACCTGAAGATAGCCCTTATTGCTGTGTTTTTGTAATGTTTGTGCTGGAACACTGTGTGACCCTTCACCTTTTTCTCCTGATGCATGCTGGGAAGGGGCTGTACCAGGAAGTAGTGAGAGTGGTGTGTGAGACTGGAAGCAGCAGCAGCATGATGGACAGAAGGGATTACATCTGGTAATGACAGAATCCTGTTGTATTAGGACTCTATGTAACAAGTCATCATGTTCTGAGTGTGTAATAAACCCTTCCATGGTTAAGAAGTTCATCTGGCCTGTGTGTAACTTGCTGAGCAGATACTTTAGCATTGCTAGCAAAACTCTGAGAGACCCCGTGTCTAAGGGACATAACAGTGGCGACGAGGATTGTGGATTTTAGCACACATGGCCTTCATAGGGTTTATTCAACCATTTGATCCTGCTGCTGAATCATGGAGCTCCTGGGTGGAGAGGCTGGAGCAGTATATGGAAGCAAATAGTGTGGCTGCAGAAAAGAAAGTTGCAGTTTTCCTCACAATATTGGGTCAAGCTGCATATGGCACTCTCAGAGACCTCATTTCTCCAGACAAGCCAGCCTCTAAGCCCCTGCCTGAGTTAATTCAGAAGCTACATGAGCACTACAACCCAAAGCCATTAGAGATTGCAGAGCGGTTTAAATTCTACAGTAGAAGGCAGCATGCCGGGGAGGACATAAAGACTTATATCATTGCTTTACGTAAACTAGCTGCCAGTTGTCAGTTTGGAGACTACCTGCAGACGGCTCTCCGTGACATGTTTGTCATGGGACTCTGCGACCCAGCCATACAGAAACGTTTACTCACAGAACCCGACTTGACTCTGACGAAAGCCACTGACTTGCTACGGTCATGGAGTTGGCTACACGGGACGCCACCCTACTGAAGGCACCACCTGAAACTCCTGCAAGCCAGGGAGAGGAAATATTCCACTCTGCTATCACCCGACACCCAAGACGGCCGTCCCCAAATCTTCCTAAACCTCGCCACCCTAATTCTTCTGTCTCTAGGACACCAACTTGCTACCGTTGTGGTAACACTACTCACAGTGCACCTGCTTGCAAGTTCAAGGATGTCATTTGTTTTCTTTGTGGAAAGACTGGCCATATTGGGCGTGTTTGCCGCAGCTCATGCTCCCCGAACACTACCACAAAAGTTAAACGTAAACAGACATTTCATATGGATACCGACAATCACGGCTCCAGCTCTGATGAGGAAACCTGTGTCCAGCATTTTGGACTTTTTCGGGTAGCTGGGAGTACTCCTGCGATTAAAGTGGATGTCACACTCAATGGCTGTCCTGTCTCCATGGATGTTGATACAGGGGCGGCAGTGTCTGTCATTTCATGGACTGATTTAAAGGCATCGGGTCTGTCCTTACCGCTCCAACCTACAAATCTCACACTACAAACCTACAGCAAGGAACTACTACAGCCCTTGGGTTATGTGAAACCCCTTGTTACATTAGGCAACCACAGTTAAACTCTACGCCTTTATGTTGTCAATAAAGGAGGTCCTCCGCTGTATGGTAGGGACTGGATCAAAGCCCTGGGCATGCCTCCTCTTGCCATTGCCCAATGTACATTGCTTTCTGAGGTAGACCATTGGGTGGAATCCCTGAAGTCACGCTTTAAGGGGGTTTTTGAGGACTCTTTGGGCACAGTAAAAGGAAAAATGGCCCACCTCCTCTTGAAGCCGGGTGCTACACCTCGTTTTTGTAAGGCAAGATCAGTACCTTTTGCCTTGAGAAAGAAAGTGGAAGCAGAGCTGGACCACCTATTGGCTGAAAAGATCATAACTAAAGTTGATAGAAGTGAATGGGCATCGCCAATTGTGCCTGTCAAGAAAAAGAATGGAGACATTAGAATTTGTGGAGATTTCAGGGTTGCCCTGAACAACTAACTTCTTGTGGATCAATACCCATTGCCTCGACTTGAAGATCTATTTAGCTCATTGGCTGGGGGCAAAAGTTTACAAAAATAGACTTAAAGCAAGCTTACCTGCAACTGCAAGTACACCCAGATTCACGCCATCTGTTGACCATTAACACTCATAAAGGATTATTCCAATATAACCGCATGGTTTTTGGCATAGCCCCAGCTCCAGCCATCTGGCAGCGAATCATGGATGAGGTCCTGGCAGGCATACCTTTCACTCAATGTCTACTAGATGACATGCTCATCACTGGTCCCACTGATGAAGAACACAGAAAGAATGTTGAAGCTGTGCTAGAGAGACTCCAAAGGTATGGTTTACGTGTCAATCTTTCAAAATGCGAATTTCTAAAGTCTCGACTGGAATTTTGTGCCCACACTGTGGACAGACATGGGTTACACACTACTGAAGAAAAGGTTAAAGCCCTTACCCATGCCCCTACTCCCCAGAATGTCACACAGCTCAGGTCCTACCTTGGCCTCCTAAATTACTACCACCGTTTCTTGCCGAACCTAGCACACCAGCTTTACCCATTACATCGCTTACTGGATGCAAGAGCTAAATGGATATGGACAGCCAAATGTGAAGAAGCTTTTCGGCTTTCTAAAGAACTCATTCTGTCTTCTCGAGTTCTGGTCCACTATGATTTAAAGAAACACGTCACCTTGGCTTGTGACGCCTCGCCTTATGGACTGGGTGCTGTGCTTTCCCATGTCATGCCAGATGGCACAGAGCGCCCCATTTCTTTTGCCTCCAGGTCTTTAACCTCAGCAGAGCAAAACTACTCCCAGATAGACAAGGAAGCTTTGGCCATTGTATGGGCCACAAAAAAATTTCATACGTTCATCTATGGTCGGGAGTTTACACTTATCACTGACCACAAACCTCTGTCGTCAATACTGAACCCTCAGAAAGGAATTTCTACAACAACCGCATCTTGCTTACAAAGGTACGCTTTATTCTTGGGAGCTTATACTTATTCTATCAGATACCGCTCCCATGATGCCCATGGCAATGCAGATGCGTTTTCCAGATTGCCAATTGGAGACCACTCACCAAGAGACGTACGCATAGTGGAAATACACAGGCCGAAATCCTGCATGTCCACCTCCTTAATTGCCAGACATACAGTCACAGATCCCGTCCTGTCTCAGATATTTTCATATGTTCAGGCTGGATGGCCAGAGAAAGTCCCAGGTGAATTTCGTCCGTACTTTGCCAGAAAATGTGAGCTTGTGACTAATGCTGGTTGCCTACAGTGGGGCAACTGTCATGGAGATCCTGCCAGAAACAGGCGCCCCGGACTTCCTGGTCTCCGTTCGCGCATGCGTCCAGCGGGTGGCGCCAGAGAGACTATTTAAACCTGTCATTTACAGACAGTCCCTGCTGTCTGCTCTACAGTGTTGTGTGCTAAACCCTGATCTGAGACCATACCTGTGCTAAAAGACCCCGGCTTACCTTGACCAACCTGTTATCTGCCTGCACCCGACCCTGGCTTGTTGTGACTACCCTTTGCCTGCATCCTGTACTTCTGCTGCCCGCCTGATATCTGACCCGGCCTGTTTACTACCCTGTTCCTGGTTCCGATCCAGTTTGCTAAACCGATCCAGTCTGCTGAGCTGTCCCAGATCCAGCCTGCTAAGCTGAACCTGCCTGCTAGCTGATCCTGTCTGCTGTGCTTCTTCCGATTCAGTCTGCGAGACCGATCCAGTCTGCTGAGCTGTCCCAGATCCAGCCTGCTAAGCTGAACCTGCCTGCTAGCTGATCCTGTCTGCTGTGCTTCTTCCGATCCAGTCTGCGAGACCGATCCAGTCTGCTGTGCTACTTCCGATCCAGCCTGCTAGCCGTTCCAGTTCCGGTATTCTGCAAGGAAGCTTCCGGGTGTTTGAATCACCACCTCACCACAATTGATCCTGCCAGGCACCCGTGCCACTCCTTACTCCTGTGCCAACTGTTACCTTACCAGGGGGTCGGGAGTGGGAGCCGTAAGGGAGGCCGTCCCCTGCAATTCGGGCTCACTACCATCAGGTACGTGACAGCAACAGAGTGATTATACCTCAGTATTTGCAACCAACCATGCTAAGGATACTGCATGAGGGCCATCCTGGTGTGGTGCGCATGAAGCAGCGAGCCTGGAGCTATGTTTGGTGGCCCCAAATGGACACAGCAATTGAAGATTATGTGGCTCAATGTCCTGGGTGCTGTCAAGCTCAGCGACCCCAAAAGAAAGGAACCCTGCTACCTTGGCCATGGCCGACAGAACCGTGGTCAAGACTCCATCTTGATTTTGCTGGCCCAATTCAGGGTAAAATGTATTTGATCATGGTAGATGCACATTCAAAATGGCCGGAGGTTTTTCAAATGCCTTCTGTCACCTCAGCTGCTACCATTCTAGTCTTAAGGAAGCTCTTTGCTCAATATGGCTTGCCAACATCCATAGTCTCGGACAATGGGACTCAATTTACATCGCATGAGTTTCAATCCTTCCTCAGTGGCTTGGGCATCCAACACTACAAAACAGCTCCTTATCATCCAGCCTCAAATGGGCTGGCAGAACGGTTTGTGCAGACGTTTAAGAAGCACTTACTGTTCACTCTGGACCAGGTTGGACTGTCAAGCCTCGTACACACGACCGATTTTCTCGTCGTAAAAAACACATCGTTTTTTTCGACGAGATTCTTGTTAAGCTTGTCGATTTTCTCGTCAAGCTTTCCATGCGTACACACTGACATTTCCCAATTTCCTCGTTGTTCTCCGCGCTCACGTCCAGCACATACGACGACACTATAAAGGGGAAGATCTTTTTTCTTGGCGCCACCCCTTGGGCTGCTTTTGCTGATCTTGTGTTACCGCGTGTGAAGTAAAAGTTTGGGAAGAGACGATTCGCGCTTTTCAGTCTTCGTACTTTTCAGATCGTTTTCTGCGGTTCAGTTTGTGCTTGTGGGTTCGTATCTTGACTTTCAGGGCGTCTAGGCAGGTCGTATCTGTTTTACAGTGCGTTCTTGCCTGTTCGTTTCTGATTTTCAGTTTGTTATTCATAGGCCTTGCTGTTCTAAAGTGCGTTCTGTTCTGTACGTTCTGATAAGACGACCGTTTCTTAGCCATGTCGCCTGGACGTTCTCGTCGTTGAGTTCATGCTGTGCGTGCGCTTGGTGTTGGTCTGCTTGTTTTAGACCAAGACCAGTCCATGAATGGTGTGAGGAGGAGTTCATGGACCAAGAATTGGTTGCTCCAGCATGACCAATTCTGCCATATGCCTCTGCTGCGGGAGATCGTCGAGAATAATCCTGAGGACTACAGGAATTTTCTGCAGATGTCTGACCCCGTTTTTCAGGAACTGTTGGCTTTGGTGTCCCCCTATATTACCAGGAAGGACACCGTTATGCGGGAAGCCATCAGTGCTGAGCAGAGGCTCATCGCCACGTTGCATTACCTGGCGACAGGGAGAAGTCTTCAGGACTTGAAGTTCACCATAGGCATCTCCCCCCAGGCTCTGGGCCTCATAATCCCAGACACCTGTTCTGCCATTATACAAGTCCTGCAGGAGGACTATATTAGGGTAAGTTTTCTCCCTTAATATCACATTTTATGTATTACATGTATGCTAATGTATTGTATTTCTTTCATCCTTCCCTAATTACCATGATTGTAATATGCTGAGAATGTCCCCTTTGTCCCCATGCATGCTGGAAGCTTTAGATTGCCCCTTTTTTCTCCTCCATAAATATTTCCCTTCACTAACTTTTCCAGCAGGGGCGCCTGTTGCTCCAAATGTTTGGGGGTTCAAACACCAATTTAGGAAATAAACTTCCTCCTTTTTTGCTCTGGTGCCTATTAAACGCCCCCAGTTGTCCCCTCTAATGCAGCCATTTTGTTCCCTCCAATGCAGCCATTTAGTCCCCTCTAATGCAGCCAGTTTCCCCCCAGCCCTGCACTTACCTTCTTGTGGTCAGCGCCATCCTTCTTCTGTCCTTGATGTGTTCTCCTTCCCTTGATGTTGCATCAGCCAATCATGTTACCATTAAACAGACTTGGTGAACATGATTGGCAGAGCAGCCTGCCAGTGTTTCCCCAAGGAATGCCCCCCCCCCCCCTGCGTCCCCTATTTTACTTTTAGGAAGCAAAATTACATCCCTAAGGTTGTAATGTGCAAGACTATTTTACTACCTGTTTCTGCTATGCAATTTGAACCCCCTAAATGCCGCAATTATTCATATGTCGGTCGCTTTACAAGAGGCCATCCACCTGAATAGTGGGCGGCATAGACAATACATAGGTTAATGCAACGCATGAACCTATGTATTGTTCTGAGTGATGGGCACAGGAGAGAGGGGGCAGTGCTCCAGCGCCCACTCTGGACGCACCGCCACTGCAATGCTATCCTGTGGCCAAACACATCTCCTCCCCCCAAAATAATTTAGTAATGGCCCATCAGAGGGGGTGATGAATATGATAAATGAGCCTTCCATTATACTTATTTTAAACACCTTAATAAACATAGAATTTGATTGAAGTTGGCCTCTAATTTTTTTTCATAGAATTTCCTTGTAAAGTATGACTTTTGTATTCTAATATTATTTCATCTTGTTTCACTCCACAGCTTCCTTCCACGCCACAGGAATGGCAGACTGTGGCATCGGAGTTTGCCACGCGGTGGGACTTCCCCAACTGCGGTGGTGCCATAGACGGGAAGCACGTCCGCATCGTGCCGCCACCCCCGTTCTGGGTCCTACTACTACAATTACAAGGGGTTTCATAGCATTGTGCTGATGGCGGTGGTGTCAGCACGGTATGAATTCCTCTATGTTGATGTAGGGAAGAATGGCCGGATGTCCGATGGGGGATCCTTCATCCAGACGGAGTTTGCCCTCCATCTCCAGAGTGACGACCTTGCATTGCCACCGGATGCAGGGAATATTGAAGGACTCCCCTTTGTTTTTTTGGCTGATGAAGCCTTCGGACTCGGGCGGCATCTTATGAGGCCATTTCCACAGAGGACCCTAACCCCAGAGAAGAGGGTGTTCAATTACCGGCTGGCCAGGGGCCGAAGAGTTGTCGAAAATGCCTTTGGCATAATGGCCAGCCGGTTCCGCCTTTTTATGACTTCAATACACTTGGCGGACTACAAAATAAACTATGTCGTATTATGCTGCTGTGTGCTACACAACTTTCTGAGCCAAAAATCTAATTCCTATATGGCCTCAGTTTTGCCAGAGGCTGGACTTTCCCCTGCAAATCCCCTGCCGGGCCTGGAATCTGCCCGTCCTGGCTTGCCCTCCCAAAATGCCCGTGAGGTTCGGGACAAATACATGGAGTATTTCACGGGTAGGGGGGCAATTCCTATGCCAGCCTATGTCTAAGGATCCAAATAAAAAGCTTGTTTAAACCTTTAATTATTTGTTCTTTCCTGTCTCCTAGTTTGTCTTTGTGCATTTGTAGTGCCAAGTGTATTTTACTTTAGTAACTAACAACCATTTCACTATGTAACCTTACAAAATAACCAAATAAGCTTAGAGGGTATTATAAAAAGAAGCTACACGTTGTTTGTGGTCAAATATTTTACTCTGTGCACATTCTCACCATTTTTAGTTTTTTCTTGTTTTTTGGGTTGGCCTGGCCCCAACCCGGCAATTTTTTGCTTATGAAAATACAAAAATAACAGTTGCATTCCAAAAATCACAACATTGGATACCTCTGAGCAATCTGAGACATTCACTTACACAAACTATGTCTCTATGTGCCCGTCCTAATATGGGGTCCTGCCACCCCTTGCCCAGCCAAAAATTGAATATGCACAAATTTGGGATTTTTTTCATCTAGGAAGTTTACAATCCTGATCCCTATTGTCAACATGTGCTATCTGCCATCAGGGGTGATCAATGGACGTGTTTTGGGGGTGCAACCCCTTCCTCAGTTCACCGACTTTAGATACGAGGAAGGGGTTGCACCCCCAAAAGACGTACATGGATATACCCTGATGGCAGATAGCACATGTTGACACACTGTGTGCAGATTCAATTTTTGGCTGGTTTGATTGTCAAAAATATTCGAAAAGGTGCAAAAACAAACATGTAAAAACATATGTGTTTGGATGGCTTATTGAATTCTCCCCAAAACATCGAGAATGTCTTTAAATGTTTGTTCCATCACATGGATTCTTTGTTTAATTAGGTCCAGTTCCGTGCTACATTCCATCACTTGCTGGATGAGGCGGAGGGCACTGTCAGCATAGAACCGTGTACTATCCTTCACAACATTTATATCCCCTAAAAACAAAAAAACAAAAGGTATTATAACTCTGCAGGCCTACATCTCTTACCTGAAGCTGTGGTGACAGATACTGACCTGTTGTGGTGACCAGATCCACAACGTCATCCACCTCTCCTTCCTGCACTTCTCCTTCCTCCACCTCAACTTCCTGCACATCTTTCAGTTGTGGGTCTTTGGGAGTTTGGGGTTGCTTGGAAGTTGTGGGGTGCTCCCTGGAGTGTCCTCCTCCCAGTCTTCTCTCCCCTATGAGAATCAAACAAAAGGTCTATTTATCACACTGTAAATCTCAATGTTAAAATAAAAACAGGCTAAATTGCTTGGAAGTGTGGTACAAGTGTGTGTTTGGGCGGAATTTAAAGAAGAATGCATTATTTATGACCAAGAATATGTTTAGTATTCACCTTTGGATGTAATTTATTTGACATGGAGGCACCACAAAAATTCTATGATGCACCTGTGTGGGACACCCAAAAAAGACGGGTCTGGTGGCCCACACTATAGTGCTCCAAAGTACAGATGTGGAAGCAGCTGCTGAGTGTCCTCTCCTTTACACTGATAAAAGTTTGCATTTCATTCTCTTTACAAACACATCATCTAGACTAAAAATTTGCCACAATATTTGAGCAAAAATGGCAGATGTCTAATTACTTTTGTGGCTCTAAAATAAGCCAAAACCGCGGATAGTGGCCGAACGAAGTGTCAGTAACGTAACGAACGATTACTGTGCCCAACCAAGTTCAAAATATTACATTTTGGAAGGGAGTCCAATATGAGAAACCAAAATAAAGAGCAACATGTCAGTTTAGAAAAAGATTAATAGCAGAAAAGTCTACATTTTACTTACTTTTAGTGAGCATTCTCTTTATGCTCCTCAACTGGTCTGGCTCCCTCAGTTTGAGGTCTGACCACCTCTTTCTGAGCTGCTCATTTGAGCGTTTCACCCCGAAATTCGCCTTCAGACTCTTCACGACTTTAGTGAGGATTTTGGCCTTCCTTCTATTTGGTCTGCTATACGACCCATGCTTGGCATCATAATCAGACTTGAGTAAGATGTCCACCATCTCCGCCATCTCCGCAAAAGACATATTCGATGCCTTGAATCTCCTCCTTAATCGTGACGTTTCCTCGGTCTCCGGGCTTGTCTCCTCCTCGTTAGTTGCGGAATTATCAGACACCTGCTGTAACTCCGCCATATCTGTCTGCGCGCCGAAAGAGAAGGGGCGGGGAAAAGATGTTAGTTAGAACGTCATGGGCGGGCGACGTGTGCGGAGCGACGTGTTCGTATTTTGACGCATGCGTGGTGTGTATATAGCAAACACACATGTGACTATAGTACGTTCGGTGTGCGGAGAGAGGAGTTCAAGTGACGGACGTGCGAACGAAGGTATGTGATTTTGTGACTTGTACAAATTGTTGGCCTATACTGTCTTGAGAATGTTGGAGGATATATATGGTGACTAGGATGTTAAGGAGGTTAGACTGTTTGCCTCACATTAGTTATATATAATTTATTTAACTTGCAGATACAATATGAATGTCTTTATAAGCGACAAGGATTTCCAGGCGGAATTTATTGACCGGGTAAGGGAGCTGCCGGCTCTGTGGGAGATGAAAAACCCCATCCACAAAAAAAGAGGGGTGAGAAAAGCAGCGCTGGAGAAGCTGCTCCCATTTGTGCATACCAAGGTGCCCACAGCCACAGCAAAACAAGTGGACACTAAAATTGGGAGCTTGAGAGGTACCTACAGGACTGAACGCTCTAAGGTGCTGGCTTCTCAGAGGTCAGGAGCAGCAGCAGGTGATGTTTATGTCCCGATTTTGTGGTACTACAACAGGATGTCCTTCCTGGATGACCACATTGAGACAAGGCCATCACTCTCCACTCTTCCCCCCAGACTTCCCTGCAGCCAACCTGAGCCTTCTCTGGAGCAAGAGGAGGCAGCCACCCTGGATGATCCTGATTTGGCCATCTGGAGCCAGGTATAGTATTAACTGAAAATGTATTGGGATAAACTTAATGTTTGACAAATATGTCAAGATGACAAACATAAAATATTTTGGATTCCACAAGTGAAATCAAGATCTGTAGACATTATTCTGCACTTAATTAAAATTTAAAGCAAGGATTTATGGATTTACATTCTAATTGCTTCAATCAGGATTACAAAGTTTGATGCAAAGATTAAACCAACATATTAAACTATGTCCCTTTTTCATACACAGGATGAAATCAGCCAGGAGGAGGGTCTGGAAACTGTCAGGCAGGAGGAGGAAGGGCCCAGTGGCAGCCAGGAGGTGGCAGGGCCCAGTGGCAGACAGGAGGTGGCAGGGCCCAGTGGCAGACAGGAGGTGGCAGGGCCCAGTGGCAGACAGGAGGTGGCAGGGCAAAGGAGAAGCACCAGATCCCAGGTGCCTCCCATCCGATTTCCCAAAAGAGGCAGGAGGGACAGGAGCACGAGTGAGGCAGCAATGGCCCTTATTCGTGAGGCCCATGCCACCCTCCAGGAGCCCACATCCCCTGAAGAGGCCATTGCCGGCCTAGTGGAGGCTAAGTTCAAGGTGATGAGCATGGAGCAACACCTCCTATGCGAGCCCCTGCTCATCACCTTGCTCAACAAGGGGGTGATGGAGAAAATTACCCCCAATACCGCCATATGTGAGGTGGCACAACTGACCCAACCTCAACCTCCACCTCCACCTTCTTCTTCTGCCCCACCCCCTTCTGCTACACCTCCACCTTCTTCTTCTGCCCCACCCCCTTCTGCTACACCTCCACCTTCTTCTTCTGCCCCACCCCCTTCTGCTACACCTCCACCTTCTTCTTCTGCCCCACCCCCTTCTGCTACACCTCCCCCTTCTTCTTCTGCCCCACCCCCTTCTGCTACACCTCCACCTTCTTCTTCTGCCCCACCCCCTTCTGCTACACCTCCACCTTCTTCTTCTGCCCCACCCCCTTCTGCTACACCTTCACCTTCTTCTTCTGCCCCACCCCCTTCTGCTACATCTCCTCCTCCTCCTCCTGACAGGAGTACCCCTCCAGTGGCCCAGCCTCCAGCCAAACGAAGAAGGAAGGCTGCAGGGAAGGCTTCAGGGAAGGTTGCAGGGAAGGTTGCCAGGAAGAAGAGGAAGTGATGGCCTTGCTTCATTGTGGTCGGACAGAAGGCAGCCTGTTGTAGTACCACACACTTGGGACATATATATCACCTGCTGCTGTTCCTGACCTCTGGGAGGCCAGCATCAGATTGTGTTCAGAAATGTTGGCCTTCTCAAGCTCCCAATTTTAGTGTCCACACAGGGTTGCTGTGTGCTCTGGGGTCCCTGGGATGCACAAATGGCAGCAGGTTCTCCAGCGCTGCCTTCTCTTTATTTTATTTCGAAACATGAATAAATGTGATTTTTGTTTAAGTTCATACTTGACTATGTGTATTTGTAAAAATTAAAAATCTAGCTTTGGAGTAAGCAGATACATTTGACTGACAAAAAAAGGGACAGATATCACCCCCCCAAAAGAATAACTAAATCTGATTTGCAAAAAAACATGGGGGGAAATTTAACTAATATAGATTCCAAAATTAAATGGGAGATCACTATCAAAACATTGCGAAATTATAATTAACATCATTTTTAAAAATATAACCATTTAAATTATTCCTAAAAACTTGCACGATATAATACACATAAATCTTCTTAAGAGCAGCATGAAAAAGGTTAAAAAAAAAGTCATAACTCTGTGTGAATATCAGCAGCAAAAGAAGGTCACTCGTTTTGATTAATGTAACATTCTAACGAAGATTTCAATGCAGAACATTTAAACGATGCAATATTTTTGAGCGTGACGAATGTGCTTTCTCCATTACAAAGGCTTGTTTTACCAGAAGATCTGCTCCCGTCTCATAGTTGCTTGTGAGCATGCGCGCTTTTGGAAGAGTCGTAAAAGCATACACACAAACCATTTTCTCGTCACAAAACAGCCCGACGAGAAACACGAGGAGGAAATCTGGAATCCTGACGAGAAAATAGAGAGCAGGTTCTCTATTTTCTCGTCAAGATTCTCGGCAATTTTCTCGTCGTAAAACCATACACACGAACGTTTTTCTCGACAAAAAAGCTCTCGCGGCACTTTTCTTGACGGTTTTGGACGAGAAAATCGGTCGTGTGTACGAGGCCTCAGAGGAGAAGCTTCTGGAGTTCTTGACCATGTACCGAAACACAAAACACGCTACTACTGGGCTGTCCCCAGCTTTTCTTATGTTTGGCAGGCATCTCCGCACCAAACTGGCTTTAGTTCATCCACAGGAACAGTCACCGACACCTTCTCCGCCAGGCCGTCCTGGATTCCGTGCTGGTGATCTTGTATGGTTTCGGAATTACAGAGTTTTGCCTCATTGGCTTCCTGGCATTATTGATGGACCTCTTGGACAACGAATGTGCCTTGTTCGCATGGAGAATGGTGTTTGTGTTCGAAGACACCTTTCGCAATTGAGAAAGCGCATTTGCCTGCCAGTAGAAACAAACCCGACCTCTCTTTCTACCCAACCACCAGAGTCTACTCAGGGCTCTACTGGTGACATATGGCATGGTGTCTGGCATGATCCTACAAGTTTACAACCAACTCTTGAAGCGGTTGGTGACCGTATTCCTGAGGAGCCCGGACATGTGCCTGGAGTTGCAGAGACTGATTTGTCTGTTGGACACCCACTGACACCTCCAGAACCTTTGACAGCCTCTACCCCTCCTGGTGCTGTGCCACTTCGTAAGTCTGCCCGCCAAAGACATCAAACTCCTCGTTGGCAAAGCACTGAAATCTTACGGGACACTTTGGAGGTCAGGAAACAGAGACAAAGGGCTCGTAACGTGATGCAGGAGCCACAGAACTGAGTTGGAGATACTACTTGCTGAACTGATCCTGCTTGCCTTGTTATTTTATGTGTTGAGTATTTTGTTCTATTGTTATGTTTATTTTATTTATTTTTTTCCTATTGATTTTTTTTGTTTTTATGGGAAAAAGAGGAGATGTAATGTTTGTGCTGGAACACTGTGTGACCCTTCACCTTTTTCTCCTGATGCATGCTGGGAAGGGGCTGTACCAGGAAGTAGTGAGAGTGGTGTGAGACTGGAAGCAGCAGCAGCATGATGGACAGAAGGGATTACATCTGGTAATGACAGAATCCTGTTGTATTAGGTCTCTTTGTAACAAGTCATCATGTTCTGAGTGAGTAATAAACCCTTCCATGGTTAAGAAGTTCATCTGGCCTGTGTGTAACTTGCTGAGCAGATACTTTAGCATTGCTAGCAAAACTCTGAGAGACCCCGTGTCTAAGGGACATAACAGTTTTCCTGTTGTGTAACACAGTCAGGCATCTGCAGCACTTACAGCGGGCGTAGTGTGCCTCCTGCACAGTATACACCTGAAGCTTCACCTTATTGCTCGTGCTTTTTTTCTTTTGTGTTACACTAACAGGCATCTGCAGCACTTAGAGTGGGCGTAGTGTGCCTCCTGCACAATATACACCTGAAGCTAGCCCTTATTGCTGAGTTTTTCTGTTGTGTAACACAGGCAGGCATCTGCAGCACTTACAGCAGGCGTAGTGTGCCTCCTGCACAATATACACCTGAAGATAGCCCTTATTGCTGTGTTTTCCTGTTGTGTAACACAGGCAGGCATCTGCAGCACTTACAGCGGGCGTAGTGTGCCTCCTGCACAGTATACACCTGAAGCTACCCCTTATTGCTGGTGGTTTTTTCTTTTGTGTTACACTAACAGGCATCTGCAGCACTTAGAGTGGGCGTAGTGTGCCTCCTGCACAATATACACCTGAAGCTAGCCCTTATTGCTGTGTTTTCTTGTTGTGTAACACAGGCAGGCATCTGCAGCACTTACAGCGGGCGTAGTGTGCCTCCTGCACAGTATACACCTGAAGCTACCCCTTATTGCTCGTGATTTTTTTCTTTTTTGTTACACTAACAGGCATCTGCAGCACTTAGAGTGGGCGTAGTGTGCCTCCTGCACAATATACACCTGAAGCTAGCCCTTATTGCTGTGTTTTTCTGTTGTGTAACATAGGCAGGCATCTGCAGCACTTACAGCAGGCGTAGTGTGCCTCCTGCACAATATACACCTGAAGATAGCCCTTATTGCTGTGTTTTCCTGTTGTGTAGCACAGGCAGGCATCTGCAGCACTTACAGAGGGCGTAGTGTGCCTCCTGCACAGTATACACCTGAAGCTACCCCTTATTGCTGGTGGGTTTTTTCTTTTGTGTTACACTAACAGACATCTGCAGCCCTTAGAGTGGGCGTAGTTTGCCTCCTGCACAATATACACCTGAAGCTAGCCCTTATTGCTGTGTTTTCCTGTTGTGTAACACAGGCAGGCATCTGCAGCACTTACAGCGGGCGTAGTGTGCCTCCTGCACAATATACACCTGAAGCTAGCCCTTATTGCTGTGTTTTCCTGTTGTGTAACACAGGCAGGCATCTGCAGCACTTACAGCGGACGTAGTGTGCCTCCTGCACAATATACACCTGAAGCTAGCCCTTATTGCTGTGTTTTCCTGTTGTGTAACACAGGCAGGCATCTGCAGCACTTACAGCGGGCGTAGTGTGCCTCCTGCACAATATACACCTGAAGCTAGCCCTTATTGCTGTGTTTTTCTGTTGTGTAACACAGGCAGGCATCTGCAGCACTTACAGCAGGCGTAGTGTGCCTCCTGCACAATATACACCTGAAGATAGCCCTTATTGCTGTGTTTTCCTGTTGTGTAGCACAGGCAGGCATCTGCAGCACTTACAGCGGGCGTAGTGTGCCTCCTGCACAGTATACACCTGAAGCTACCCCTTATTGCTGGTGTTTTTTTTTCTTTTGTGTTACACTAACAGGCATCTGCAGCACTTAGAGTGGGCGTAGTGTGCTCCTGCACAATATACACCTGAAGCTAGCCCTTATTGCTGTGTTTTCCTGTTGTGTAACACAGGCAGGCATCTGCAGCACTTAGAGTGGGCGTAGTGTGCCTCCCGCACAATATATACCTGAAGCTAGCCCTTATTGTTGTGTTTTCCTGTTGTGTAACACAGGCAGGCATCTGCAGCACTTACAGCGGGCGTAGTGTGCCTCCTGCACAGTATACACCAGAAGCTACCCCTTATTGCTTGTGTTTTTTTTCTTTTGTGTTACACTAACAGGCATCTGCAGAACTTACAGTGGGCGTAGTGTGCCTCCTGCACAATATACACCTGAAGCTAGCCCTTATTGCTGTGTTTTCCTGTTGTGTAACACAGGCAGGCATCTGCAGCACTTACAGCAGGCATAGTGTGCCTCCTGCACAGTATACACCTGAAGCTACCCCTTATTGCATGTGGTTTTTTTCTTTTGTGTTACACTAACAGGCATCTGCAGCACTTAGAGTGGTGGCGTATTGTGCCTCCTGCACAATATACACCTGAAGCTAGACCTTTTTGCTGTTTTTTCCTGTTGTGTAACATTGGCAGGCATCTGCAGCACTTACAGAGGGCGTAGTGTGCCTCCTGCACAATATACACCTGAAGCTAGCCCTTATTGTTGTGTTTTCCTGTTGTGTAACACAGGCAGGCATCTGCAGCACTTACAGCAGGCATAGTGTGCCTCCTGCACAGTATACACCTAAAGCTACCCCTTATTGCTTGTGGTTTTTTTCTTTTGTGTTACACTAACAGGCATCTACAGCACTTAGAGTGGGCGTAGTGTGCCTCCTGCACAATATACACCTGAAGCTGGCCCTTATTGCTGTGTTTTCCTGTTGTGTAACACAGGCAGGCATCTGCAGCACTTATAGCGGGCGTAGTGTGCCTCCTGCACAATATACACCTGAAGCTAGCCCTTATTGTTGTGTTTTCCTGTTGTGTAACACAGGCAGGCATCTGCAGCACTTACAGCAGGCGTAGTGTGCCTCCTGCACAGTATACACCTGAAGCTACCCCTTATTGCTCGTGATTTTTTTCTTTTGTGTTACACTAACAGGCATCTGCAGCACTTAGAGTGGGCGTAGTGTGCCTCCTGCACAATATACACCTGAAGCTGGCCCTTATTGCTGTGTTTTCCTGTTGTGTAACACAGGCAGGCATCTGCAGCACTTAGAGTGGGCGTAGTGTGCCTCCTGCACAATATACACCTGAAGCTAGCCCTTATTGTGTGTTTTTCTGTTGTGTAACACAGGCAGGCATCTGCAGCACTTACAGCAGGCGTAGTGTGCCTCCTGCACAGTATACACCTGAAGATAGCCCTTATTGCTGTGTTTTCCTGTTGTGTAGCACAGGCAGGCATCTGCAGCACTTACAGCGGGCGTAGTGTGCCTCCTGCACAGTATACACCTGAAGCTACCCCTTATTGCTCGTGATTTTTTTATTTTGTGTTACACTAACAGGCATCTGCAGCACTTAGAGTGGGCGTAGTGTGCCTCCTGCACAATATACACCTGAAGCTAGCCCATATTGCTGTGTTTTCCTGTTGTGTAACACAGGCAGGCATCTGCAGCACTTACAGTGGGCGTAGTGTGCCTCCTGCACAATATATACCTGAAGCTTGCCCTTATTGTTGTGTTTTCCTGTTGTGTAACCCAGGCTGGCATCTGCAGCACTTACAGCGGGCGTAGTGTGCCTCCTGCACAATATACACCTAAAGCTAGCCCTTATTGCTGTGTTTTCCTGTTGTGTAACACAGGCAGGCATCTGCAGCACTTACAGCGGGCGTAGTGTGCCTCCTGCACAATATACACCTGAAGCTAGCCCTTGTTGCTGTGTTTTCCTGTTGTGTAACACAGGCAGGCATCTGCAGCACTTACAGCGGGCATAGTGTGCCTCCTGCACAATATACACCTGGAGCTAGCCCTTATTGCTGTGTTTTCCTGTTGTGTAACACAAGCAGGCATCTGCATCACTTACAGCGGGCGTAGTGTGCCTCCTGCACAATATACACCTGAAGCTAGCCCTTTTTGCTGTGTTTTCCTGTTGTGTAACACAGGCAGGCATCTGCAGCACTTACAGCGGGCGTAGTGTGCCTCCTGCACAATATACACCTGAAGCTAGCCCTTTTTGCTGTGTTTTCCTGTTGTGTAACACAGGCAGGCATCTGCAGCACTTACAGCGGGCGTAGTGTGCCTCCTGCACAATATACACCTGAAGCTAGCCCTTATTGCTGTGTTTTCCTGTTGTGTAACACAGGTAGGCATCTGCAGCACTTACAGTGGGCGTAGTGTGCCTCCTGCACAATATACACCTGAAGATAGCCCTTATTGCTGTGTTTTCCTGTTGTGTAGCACAGGCAGGCATCTGCAGCACTTACAGCGGGCGTAGTGTGCCTCCTGCACAGTATACACCTGAAGCTACCCCTTATTGCTGGTGTTTTTTTTCTTTTGTGTTACACTAACAGGCATCTGCAGCACTTAGAGTGGGCGTAGTGTGCTCCTGCACAATATACACCTGAAGCTAGCCCTTATTGCTGTGTTTTCCTGTTGTGTAACACAGGCAGGCATCTGCAGCACTTAGAGTGGGCGTAGTGTGCCTCCTGCACAATATATACCTGAAGCTAGCCCTTATTGTTGTGTTTTCCTGTTGTGTAACACAGGCAGGCATCTGCAGCACTTACAGCGGGCGTAGTGTGCCTCCTGCACAATATACACATGAAGCTAGCCCTTATTGCTGTGTTTTCCTGTTGTGTAACACAGGCAGGCATCTGCAGCACTTACAGCGGGCGTAGTGTGCCTCCTGCACAGTATACACCTGAAGCTGGCTGTTATTTCTGTGTTTTCCTGTTGTGTAACACAGGCAGGCATCTGCAGCACTTAGAGTGGGCGTAGTGTGCCTCCTGCACAATATACACCTGAAGCTGGCTGTTATTTCTGTGTTTTCCTGTTGTGTAACACAGGCAGGCATCTGCAGCACTTAGAGTGGGCGTAGTGTGCCTCCTGCACAATATACACCTGAAGCTAGCCCTTATTGCTGTGTTTTCCTGTTGTGTAACACAGGCAGGCATCTGCAGCACTTACAGTGGGCATAGTTTGCCTCCTGCACAATATATACCTGAAGCTTGACCTTATTGTTGTGTTTTCCTTTTGTGTAACACAGGCAGGCATCTGCAGCACTTACAGTGGGCGTAGTGTGCCTCCTGCACAATATACACCTAAAGCTAGCCCTTATTGCTGTGTTTTCCTGTTGTGTAACACAGGCAGGCATTTGCAGCACTTACAGCGGGCGTAGTGTGCCTCCTGCACAATATACACCTAAAGCTAGCCCTTATTGCTGTGTTTTCCTGTTGTGTAACACAGGCAGGCATCTGCAGCACTTACAGCGGGCGTAGTGTGCCTCCTGCACAGTATACACCTGAAGCTACCCCTAATTGCTGGTGTTTTTTTTCTTTTGTGTTACACTAACAGGCATCTGCAGCACTTACAGCAGGCGTAGTGTGCCTCCTGCACAATATACACCTGAAGATAGCCCTTATTGCTGTGTTTTCCTGTTGTGTAGCACAGGCAGGCATCTGCAGCACATACAGCGGGCGTACTGTGCCTCCTGCACAGTATACACCTGAAGCTACCCTTAATTGCTGGTGTTTTTTTTTATTTTGTGTTACACTAACAGGCATCTGCAGCACTTAGAGTGGGCGTAGTGTGCCTCCTGCACAATATACACCTGAAGCTAGCCCTTATTGCTGTGTTTTCCTGTTGTGTAACACAGGCAGGCATCTGCAGCACTTACAGTGGGCATAGTTTGCCTCCTGCACAATATATACCTGAAGCTTGACCTTATTGTTGTGTTTTCCTTTTGTGTAACACAGGCAGGCATCTGCAGCACTTACAGTGGGCGTAGTGTGCCTCCTGCACAATATACACCTAAAGCTAGCCCTTATTGCTGTGTTTTCCTGTTGTGTAACACAGGCAGGCATCTGCAGCACTTACAGCGGGCGTAGTGTGCCTCCTGCACAATATACACCTAAAGCTAGCCCTTATTGCTGTGTTTTCCTGTTGTGTAACACAGGCAGGCATCTGCAGCACTTACAGCGGGCGTAGTGTGCCTCCTGCACAGTATACACCTGAAGCTACCCCTAATTGCTGGTGTTTTTTTCTTTTGTGTTACACTAACAGGCATCTGCAGCACTTAGAGTGGGCGTAGTGTGCCTCCTGCACAATATACACCTGAAGCTAGCCCTTATTGCTGTGTTTTTCTGTTGTGTAACAGAGGCAGGCATCTGCAGCACTTACAGCGGGCATAGTTTGCCTCCTGCACAATATATACCTGAAGCTTGACCTTATTGTTGTGTTTTCCTGTTGTGTAACACAGGCAGGCATCTGCAGCACTTACAGTGGGCGTAGTGTGCCTCCTGCACAATATACACCTAAAGCTAGCCCCTATTGCTGTGTTTTCCTGTTGTGTAACACAGGCAGGCATCTGCAGCACTTACAGCGGGCGTAGTGTGCCTCCTGCACAATATACACCTAAAGCTAGCCCTTGTTGCTGTGTTTTCCTGTTGTGTAACACAGGCAGGTATCTGCAGCACTTACAGCGGGCGTAGTGTGCCTCCTGCACAGTATACACCAGAAGCTACCCCTTATTGCTTGTGTTTTTTTTCTTTTGTGTTACACTAACAGGCATCTGCAGAACTTACAGTGGGCGTAGTGTGCCTCCTGCACAATATACACCTGAAGCTAGCCCTTATTGCTGTGTTTTCCTGTTGTGTAACACAGGCAGGCATCTGCAGCACTTACAGCAGGCATAGTGTGCCTCCTGCACAGTATACACCTGAAGCTACCCCTTATTGCTTGTGGTTTTTTTTCTTTTGTGTTACACTAACAGGCATCTGCAGCACTTAGAGTGGTGGCGTATTGTGCCTCCTGCACAATATACACCTGAAGCTAGACCTTTTTGCTGTTTTTTCCTGTTGTGTAACATAGGCAGGCATCTGCAGCACTTACAGCGGGCGTAGTGTGCCTCCTGCACAATATACACCTAAAGCTAGCCCTTATTGTTGTGTTTTCCTGTTGTGTAACACAGGCAGGCATCTGCAGCACTTACAGCAGGCATAGTGTGCCTCCTGCACAGTATACACCTAAAGCTACCCCTTATTGCTTGTGGTTTTTTTCTTTTGTGTTACACTAACAGGCATATGCAGCACTTAGAGTGGGCGTAGTGTGCCTCCTGCACAATATACACCTGAAGCTGGCCCTTATTGCTGTGTTTTCCTGTTGTGTAACACAGGCAGGCATCTGCAGCACTTACAGCGGGCGTAGTGTGCCTCCTGCACAGTATACACCTAAAGCTACCCCTTATTGCTGGTGTTTTTTTTCTTTTGTGTTACACTAACAGACATCTGCAGCACTTAGAGTGGGCGTAGTTTGCCTCCTGCACAATATACACCTGAAGCTAGCCCTTATTGCTGTGTTTTGCTGTTGTGTAACACAGGCAGGCATCTGCAGCACTTACAGCGGGCGTAGTGTGCCTCCTGCACAATATACACCTGAAGCTAGCCCTTATTGCTGTGTTTTCCTGTTGTGTAACACAGGCAGGCATCTGCAGCACTTACAGCGGGCGTAGTGTGCCTCCTGCACAGTATACACCTGAAGCTACCCCTTATTGCTCGTGATTTTTTACTTTTGTGTTACACTAAGTGGCATCTGCAGCACTTAGAGTGGGCGTAGTGTGCCTCCTGCACAATATACACCTGAAGCTGGCCGTTATTGCTGTGTTTTCCTGTTGTGTAACACAGGCAGGCATCTGCAGCACTTAGAGTGGGCGTAGTGTGCCTCCTGCACAATATACACCTGAAGCTAGCTCTTATTGCTGTGTTTTTCTGTTGTGTAACACAGGCAGGCATCTGCAGCACTTACAGCAGGCGTAGTGTGCCTCCTGCACAATATACACCTGAAGATAGCCCTTATTGCTGTGTTTTCCTGTTGTGTAGCACAGGCAGGCATCTGCAGCACTTACAGCGGGCGTAGTGTGCGTCCTGCACAGTATACACCTGAAGCTACCCCTAATTGCTGGTGTTTTTTTATTTTGTGTTACACTAACAGGCATCTGCAGCACTTAGAGTGGGCGTAGTGTGCCTCCTGCACAATATACACCTGAAGCTAGCCCTTATTGCTGTGTTTTCCTGTTGTGTAACAGAGGCAGGCATCTGCAGCACTTACAGTGGGCATAGTTTGCCTCCTGCACAATATATACCTGAAGCTTGACCTTATTGTTGTGTTTTCCTGTTGTGTAACACAGGCAGGCATCTGCAGCACTTACAGCGGGCGTAGTGTGCCTCCTGCACAATATACTCCTAAAGCTAGCCCTTATTGCTGTGTTTTCCTGTTGTGTAACACAGGCAGGCATCTGCAGCACTTACAGCGGGCGTAGTGTGCCTCCTGCACAATATACACCTGAAGCTAGCCCTTGTTGCTGTGTTTTCCTGTTGTGTAACACAGGCAGGTATCTGCAGCACTTACAGCGGGCGTAGTGTGCCTCCTGCACAGTATACACCAGAAGCTACCCCTTATTGCTTGTGTTTTTTTTCTTTTGTGTTACACTAACAGGCATCTGCAGAACTTACAGTGGGCGTAGTGTGCCTCCTGCACAATATACACCTGAAGCTAGCCCTTATTGCTGTGTTTTTCTGTTGTGTAACACAGGCAGGCATCTGCAGCACTTACAGCAGGCATAGTGTGCCTCCTGCACAGTATACACCTGAAGCTACCCCTTATTGCTTGTGGTTTTTTTCTTTTGTGTTACACTAACAGGCATCTGCAGCACTTAGAGTGGTGGCGTATTGTGCCTCCTGCACAATATACACCTGAAGCTAGACCTTTTTGCTGTTTTTTCCTGTTGTGTAACATAGGCAGGCATCTGCAGCACTTACAGCGGGCGTAGTGTGCCTCCTGCACAATATACACCTAAAGCTAGCCCTTATTGTTGTGTTTTCCTGTTGTGTAACACAGGCAGGCATCTGCAGCACTTACAGCAGGCATAGTGTGCCTCCTGCACAGTATACACCTAAAGCTACCCCTTATTGCTTGTGGTTTTTTTCTTTTGTGTTACACTAACAGGCATATGCAGCACTTAGAGTGGGCGTAGTGTGCCTCCTGCACAATATACACCTGAAGCTGGCCCTTATTGCTGTGTTTTCCTGTTGTGTAACACAGGCAGGCATCTGCAGCACTTACAGCGGGCGTAGTGTGCCTCCTGCACAGTATACACCTAAAGCTACCCCTTATTGCTGGTGTTTTTTTTCTTTTGTGTTACACTAACAGACATCTGCAGCACTTAGAGTGGGCGTAGTTTGCCTCCTGCACAATATACACCTGAAGCTAGCCCTTATTGCTGTGTTTTGCTGTTGTGTAACACAGGCAGGCATCTGCAGCACTTACAGCGGGCGTAGTGTGCCTCCTGCACAATATACACCTGAAGCTAGCCCTTATTGCTGTGTTTTCCTGTTGTGTAACACAGGCAGGCATCTGCAGCACTTACAGCGGGCGTAGTGTGCCTCCTGCACAGTATACACCTGAAGCTACCCCTTATTGCTCGTGATTTTTTACTTTTGTGTTACACTAAGTGGCATCTGCAGCACTTAGAGTGGGCGTAGTGTGCCTCCTGCACAGTATACACCTGAAGCTACCCCTTATTGCTCGTGATTTTTTACTTTTGTGTTACACTAAGTGGCATCTGCAGCACTTAGAGTGGGCGTAGTGTGCCTCCTGCACAATATACACCTGAAGCTGGCCGTTATTGCTGTGTTTTCCTGTTGTGTAACACAGGCAGGCATCTGCAGCACTTAGAGTGGGCGTAGTGTGCCTCCTGCACAATATACACCTGAAGCTAGCTCTTATTGCTGTGTTTTTCTGTTGTGTAACACAGGCAGGCATCTGCAGCACTTACAGCAGGCGTAGTGTGCCTCCTGCACAATATACACCTGAAGATAGCCCTTATTGCTGTGTTTTCCTGTTGTGTAGCACAGGCAGGCATCTGCAGCACTTACAGCGGGCGTAGTGTGCGTCCTGCACAGTATACACCTGAAGCTACCCCTAATTGCTGGTGTTTTTTTCTTTTGTGTTACACTAACAGGCATCTGCAGCACTTAGAGTGGGCGTAGTGTGCCTCCTGCACAATATACACCTGAAGCTAGCCCTTATTGCTGTGTTTTCCTGTTGTGTAACAGAGGCAGGCATCTGCAGCACTTACAGTGGGCATAGTTTGCCTCCTGCACAATATATACCTGAAGCTTGACCTTATTGTTGTGTTTTCCTGTTGTGTAACACAGGCAGGCATCTGCAGCACTTACAGCGGGCGTAGTGTGCCTCCTGCACAATATACTCCTAAAGCTAGCCCTTATTGCTGTGTTTTCCTGTTGTGTAACACAGGCAGGCATCTGCAGCACTTACAGCGGGCGTAGTGTGCCTCCTGCACAATATACACCTGAAGCTAGCCCTTGTTGCTGTGTTTTCCTGTTGTGTAACACAGGCAGGTATCTGCAGCACTTACAGCGGGCGTAGTGTGCCTCCTGCACAGTATACACCAGAAGCTACCCCTTATTGCTTGTGTTTTTTTTCTTTTGTGTTACACTAACAGGCATCTGCAGAACTTACAGTGGGCGTAGTGTGCCTCCTGCACAATATACACCTGAAGCTAGCCCTTATTGCTGTGTTTTCCTGTTGTGTAACACAGGCAGGCATCTGCAGCACTTACAGCAGGCATAGTGTGCCTCCTGCACAGTATACACCTGAAGCTACCCCTTATTGCTTGTGGTTTTTTTCTTTTGTGTTACACTAACAGGCATCTGCAGCACTTAGAGTGGTGGCGTATTGTGCCTCCTGCACAATATACACCTGAAGCTAGACCTTTTTGCTGTTTTTTCCTGTTGTGTAACATTGGCAGGCATCTGCAGCACTTACAGCGGACGTAGTGTGCCTCCTGCACAATATACACCTGAAGCTAGCCCTTATTGTTGTGTTTTCCTGTTGTGTAACACAGGCAGGCATCTGCAGCACTTACAGCAGGCATAGTGTGCCTCCTGCACAGTATACACCTAAAGCTACCCCTTATTGCTTGTGGTTTTTTTCTTTTGTGTTACACTAACAGGCATCTACAGCACTTAGAGTGGGCGTAGTGTGCCTCCTGCACAATATACACCTGAAGCTGGCCCTTATTGCTGTGTTTTCCTGTTGTGTAACACAGGCAGGCATCTGCAGCACTTATAGCGGGCGTAGTGTGCCTCCTGCACAATATACACCTGAAGCTAGCCCTTATTGTTGTGTTTTCCTGTTGTGTAACACAGGCAGGCATCTGCAGCACTTACAGCAGGCGTAGTGTGCCTCCTGCACAGTATACACCTGAAGCTACCCCTTATTGCTCGTGATTTTTTTCTTTTGTGTTACACTAACAGGCATCTGCAGCACTTAGAGTGGGCGTAGTGTGCCTCCTGCACAATATACACCTGAAGCTGGCCCTTATTGCTGTGTTTTCCTGTTGTGTAACACAGGCAGGCATCTGCAGCACTTAGAGTGGGCGTAGTGTGCCTCCTGCACAATATACACCTGAAGCTAGCCCTTATTGTGTGTTTTTCTGTTGTGTAACACAGGCAGGCATCTGCAGCACTTACAGCAGGCGTAGTGTGCCTCCTGCACAGTATACACCTGAAGATAGCCCTTATTGCTGTGTTTTCCTGTTGTGTAGCACAGGCAGGCATCTGCAGCACTTACAGCGGGCGTAGTGTGCCTCCTGCACAGTATACACCTGAAGCTACCCCTTATTGCTCGTGATTTTTTTATTTTGTGTTACACTAACAGGCATCTGCAGCACTTAGAGTGGGCGTAGTGTGCCTCCTGCACAATATACACCTGAAGCTAGCCCATATTGCTGTGTTTTCCTGTTGTGTAACACAGGCAGGCATCTGCAGCACTTACAGTGGGCGTAGTGTGCCTCCTGCACAATATATACCTGAAGCTTGCCCTTATTGTTGTGTTTTCCTGTTGTGTAACCCAGGCTGGCATCTGCAGCACTTACAGCGGGCGTAGTGTGCCTCCTGCACAATATACACCTAAAGCTAGCCCTTATTGCTGTGTTTTCCTGTTGTGTAACACAGGCAGGCATCTGCAGCACTTACAGCGGGCGTAGTGTGCCTCCTGCACAATATACACCTGAAGCTAGCCCTTGTTGCTGTGTTTTCCTGTTGTGTAACACAGGCAGGCATCTGCAGCACTTACAGCGGGCATAGTGTGCCTCCTGCACAATATACACCTGAAGCTAGCCCTTATTGCTGTGTTTTCCTGTTGTGTAACACAAGCAGGCATCTGCATCACTTACAGCGGGCGTAGTGTGCCTCCTGCACAATATACACCTGAAGCTAGCCCTTTTTGCTGTGTTTTCCTGTTGTGTAACACAGGCAGGCATCTGCAGCACTTACAGCGGGCGTAGTGTGCCTCCTGCACAATATACACCTGAAGCTAGCCCTTTTTGCTGTGTTTTCCTGTTGTGTAACATAGGCAGGCATCTGCAGCACTTACAGCGGGCGTAGTGTGCCTCCTGCACAATATACACCTGAAGCTAGCCCTTATTGCTGTGTTTTCCTGTTGTGTAACACAGGTAGGCATCTGCAGCACTTACAGTGGGCGTAGTGTGCCTCCTGCACAGTATACACCTGAAGCTACCCCTTATTGCTTGTGGTTTTTTTTATTTTGTGTTACACTAACAGGCATCTGCAGCACTTAGAGTGGGTGCAGTGTGCCTCCTTCACAATATACACCTGAAGCTAGCCCTTATTGCTGTGTTTTTCTGTTGTGTAACACAGGCAGGCATCTGCAGCACTTACAGCAGGCGTAGTGTGCCTCCTGCACAATATACACCTGAAGCTAGCCCTTATTGCTGTGTTTTCCTGTTGTGTAACACAGGCAGGCATCTGCAGCACTTACAGCAGGCATAGTGTGCCTCCTGCACAGTATACACCTGAAGCTACCCCTTATTGCTTGTGGTTTTTTTCTTTTGTGTTACACTAACAGGCATCTGCAGCACTTAGAGTGGTGGCGTATTGTGCCTCCTGCACAATATACACCTGAAGCTAGACCTTTTTGCTGTTTTTTCCTGTTGTGTAACATTGGCAGGCATCTGCAGCACTTACAGCGGGCGTAGTGTGCCTCCTGCACAATATACACCTGAAGCTAGCCCTTATTGTTGTGTTTTCCTGTTGTGTAACACAGGCAGGCATCTGCAGCACTTACAGCAGGCATAGTGTGCCTCCTGCATAGTATACACCTAAAGCTACCCCTTATTGCTTGTGGTTTTTTTCTTTTGTGTTACACTAACAGGCATCTACAGCACTTATTGTGGGCGTAGTGTGCCTCCTGCACAATATACACCTGAAGCTGGCCCTTATTGCTGTGTTTTCCTGTTGTGTAACACAGGCATGCATCTGCAGCACTTATAGCGGGCGTAGTGTGCCTCCTGCACAATATACACCTGAAGCTAGCCCTTATTGTTGTGTTTTCCTGTTGTGTAACACAGGCAGGCATCTGCAGCACTTACAGCAGGCATAGTGTGCCTCCTGCACAGTATACACCTAAAGCTACCCCTTATTGCTTGTGGTTTTTTTCTTTTGTGTTACACTAACAGGCATCTACAGCACTTAGAGTGGGCGTAGTGTGCCTCCTGCACAATATACACCTGAAGCTGGCCCTTATTGCTGTGTTTTCCTGTTGTGTAACACAGGCAGGCATCTGCAGCACTTATAGCGAGCGTAGTGTGCCTCCTGCACAATATACACCTGAAGCTAGCCCTTATTGTTGTGTTTTCCTGTTGTGTAACACAGGCAGGCATCTGCAGCACTTACAGCAGGCGTAGTGTGCCTCCTGCACAGTATACACCTGAAGCTACCCCTTATTGCTCGTGATTTTTTTCTTTTGTGTTACACTAACAGGCATCTGCAGCACTTAGAGTGGGCGTAGTGTGCCTCCTGCACAATATACACCTGAAGCTGGCCCTTATTGCTGTGTTTTCCTGTTGTGTAACACAGGCAGGCATCTGCAGCACTTAGAGTGGGCGTAGTGTGCCTCCTGCACAATATACACCTGAAGCTAGCCCTTATTGTGTGTTTTTCTGTTGTGTAACACAGGCAGGCATCTGCAGCACTTACAGCAGGCGTAGTGTGCCTCCTGCACAGTATACACCTGAAGATAGCCCTTATTGCTGTGTTTTCCTGTTGTGTAGCACAGGCAGGCATCTGCAGCACTTACAGCGGGCGTAGTGTGCCTCCTGCACAGTATACACCTGAAGCTACCCCTTATTGCTCGTGATTTTTTTATTTTGTGTTACTCTAACAGGCATCTGCAGCACTTAGAGTGGGCGTAGTGTGCCTCCTGCACAATATACACCTGAAGCTAGCCCATATTGTTGTGTTTTCCTGTTGTGTAACACAGGTAGGCATCTGCAGCACTTACAGTGGGCGTAGTGTGCCTCCTGCACAGTATACACCTGAAGCTACCCCTTATTGCTTGTGGTTTTTTTATTTTGTGTTACACTAACAGGCATCTGCAGCACTTAGAGTGGGTGCAGTGTGCCTCCTTCACAATATACACCTGAAGCTAGCCCTTATTGCTGTGTTTTTCTGTTGTGTAACACAGGCAGGCATCTGCAGCACTTACAGCAGGCGTAGTGTGCCTCCTGCACAATATACACCTGAAGATAGCCCTTATTGCTGTGTTTTCCTGTTGTGTAGCACAGGCAGGCATCTGCAGCACTTACAGCGGGCGTAGTGTGCGTCCTGCACAGTATACACCTGAAGCTACCCCTAATTGCTGGTGTTTTTTTCTTTTGTGTTACACTAACAGGCATCTGCAGCACTTAGAGTGGGCGTAGTGTGCCTCCTGCACAATATACACCTGAAGCTAGCCCTTATTGCTGTGTTTTCCTGTTGTGTAACAGAGGCAGGCATCTGCAGCACTTACAGTGGGCATAATTTGCCTCCTGCACAATATATACCTGAAGCTTGACCTTATTGTTGTGTTTTCCTGTTGTGTAACACAGGCAGGCATCTGCAGCACTTACAGCGGGCGTAGTGTGCCTCCTGCACAATATACTCCTAAAGCTAGCCCTTATTGCTGTGTTTTCCTGTTGTGTAACACAGGCAGGCATCTGCAGCACTTACAGCGGGCGTAGTGTGCCTCCTGCACAATATACACTTGAAGCTAGCCCTTGTTGCTGCGTTTTCCTGTTGTGTAACACAGGCAGGTATCTGCAGCACTTACAGCGGGCGTAGTGTGCCTCCTGCACAGTATACACCAGAAGCTACCCCTTATTGCTTGTGTTTTTTTTCTTTTGTGTTACACTAACAGGCATCTGCAGAACTTACAGTGGGTGTAGTGTGCCTCCTGCACAACATACACCTGAAGCTAGCCCTTATTGCTGTGTTTTCCTGTTGTGTAACACAGGCAGGCATCTGCAGCACTTACAGCAGGCATAGTGTGCCTCCTGCACAGTATACACCTGAAGCTACCCCTTATTGCTTGTGGTTTTTTTCTTTTGTGTTACACTAACAGGCATCTGCAGCACTTAGAGTGGTGGCGTATTGTGCCTCCTGCACAATATACACCTGAAGCTAGACCTTTTTGCTGTTTTTTCCTGTTGTGTAACATTGGCAGGCATCTGCAGCACTTACAGCGGGCGTAGTGTGCCTCCTGCACAATATACACCTGAAGCTAGCCCTTATTGTTGTGTTTTCCTGTTGTGTAACACAGGCAGGCATCTGCAGCACTTACAGCAGGCATAGTGTGCCTCCTGCACAGTATACACCTAAAGCTACCCCTTATTGCTTGTTGTTTTTTTCTTTTGTGTTACACTAACAGGCATCTACAGCACTTAGAGTGGGCGTAGTGTGCCTCCTGCACAATATACACCTGAAGCTGGCCCTTATTGCTGTGTTTTCCTGTTGTGTAACACAGGCAGGCATCTGCAGCACTTATAGCGGGCGTAGTGTGCCTCCTGCACAATATACACCTGAAGCTAGCCCTTATTGTTGTGTTTTACTGTTGTGTAACACAGGCAGGCATCTGCAGCACTTACAGCAGGCGTAGTGTGCCTCCTGCACAGTATACACCTGAAGCTACCCCTTATTGCTCGTGATTTTTTTCTTTTGTGTTACACTAACAGGCATCTGCAGCACTTAGAGTGGGCGTAGTGTGCCTCCTGCACAATATACACCTGAATAGGGATGAGCTTCGTGTTCGAGTCGAACATACGTTCGACTCGAACATCGGCTGTTCGATCGTTCGACGAAGATCGAACGATTTGGGCCGTTCGCGCCAAATTCGAGTGACGCGAACGGCCCACAATGCACTACGCCATCGCAGTGTCATCCAGGCGCTGTGATTGGCCAAGCATGCACTGTGACCCCGCATGCTTGGCCAATCACAGCGCCGGCAGCGAGGAGAGCAATGATTGGCCACAGGCAGGATGCCTGTGGCCAATTATTGCTGAGGGTGTTTAGTACACGCCCCACACTATAAAAGGCCGCCAGCACGGCGGCCTAGTGTAGTGTGTTCCGGAGCAGGGATAGAGCAGCATAGGCAGGGACAGTGACTGTTATTTCTTTCTTGCTTAACCTGGATTCCTTTAGTTTAGGGAAAGAGAAGGATAGGTAGGGAGAGTGTCAGTGTGTTTTGTGCTTGTGCTATAGTGTGCTTAAAAAAAACATTTATTCTAGGGACAGAAAACTGTAGGTAGGGACAGTGTCAGTTTCTTTCACTCTGCAAGTCCTTGTTTCCAGGGACCTGGAAGGACAGTGAGTGAATTGTCCTTGTGCTATATTGTGCTTAAAAAACATTTATTCTAGGGACAGAAAACTGTAGGTAGGGAGAGTGTCAGTTTCTTTCACTCTGCAAGTCCTTGTTTCCAGGGACCTGTAAGGACAGTGAGTGAATTGTCCTTGTGCTATATTGTGATTAAAAAAAACATTTTTTCTAGGGACAGAAAACTGTAGGTAGGGAGAGTGTTTTTTTTCTTTCACTCTGCAAGTCCTTGTTTCCAGGGACCTGGAAGGACAGTGAGTGAATTGTCCTTGTGCTATATTGTGCTTAAAAAAAAAACATTTTTTCTAGGGACAGAAAACTGTAGGTAGGGAGAGTGTTTTTTTTTTTCACTCTGCAAGTCCTTGTTTCCAGGGACCTGTAAGGACAGTGAGTGAATTGTCCTTGTGCTATATTGTGCTTAAAAAAAACATTTATTCTAGGGACAGAAAACTGTAGGTAGGGAGAGTGTCAGTTTATTTCACTCTGCAAGTCCTTGTTTCCAGGGACCTGTAAGGACAGTGAGTGAATTGTCCTTGTGCTATATTGTGATTAAAAAAAACATTTTTTCTAGGGACAGAAAACTGTAGGTAGGGAGAGTGTTTTTTTTCTTTCACTCTGCAAGTCCTTGTTTCCAGGGACCTGTAAGGACAGTGAGTGAATTGTCCTTGTGCTATATTGTGCTTAAAAAAAACATTTATTCTAGGGACAGAAAACTGTAGGTAGGGAGAGTGTCAGTTTATTTCACTCTGCAAGTCCTTGTTTCCAGGGACCTGTAAGGACAGTGAGTGAATTGTCCTTGTGCTATATTGTGATTAAAAAAAACTTTTTTTCTAGGGACAGAAAACTGTAGGTAGGGAGAGTGTTTTTTTTCTTTCACTCTGCAAGTCCTTGTTTCCAGGGACCTGTAAGGACAGTGAGTGAATTGTCCTTGTGCTATGTTGTGATTAAAAAAAACATTTTTTCTAGGGACAGAAAACTGTAGGTAGGGAGAGTGTTTTTTTTCTTTCACTCTGCAAGTCCTTGTTTCCAGGGACCTGTAAGGACAGTGAGTGAATTGTCCTTGTGCTATATTGTGCTTAAAAAAAACATTTATTCTAGGGACAGAAACCTGTAGGTAGGGAGAGTGTCAGTTTATTTCACTCTGCAAGTCCTTGTTTCCAGGGACCTGTAAGGACAGTGAGTGAATTGTCCTTGTGCTATATTGTGATTAAAAAAAACATTTTTTCTAGGGACAGAAAACTGTAGGTAGGGAGAGTGTTTTTTTTCTTTCACTCTGCAAGTCCTTGTTTCCAGGGACCTGGAAGGACAGTGAGTGAATTGTCCTTGTGCTATATTGTGCTTAAAAAAAACATTTATTCTAGGGACAGAAAACTGTAGGTAGGGAGAGTGTTTATTTTCTTTCACTCTGCAAGTCCTTGTTTCCAGGGACCTGTAAGGACAGTGAGTGAATTGTCCTTGTGCTATATTGTGATTAAAAAAAACATTTTTTCTAGGGACAGAAAACTGTAGGTAGGGAGAGTGTTTTTTTTCTTTCACTCTGCAAGTCCTTGTTTCCAGGGACCTGGAAGGACAGTGAGTGAATTCTCCTTGTGCTATATTGTGCTTAAAAAAAACATTTATTCTAGGGACAGAAAACTGTAGGTAGGGAGAGTGTCAGTTTATTTCACTCTGCAAGTCCTTGTTTCCAGGGACCTGTAAGGACAGTGAGTGAATTGTCCTTGTGCTATATTGTGCTTAAAAAAAACATTTATTCTAGGGACAGAAAACTGTAGGTAGGGAGAGTGTTTATTTTCTTTCACTCTGCAAGTCCTTGTTTCCAGGGACCTGTAAGGACAGTGAGTGAATTGTCCTTGTGCTATATTGTGATTAAAAAAAACATTTTTTCTAGGGACAGAAAACTGTAGGTAGGGAGAGTGTTTTTTTTCTTTCACTCTGCAAGTCCTTGTTTCCAGGGACCTGGAAGGACAGTGAGTGAATTCTCCTTGTGCTATATTGTGCTTAAAAAAAACATTTATTCTAGGGACAGAAAACTGTAGGTAGGGAGAGTGTCAGTTTATTTCACTCTGCAAGTCCTTGTTTCCAGGGACCTGTAAGGACAGTGAGTGAATTGTCCTTGTGCTATATTGTGATTAAAAAAAACATTTTTTCTAGGGACAGAAAACTGTAGGTAGGGAGAGTGTTTTTTTTCTTTCACTCTGCAAGTCCTTGTTTCCAGGGACCTGTAAGGACAGTGAGTGAATTGTCCTTGTGCTATATTGTGATTAAAAAAAACATTTTTTCTAGGGACAGAAAACTGTAGGTAGGGAGAGTGTTTTTTTTCTTTCACTCTGCAAGTCCTTGTTTCCAGGGACCTGTAAGGACAGTGAGTGAATTGTCCTTGTGCTATATTGTGCTTAAAAAAAACATTTATTCTAGGGACAGAAAACTGTAGGTAGGGAGAGTGTCAGTTTATTTCACTCTGCAAGTCCTTGTTTCCAGGGACCTGTAAGGACAGTGAGTGAATTGTCCTTGTGCTATATTGTGCTTAAAAAAAACATTTATTCTAGGGACAGAAAACTGTAGGTAGGGAGAGTGTTTATTTTCTTTCACTCTGCAAGTCCTTGTTTCCAGGGACCTGTAAGGACAGTGAGTGAATTGTCCTTGTGCTATATTGTGATTAAAAAAAACATTTATTCTAGGGACAGAAAACTGTAGGTAGGGAGAGTGTCAGTTTATTTCACTCTGCAAGTCCTTGTTTCCAGGGACCTGTAAGGACAGTGAGTGAATTGTCCTTGTGCTATATTGTGATTAAAAAAAACATTTTTTCTAGGGACAGAAAACTGTAGGTAGGGAGAGTGTTTTTTTTCTTTCACTCTGCAAGTCCTTGTTTCCAGGGACCTGGAAGGACAGTGAGTGAATTCTCCTTGTGCTATATTGTGCTTAAAAAAAACATTTATTCTAGGGACAGAAAACTGTAGGTAGGGAGAGTGTCAGTTTATTTCACTCTGCAAGTCCTTGTTTCCAGGGACCTGTAAGGACAGTGAGTGAATTGTCCTTGTGCTATATTGTGATTAAAAAAAACATTTTTTCTAGGGACAGAAAACTGTAGGTAGGGAGAGTGTTTTTTTTCTTTCACTCTGCAAGTCCTTGTTTCCAGGGACCTGTAAGGACAGTGAGTGAATTGTCCTTGTGCTATATTGTGATTAAAAAAAACATTTTTTCTAGGGACAGAAAACTGTAGGTAGGGAGAGTGTTTTTTTCTTTCACTCTGCAAGTCCTTGTTTCCAGGGACCTGTAAGGACAGTGAGTGAATTGTCCTTGTGCTATATTGTGATTAAAAAAAACATTTTTTCTAGGGACAGAAAACTGTAGGTAGGGAGAGTGTCAGTTTATTTCACTCTGCAAGTCCTTGTTTCCAGGGACCTGTAAGGACAGTGAGTGAATTGTCCTTGTGCTATATTGTGCTTAAAAAAAACATTTATTCTAGGGACAGAAAACTGTAGGTAGGGAGAGTGTTTATTTTCTTTCACTCTGCAAGTCCTTGTTTCCAGGGACCTGTAAGGACAGTGAGTGAATTGTCCTTGTGCTATATTGTGATTAAAAAAAACATTTATTCTAGGGACAGAAAACTGTAGGTAGGGAGAGTGTCAGTTTATTTCACTCTGCAAGTCCTTGTTTCCAGGGACCTGTAAGGACAGTGAGTGAATTGTCCTTGTGCTATATTGTGATTAAAAAAAACATTTTTTCTAGGGACAGAAAACTGTAGGTAGGGAGAGTGTTTTTTTTCTTTCACTCTGCAAGTCCTTGTTTCCAGGGACCTGGAAGGACAGTGAGTGAATTCTCCTTGTGCTATATTGTGCTTAAAAAAAACATTTATTCTAGGGACAGAAAACTGTAGGTAGGGAGAGTGTCAGTTTATTTCACTCTGCAAGTCCTTGTTTCCAGGGACCTGTAAGGACAGTGAGTGAATTGTCCTTGTGCTATATTGTGATTAAAAAAAACATTTTTTCTAGGGACAGAAAACTGTAGGTAGGGAGAGTGTTTTTTTTCTTTCACTCTGCAAGTCCTTGTTTCCAGGGACCTGTAAGGACAGTGAGTGAATTGTCCTTGTGCTATATTGTGATTAAAAAAAAACATTTTTTCTAGGGACAGAAAACTGTAGGTAGGGAGAGTGTTTTTTTTCTTTCACTCTGCAAGTCCTTGTTTCCAGGGACCTGTAAGGACAGTGAGTGAATTGTCCTTGTGCTATATTGTGATTAAAAAAAACATTTTTTCTAGGGACAGAAAACTGTAGGTAGGGAGAGTGTTTTTTTTCTTTCACTCTGCAAGTCCTTGTTTCCAGGGACCTGGAAGGACAGTGAGTGAATTGTCCTTGTGCTATATTGTGCTTAAAAAAAACATTTATTCTAGGGACAGAAAACTGTAGGTAGGGAGAGTGTCAGTTTATTTCACTCTGCAAGTCCTTGTTTCCAGGGACCTGTAAGGACAGTGAGTGAATTGTCCTTGTGCTATATTGTGATTAAAAAAAACATTTTTTCTAGGGACAGAAAACTGTACGTAGGGAGAGTGTTTTTTTTCTTTCACTCTGCAAGTCCTTGTTTCCAGGGACCTGGAAGGACAGTGAGTGAATTCTCCTTGTGCTATATTGTGCTTAAAAAAAACATTTATTCTAGGGACAGAAAACTGTAGGTAGGGAGAGTGTCAGTTTATTTCACTCTGCAAGTCCTTGTTTCCAGGGACCTGTAAGGACAGTGAGTGAATTGTTCTTGTGCTATATTGTGATTAAAAAAAACATTTTTTCTAGGGACAGAAAACTGTAGGTAGGGAGAGTGTTTTTTTTTCTTTCACTCTGCAAGTCCTTGTTTCCAGGGACCTGTAAGGACAGTGAGTGAATTGTCCTTGTGCTATATTGTGCTTAAAAAAAACATTTATTCTAGGGACAGAAAACTGTAGGTAGGGAGAGTGTCAGTTTCTTTCACTGTGAAAGTCCTTGTTTCAAGGGACAGAGAAGGACACCTGAAGGTAGCCCTTATTGCTTTTTTCCCATCTCCCTGCAGGCCATCTATTAGAATGTCTGGAAGGCAAACAAGGAGAGGCAGACAGTCAGGAGGCAATAAAAGAGGGCAAGCAGGCTCTGTGTCTGGGGGCAACAGTGCTGGTCGTGGACGCGGTGCATTGTCATCAGCACATGGCCATGGGACACGCTTGTCCTTCTTTTCGGCAGCTGGACATGTTGAGCCACATCATGCCGAAGACTTGGTAGAGTGGATGACCAAGCCCTCCTCCTCCTCCTCATCCTCTCTCACCCAGGCTCAGGGTACTGGAAAAGCAGCTGCCAAAGCGTCGTCTTCCCTGGTATCAATGTCAGACAAATCATCAGTCACTCCTTCCCTAGACCCACCATGTCCTCCTCCTGAGGAGTCCCCCGAACTGTTTCAGCACAGTGTTGGGTACATGCTCCAGGAGGATGCCCAGCGTTTCGAAGGGTCTGATGATGAAACCCAGCTAGAGGAAGGCAGTAGTGTGAGAGCAGACAGAGGGGATGCTCAAGAAGGACACCAATCTGGCAGTCATGTTCCAGCAGCTGCAGCATACTGCCAGATTGGCTCCAGTGATGAGGAGGGAGGGGATGATGAGGTCACTGACTCCACGTGGGTGCCTAATAGGAGAGAGGAGGAGGAGGAGGATGAGGAGGAGGCACATCTCCAACGAGGCAGGATGCCCTTTGGTGGCCAGCGTAAGGGCAGTACACCGACGGAATCACACCGCAGAGCTCCGCCTGTGCAGGGCGCTGCCTCTGCCCGTCATTCAAAAAGTTCTTTGGTGTGGGCCTTTTTTGAGGCTAGTGCATCAGATCGCACAGCTGCTGTTTGCAACATATGTCTCAAGCGTATATCGCGTGGCCAAAACATCAGCCGCTTGGGTACCACATGCCTGACCAGACATATGTTGACCTGCCATGCAGCTCGTTGGCAAGCCTACCTCAAAGACCCACACCAAAGAACAAAGCGGACCTCTCCTTGCACCGCATCAGCTGGGATCTCCAACCCCACTATAACTTCAGTCCTCTCTGAAACATGCACTGAGAGGAATGAAGGTGTAGAATTAGGTGTGTCACAGCCAAGTACTTGCGCCCACTCTGCTAGCAGTACACCGACGTCCGATTCTAGCAGGCAAATTTCCCTGCCCCAGCTGCTGGACCGTCGAAAGAAGTTCACTCCCAGCCATCCACATGCCCAGCGGTTGAATGCTAGCTTGGCTAAATTGCTAGCGCTTCAACTGCTGCCTTTTCAGTTGGTAGACTCGGCCCCCTTCCGTGAGTTTGTGCAATGTGCGGTTCCTCAGTGGCAGGTTCCCAAACGCCACTTTTTCTCATGGAAGGCTATTCCGGCTCTCTACCGGCATGTGGAAGGCAATGTCTTGGCCTCGCTGGACAGGGCGGTCAGCGGTAAGGTGCATATTACCGCTGACTCATGGTCCAGCAGGCATGGACAGGGACGTTACCTTTCTTTCACGGCCCATTGGGTCACTCTTTTGGCAGCTGGGAAGGATTCAGGACAAGGTGCAGTAGTGTTGGAGGTTGTCCCACCGCCACGCCTCCAAAATGCTACTACTGGTTGTGACACACCTCTCTCCTCCACCCCTCCTCTTCTTCTTCCTCCATGGCCTCTTCCTGTGGTTTGTCCTATGAACCAGCGGTGCTCCGTAGCCGTTCATGGGGCTACGCAAGTACGCAGGCAAAAAGATGCCATGCCGTGCTTGCGCTGGTGTGTTTGGGGGACAGAAGCCACACTGGGGCAGAGGTCCTGTCTGCTCTGCAGGGCCAGGCCGAGAGGTGGTTGACGCCACGCCAGCTTAAGCCAGGAATGGTGGTTTGCGACAATGGCACCAACCTCTCCGCCCTCCGACAGGGACAACTGACCCATGTGCCCTGTGTGGCTCACGTCCTTAACCTGGTGGTGCAGCGGTTCTTGGGCAGGTACCCGGGCTTAAAGGATGTCCTGAGGCAGGCCAGGAAAGTCTGTGTGCATTTCCGCAGATCTTATAATGCCAGTGCTCGCCTGGCTGAGCTGCAAAAGGAGTTGAACCTGCCCAAGAACCGCCTTATATGTGACATGCCCACCAGGTGGAACTCAACGTTGGCCATGCTGCAGCGGCTGCACACGCAGCAGAGGGCCATCAATGAGTACCTGTGCGACTACGGCACCAGGACAGGGTCAGGGGAGCTTGCTTTTTTTTCTCCACGCCAGTGGGGCATGATCAGGGATGCATGCACTGTCCTGGCACCATTTGAGGAGGCCACGAGGATGGTGAGCAGTGACAGTGCATGCATCAGTGACACTGTACCTCTTGTCCACCTGTTGGAGCACACGCTGCGTGGAATAATGGACAGGGCACTTGAGGCAGAACAGAGGCAGGAAGAGGAGGACTTCCTTGCCTCTCAAGGCCCCCTTTACCCAGACAGTGTTCCTTCTGTCCCACCCATCGCACAGGAAGAGGAGGAGGAGGAGGAGGATTGTGTCAGCATGGAGGTGAAGGCTGGCACTCAGCATCATCAGCAGCAGTCTTTTAGGGATGATTTACAGTCCCAAGAAACCAGTGGACTTGTACGTGGCTGGGAGGAGGTGGCTGCGGATCATGTCGTCCTTAGTGACCCAGAGGACTCCGGAGCGAATGCCTCAGCAAACCTACGCTGCATGGCCTCCCTGATCCTGCAAAGTCTGCGGAAGGATCCTCGTATTCTTCGGATCAAGGAGAGGGACCATTACTGGCTGGCCACTCTCCTTGATCCACGGTACAAGGGTAAGGTTGCGGACCTTATGTTACCGTCGCAGAGGGAGCAGAGGATGAGACAACTCCGGGAGGCCTTGCAGAAAGGTCTGTGCAACGCGTTCCCAGAGACTGGGAGGTTGCAAACTCCTGGTCCTGGACAACGAGTTGCTGAGGCTTCGGCCAGTCAAAGAAGGAGCGGTGGGGAAGGTGGCCGTCTGACCGATGCGTTCAGACAATTCTTTAGTCCGCAGCCCCAAAGTATGATCGGTTCCAGCAACCATCGCCAGCGTCTGATAAACATGGTGCAGGAATATCTAGGGGCAAGGTCAGACTTGGACACCTTCCCCACCGAAAATCCTCTGGCTTACTGGGTCTTGAGGATGGATCACTGGCCAGAGCTTGCACAGTATGCAATTGAGCTACTGGCCTGTCCTGCATCCAGCGTTCTTTCGGAACGCACATTCAGTGCTGCTGGAGGATTTGTCACGGATCACAGGGTGCGCCTGTCCACCGACTCGGTTGATCGACTGACTTTCATCAAGATGAACCAGTCTTGGATCACCACCAGCTACCACACACCTGATGCTGATATAACAGACTAATTGATTTTAACATGTCACATCCCTTCAAGACTGATGCTGATGCTGAGTGCCTGTGCTGTTATGTTGACTGGCTATCCTCCTCCTCCGAGTCCTCAATGATACGATTGATGATGATAGCTTGGAAGATCATTTTTGTTTATGGGTGCCGCCACCAGTGCCTAACGCCCAATTTTTCAGCCCCTGTTTAACAGGGGCGTGTAATTACAATTTTTGAAGCAATACTTTGCAACAGGGCTCATTGCTGTGCTCCAAGTACAGTATCTGTGAGGGGTTGCAGTGTTGTGCCACCAGTGCCTAAGGCCCAATTTTTCAGCCCCTGTTCAACAGGGGCATGTAATTACAATTCTTGATCTAAAAATTCACAGCAGGGCCCATTGCTGCACCCACCAAGAGTAACTGTCAGGGCTTACAGTGTTGTGGCACCAGCACCACCATCAAAGGCCCAATTTTTACTACCACTGTTCAACAATTATATGTAATTAAAATTCCTGATATAATAGTTGACAGCAGGGCGTTCCAGCACCAACCAAGAGTAACTGTGAGTGCTTACAGTGTTGTGCCAACACCAACAACTAAGGGGCCTATTTCTGCAGAGTATATACGGCAGGTCCCTACTTTCAAACATCCAACTTACAAACGACTCCTACTTGCAAACGCAAGAAGACAACAGGAAGTGAGAGGAAATCTACCACTAGGAAGGAAAATTCTCTCCTGTAAGAATAAATATGGGAGAAAGGTGTCTCCTCTGTACTGATGCTTTATCAGCAATCCTTGTTTCAAGAAAAACACCACATTTCAAAAACAGTTGTCATTGGGACGGAAAGTGAGGTGAAATGTTCTGAACAGGGGCACAGACAGCAAAACAAATGTTACAGGGGTGATAACCCTTACCTATGTTTTCCAAAAAGTTTAAAAATAGATTTTTGGTCTGGAGCTACACTTCAACAATGTACCTGTTCAAAATTACAAACAGATTCTACATAAGAACAAACCTACAGTCCCTGTCTTGTATGCACCGCCTGTATAGGGCTGTTCAGAGTATATAGGGCCTTTTTTATTTTATGTGCGGGGTTCCCCTTAATATCCATACAAGACCCAAAGGGGCTGGTAATGGGCTGGGGTAGGGGGGGGGGTCATGGGGTAGCTATGCCATTTTTCTTAAAGATTTTCATCCATATTACCGGGACCAGACATTACATTAAAGCCGCAAGCAGTTTTAAATGGCTTTTTTTTCCTTTAGAAGTGTCATTTTGTGCAGGGACAGTTCTAAACACGGGAAACACGTGGCACTTCACAGGCATACTTTAGACACCCCCCAGGTATGATATTTAAAGGAATATTTGACTTTTTTTTTTTCACTTTATGCATCATTAAAATGACTGCTCCCGAAAAACGACCGTTTTTAAAACTTCTTTTTGCATTGATACATGTCCCCTGGTGCAGAACCCGGGTTCCCAAACCCTTTTTAGGACAATAACATGCATAATAGTTGTTATAATTAGCACTTTAGAATTCGAACGTTCGCATCCATTGTATTTAATAGGGTTCTAATGTTCGTTCGAACTTTCGGTCCGTTCGCGGGTTCTGGTGCGAACCGAACCCGGGGGTGTTCGGCTCATCACTACACCTGAAGCTGGCCCTTATTGCTGTGTTTTCCTGTTGTGTAACACAGGCAGGCATCTGCAGCACTTAGAGTGGGCGTAGTGTGCCTCCTGCACAATATACACCTGAAGCTAGCCCTTATTGTGTGTTTTTCTGTTGTGTAACACAGGCAGGCATCTGCAGCACTTACAGCAGGCGTAGTGTGCCTCCTTCACAGTATACACCTGAAGATAGCCCTTATTGCTGTGTTTTCCTGTTGTGTAGCACAGGCAGGCATCTGCAGCACTTACAGCGGGCGTAGTGTGCCTCCTGCACAGTATACACCTGAAGCTACCCCTTATTGCTCGTGATTTTTTTATTTTGTGTTACACTAACAGGCATCTGCAGCACTTAGAGTGGGCGTAGTGTGCCTCCTGCACAATATACACCTGAAGCTAGCCCATATTGCTGTGTTTTCCTGTTGTGTAACACAGGCAGGCATCTGCAGCACTTACAGTGGGCGTAGTGTGCCTCCTGCACAATATATACCTGAAGCTTGCCCTTATTGTTGTGTTTTCCTGTTGTGTAACCCAGGCTGGCATCTGCAGCACTTACAGCGGGCGTAGTGTGCCTCCTGCACAATATACACCTAAAGCTAGCCCTTATTGCTGTGTTTTCCTGTTGTGTAACACAGGCAGGCATCTGCAGCACTTACAGCGGGCGTAGTGTGCCTCCTGCACAATATACACCTGAAGCTAGCCCTTGTTGCTGTGTTTTCCTGTTGTGTAACACAGGCAGGCATCTGCAGCACTTACAGCGGGCGTAGTGTGCCTCCTGCACAATATACACCTGAAGCTAACCCTTATTGCTGTGTTTTCCTGTTGTGTAACACAAGCAGGCATCTGCATCACTTACAGCGGGCGTAGTGTGCCTCCTGCACAATATACACCTGAAGCTAGCCCTTTTTGCTGTGTTTTCCTGTTGTGTAACACAGGCAGGCATCTGCAGCACTTACAGCGGGCGTAGTGTGCCTCCTGCACAATATACACCTGAAGCTAGCCCTTTTTGCTGTGTTTTCCTGTTGTGTAACACAGGCAGGCATCTGCAGCACTTACAGCGGGCGTAGTGTGCCTCCTGCACAATATACACCTGAAGCTAGCCCTTATTGCTGTGTTTTCCTGTTGTGTAACACAGGTAGGCATCTGCAGCACTTACAGTGGGCGTAGTGTGCCTCCTGCACAGTATACACCTGAAGCTACCACTTATTGCTTGTGGTTTTTTTATTTTGTGTTACACTAACAGGCATCTGCAGCACTTAGAGTGGGTGCAGTGTGCCTCCTTCACAATATACACCTGAAGCTAGCCCTTATTGCTGTGTTTTTCTGTTGTGTAACACAGGCAGGCATCTGCAGCACTTACAGCAGGCGTAGTGTGCCTCCTGCACAATATACACCTGAAGCTAGCCCTTATTGCTGTGTTTTCCTGTTGTGTAACACAGGCAGGCATCTGCAGCACTTACAGCAGGCATAGTGTGCCTCCTGCACAGTATACACCTGAAGCTACCCCTTATTGCTTGTGGTTTTTTTCTTTTGTGTTACACTAACAGGCATCTGCAGCACTTAGAGTGGTGGCGTATTGTGCCTCCTGCACAATATACACCTGAAAATAGACCTTTTTGCTGTTTTTTCCTGTTGTGTAACATTGGCAGGCATCTGCAGCACTTACAGCGGGCGTAGTGTGCCTCCTGCACAATATACACCTGAAGCTAGCCCTTATTGTTGTGTTTTCCTGTTGTGTAACACAGGCAGGCATCTGCAGCACTTACAGCAGGCATAGTGTGCCTCCTGCACAGTATACACCTAAAGCTACCCCTTATTGCTTGTGGTTTTTTTCTTTTGTGTTACACTAACAGGCATCTACAGCACTTAGAGTGGGCGTAGTGTGCCTCCTGCACAGTATACACCTGAAGCTACCCCTTATTGCTTGTGGTTTTTTTATTTTGTGTTACACTAACAGGCATCTGCAGCACTTAGAGTGGGTGCAGTGTGCCTCCTTCACAATATACACCTGAAGCTAGCCCTTATTGCTGTGTTTTTCTGTTGTGTAACACAGGCAGGCATCTGCAGCACTTACAGCAGGCGTAGTGTGCCTCCTGCACAATATACACCTGAAGCTAGCCCTTATTGCTGTGTTTTCCTGTTGTGTAACACAGGCAGGCATCTGCAGCACTTACAGCAGGCATAGTGTGCCTCCTGCACAGTATACACCTGAAGCTACCCCTTATTGCTTGTGTTTTTTTTCTTTTGTGTTACACTAACAGGCATCTGCAGCACTTAGAGTGGTGGCGTATTGTGCCTCCTGCACAATATACACCTGAAAATAGACCTTTTTGCTGTTTTTTCCTGTTGTGTAACATTGGCAGGCATCTGCAGCACTTACAGCGGGCGTAGTGTGCCTCCTGCACAATATACACCTGAAGCTAGCCCTTATTGTTGTGTTTTCCTGTTGTGTAACACAGGCAGGCATCTGCAGCACTTACAGCAGGCATAGTGTGCCTCCTGCACAGTATACACCTAAAGCTACCCCTTATTGCTTGTGGTTTTTTTCTTTTGTGTTACACTAACAGGCATCTACAGCACTTAGAGTGGGCGTAGTGTGCCTCCTGCACAATATACACCTGAAGCTGGCCCTTATTGCTGTGTTTTCCTGTTGTGTACCACAGGCAGGCATCTGCAGCACTTATAGCGGGCGTAGTGTGCCTCCTGCACAATATACACCTGAAGCTAGCCCTTATTGTTGTGTTTTCCTGTTGTGTAACACAGGCAGGCATCTGCAGCACTTACAGCAGGCGTAGTGTGCCTCCTGCACAGTATACACCTAAAGCTACCCCTTATTGCTTGTGGTTTTTTTCTTTTGTGTTACACTAACAGGCATCTACAGCACTTAGAGTGGGCGTAGTGTGCCTCCTGCACAATATACACCTGAAGCTAGACCTTTTTGCTGTTTTTTCCTGTTGTGTAACATTGGCAGGCATCTGCAGCACTTACAGCGGGCGTAGTGTGCCTCCTGCACAATATACAACTGAAGCTAGCCCTTATTGTTGTGTTTTCCTGTTGTGTAACACAGGCAGGCATCTGCAGCACTTACAGCAGGCATAGTGTGCCTCCTGCACAGTATACACCTAAAGCTACCCCTTATTGCTTGTGTTTTTTTTCTTTTGTGTTACACTAACAGGCATCTACAGCACTTAGAGTGGGCGTAGTGTGCCTCGTGCACAATATACACCTGAAGCTGGCCCTTATTGCTGTGTTTTCCTGTTGTGTAACACAGGCAGGCATCTGCAGCACTTATAGCGGGCGTAGTGTGCCTCCTGCACAATATACACCTGAAGCTAGCCCTTATTGTTGTGTTTTCCTGTTGTGTAACACAGGCAGGCATCTGCAGCACTTACAGCAGGCGTAGTGTGCCTCCTGCACAGTATACACCTGAAGCTACCCCTTATTGCTCATGATTTTTTTCTTTTGTGTTACACTAACAGGCATCTGCAGCACTTAGAGTGGGCGTAGTGTGCCTCCTGCACAATATACACCTGAAGCTGGCCCTTATTGCTGTGTTTTCCTGTTGTGTAACACAGGCAGGCATCTGCAGCACTTAGAGTGGGCGTAGTGTGCCTCCTGCACAATATACACCTGAAGCTAGCCCTTATTGTGTGTTTTTCTGTTGTGTAACACAGGCAGGCATCTGCAGCACTTACAGCAGGCGTAGTGTGCCTCCTGCACAGTATACACCTGAAGATAGCCCTTATTGCTGTGTTTTCCTGTTGTGTAGCACAGGCAGGCATCTGCAGCACTTACAGCAGGCGTAGTGTGCCTCCTGCACAGTATACACCTGAAGCTACCCCTTATTGCTCGTGATTTTTTTATTTTGTGTTACACTAACAGGCATCTGCAGCACTTAGAGTGGGCGTAGTGTGCCTCCTGCACAATATACACCTGAAGCTAGCCCATATTGTTGTGTTTTCCTGTTGTGTAACACAGGTAGGCATCTGCAGCACTTACAGTGGGCGTAGTGTGCCTCCTGCACAGTATACACCTGAAGCTACCCCTTATTGCTTGTGTTTTTTTTATTTTGTGTTACACTAACAGGCATCTGCAGCACTTAGAGTGGGTGCAGTGTGCCTCCTTCACAATATACACCTGAAGCTAGCCCTTATTGCTGTGTTTTTCTGTTGTGTAACACAGGCAGGCATCTGCAGCACTTACAGCAGGCGTAGTGTGCCTCCTGCACAATATACACCTGAAGCTAGCCCTTATTGCTGTGTTTTCCTGTTGTGTAACACAGGCAGGCATCTGCAGCACTTTCAGCAGGCATAGTGTGCCTCCTGCACAGTATACACCTGAAGCTACCCCTTATTGCTTGTGGTTTTTTTCTTTTGTGTTACACTAACAGGCATCTGCAGCACTTAGAGTGGTGGCGTATTGTGCCTCCTGCACAATATACACCTGAAGCTAGACCTTTTTGCTGTTTTTTCCTGTTGTGTAACATTGGCAGGCATCTGCAGCACTTACAGCGGGCGTAGTGTGCCTCCTGCACAATATACACTGGAAGCTAGCCCTTATTGTTGTGTTTTCCTGTTGTGTAACACAGGCAGGCATCTGCAGCACTTACAGCAGGCATAGTGTGCCTCCTGCACAGTATACACCTAAAGCTACCCCTTATTGCTTGTGTTTTTTTTCTTTTGTGTTACACTAACAGGCATCTACAGCACTTAGAGTGGGCGTAGTGTGCCTCCTGCACAATATACACCTGAAGCTGGCCCTTATTGCTGTGTTTTCCTGTTGTGTAACACAGGCAGGCATCTGCAGCACTTATAGTGGGCGTAGTGTGCCTCCTGCACAATATACACCTGAAGCTAGCCCTTATTGTTGTGTTTTCCTGTTGTGTAACACAGGCAGGCATCTGCAGCACTTACAGCAGGCGTAGTGTGCCTCCTGCACAGTATACACCTAAAGCTACCCCTTATTGCTTGTGGTTTTTTTCTTTTGTGTTACACTAACAGGCATCTACAGCACTTAGAGTGGGCGTAGTGTGCCTCCTGCACAATATACACCTGAAGCTAGACCTTTTTGCTGTTTTTTCCTGTTGTGTAACATTGGCAGGCATCTGCAGCACTTACAGCGGGCGTAGTGTGCCTCCTGCACAATATACACCAGAAGCTAGCCCTTATTGTTGTGTTTTCCTGTTGTGTAACACAGGCAGGCATCTGCAGCACTTACAGCAGGCATAGTGTGCCTCCTGCACAGTATACACCTAAAGCTACCCCTTATTGCTTGTGGTTTTTTTCTTTTGTGTTACACTAACCGGCATCTACAGCACTTAGAGTGGGCGTAGTGTGCCTCCTGCACAATATACACCTGAAGCTGGCCCTTATTGCTGTGTTTTCCTGTTGTGTAACACAGGCAGGCACCTGCAGCACTTATAGCGGGCGTAGTGTGCCTCCTGCACAATATACACCTGAAGCTAGCCCTTATTGTTGTGTTTTCCTGTTGTGTAACACAGGCAGGCATCTGCAGCACTTACAGCAGGCATAGTGTGCCTCCTGCACAGTATACACCTGAAGCTACCCCTTATTGCTCGTGATTTTTTTCTTTTGTGTTACACTAACAGGCATCTGCATCACTTACAGCGGGCGTAGTGTGCCTCCTGCACAATATACACCTAAAGCTAGCCCTTATTGCTGTGTTTTCCTGTTGTGTAACACAGTCAGGCATCTGCAGCACTTACAGCGGGCGTAGTGTGCCTCCTGCACAATATACACCTGAAGCTAGCCCTTGTTGCTGTGTTTTCCTGTTGTGTAACACAGGCAGGCATCTGCAGCACTTACAGCGGGCGTAGTGTGCCTCCTGCACAGTATACACCTGAAGCTACCCCTTATTGCTTATGGTTTTTTCTTTTGTGTTACACTAACAGGCATCTGCAGCACTTAGACTGGGCGTAGTGTGCTCCTGCACAGTATACACCAGAAGCTACCCCTTATTGCTTGTGTTTTTTTTATTTTGTGTTACACTAACAGGCATCTGCAAAACTTACAGTGGGTGTAGTGTGCCTCCTGCACAATATACATCTGAAGCTAGCCCTTATTGCTGTGTTTTCCTGTTGTGTAACACAGGCAGGCATCTGCAGCACTTACAGCGGGCGTAGTGTGCCTCCTGCACAGCATACACCTGAAGCTACCCCTTATTGCTTGTGTTTGTTTTTTTTGTGTTACACTAACAGGCATCTGCAGCACTTAGAGTGGGGGCTTATTGTGCCTCCTGCACAATATACACCTGAAGCTAGACCTTATTGCTGTTTTTTCCTGTTGTGTAACACAGGCAAGCATCTGCAGCACTTACAGCGGGCGTAGTGTGCCTCCTGCACAATATACACCTGAACCTAGCCCTTATTGTTGTGTTTTCCTGTTGTGTAACACAGGCAGGCATCTGCAGCACTTACAGTGGGCGTAGTGTGCCGCCTGCACAATATACACCTGAATATAGCCCTTATTGCTGTGTTTTCCTGTTGTGTAACACAGGCAGGCATCTGCAGCACTTACAGCGGGCGTAGTGTGCCTCCTGCACAATATACACCTGAAGCTAGCCCTTATTGCTGTGTTTTCCTGTTGTGTAACACAAGCAGGCATCTGCATCACTTACAGCGGGTGTAGTGTGCCTCCTGCACAATATACACCTGAAGCTAGCCCTTTTTGCTGTGTTTTCCTGTTGTGTAACACAGGCAGGCATCTGCAGCACTTACAGCGGGCGTAGTGTGCCTCCTGCACAATATACACCTGAAGCTAGCCCTTTTTGCTGTGTTTTCCTGTTGTGTAACACAGGCAGGCATCTGCAGCACTTATAGCGGGCGTAGTGTGCCTTCTGCACAATATACACCTGAAGCTAGCCCTTATTGCTGTGTTTTCCTGTTGTGTAACACAGGTAGGCATCTGCAGCACTTACAGTGGGCGTAGTGTGCCTCCTGCACAGTATACACCTGAAGCTACCCCTTATTGCTTGTGGTTTTTTATTTTGTGTTACACTAACAGGCATCTGCAGCACTTAGAGTGGGTGCAGTGTGCCTCCTTCACAATATACACCCGAAGCTAGCCCTTATTGCTGTGTTTTTCTGTTGTGTAACACAGGCAGGCATCTGCAGCACTTACAGCAGGCGTAGTGTGCCTCCTGCACAATATACACCTGAAGATAGCCCTTATTGCTGTGTTTTCCTGTTGTGTAGCACAGGCAGGCATCTGCAGCACTTACAGCGGGCGTAGTGTGCCTCCTGCACATTATACACCTGATGCTACCCCTTATTGCTGGTGGTTTTTTTCTTTTGTGTTACACTAACAGGCATCTGCAGCACTTAGAGTGGGCTTAGTTTCCCTTTTGCACAATATACACCTGAAGCTACCCCCTATTGCTGTGTTTTCCTGTTGTGTAACACAGGCAGGCATCTGCAGCACTTACAGCGGGTGTAGTGTGCCTCCTGCACAATATACACCTGAAGCTAGTCCTTATTGTTGTGTTTTCCTGTTGTGTAACACAGGCAGGCATCTGCAGCACTTACAGCGGGCGTAGTGTGCCTCCTGCACAATATACACCTGAAGCTAGCCCTTATTGCTGTGTTTTCCTGTTGTGTAACACAGGCAGGCATCTGCAGCACTTACAGCGGGCGTAGTGTGCCTCCTGCACAATATACACCTGAAGCTAGCCCTTATTGCTGTGTTTTCCTGTTGTGTAACACAGGCAGGCATCTGCAGCACTTACAGCGGGCGTAGTGTGCCTCCTGCACAGTATACACCTGAAGCTACCCCTTATTGCTTGTGTTTTTTTTATTTTGTGTTACACTAACAGGCATTTGCAGCACTTAGAGTGGGCGTAGTGTTCTTCCTGCACAGTATACACCAGAAGCTACCCCTTATTGCTTGTGTTTTTTTTTCTTTTGTGTTACACTAACAGGCATCTGCAGAACTTACAGTGGGCGTAGTGTGCCTCCTGCACAATATACACCTGAAGCTAGCCCTTATTGCTGTGTTTTCCTGTTGTGTAACACAGGCAGGCATCTGCAGCACTTACAGCGGGCGTAGTGTGCCTCCTGCACAGTATACACCTGAAGCTACCCCTTATTGCTGGTGGTTTTTTCTTTTGTGTTACACTAACAGGCATCTGCAGCACTTAGAGTGGGCGTAGTTTGCCTCCTGCACAATATACACCTGAAGCTAGCCCTTATTGCTGTGTTTTCCTGTTGTGTAACACAGGCAGGCATCTGCAGCACTTACAGCGGGCGTAGTGTGCCTCCTGCACAATATACACCTGAAGCTAGCCCTTATTGTTGTGTTTTCCTGTTGTGTAACACAGGCAGGCATCTGCAGCACTTACAGCGGGCGTAGTGTGCCTCCTGCACAATATACACCTGAAGCTAGCCCTTATTGCTGTGTTTTCCTGTTGTGTAACACAGGCAGGCATCTGTAGCACTTACAGCGGGCGTAGTGTGCCTCCTGCACAATATACACCTGAAGCTAGCCCTTATTGCTGTGTTTTCCTGTTGTGTAACACAGGCAGGCATCTGCAGCACTTACAGCGGGCGTAGTGTGCCTCCTGCACAATATACACCTGAAGCTAGCCCTTTTTGCTGTGTTTTCCTGTTGTGTAACACAGGCAGGCATCTGCAGCACTTACAGCGGGCGTAGTGTGCCTCCTGCACAATATACACCTGAAGATAGCCCTTATTGCTGTGTTTTCCTGTTGTGTAACACAGGCAGGCATCTGCAGCACTTACAGCGGGCGTATTGTGCCTCCTGCACAGTATACACCTGAAGCTTCCCCTTATTGCTCGTGCTTTTTTTCTTTTGTGTTACACTAACAGGCATCTGCAGCACTTAGAGTGGGTGTAGTGTGCCTCCTGCACAATATACACCTGAAGCTAGCCCTTATTGCTGTGTTTTTCTGTTGTGTAACACAGGCAGGCATCTGCAGCACTTACAGCAGGAATAGTGTGCCTCCTGCACAATATACACCTGAAGATAGCCCTTATTGCTGTGTTTTCCTGTTGTGTAGCACAGGCAGGCATCTGCAGCACTTACAGCGGGCATAGTGTGCCTCCTCAAAAAAGAGGGGGAACACCCCAAGATGTATAAAAGGGGTGTAAAAGTTGCTACCTAATACAATCGTAGGTATAGACTGAGACTGGGGGAAATGATTAAATAATTTATTATTATCAAAAAAGAATGCTCAGAAAATTTCAATTGGCATTAAAAATAACACAGATAACTGCTACCACAGACTACTGACGATCACCGATTGGTGATCTCAGTAGGGGGGGTGGTCAAACAAGACAGGACAGGACTAACAGACATGACAAATAACAAAATAAGGGAACACACAACACAGAAAGTCCGGACATCGGCATGAAATTCGGAGTGCAGCTGAATAACGCTAATGATTACCTGAGATGTCAATTCTAATGATTGGGAAACCCCAAATTAAACTACTAAGGCGTATCCAGCTCCACTGCGAATTACCCCGGGGTGATACCATCAAACAAATGCCAATCCTAACATCTAGACACTGGTCCCAAGGTAATGTTCAATATCAGAAAAAATTAATATATTGGCCAAAATTGCCAAAAACAAGGGGCCTCAGTAAGCAAAAATGTCAGGGTTCATCCACAAAGGACTGCGGAACAATTTTCAAGATAATCAGTAGATAGTAGTGGTTATCCTATTCTTCTTTTTCCCACTATTTGGAGACCAGCGGGTGGCTGAAGATTTTGGTATCTAATTTGTAGCTGATTGAGCCGTGAGCTGCTGTATCTCAAAGTGGTACAGAATCAGTGTTCATTCAGGGGAATAGAGCCACATTCAAAGGTATCTGAGCATCAGCGAACTGTTCCTTAAGCATAGTTCTGTGGTAATCAAATTAGTTGAGCCCTGCAACTATATAGTGATGGCCAGTGGAGCCTGTTTCATATGTTACCATCCCGGGAGCGTTCATATATTGTAGTGGGCACCTGTGATGTTGCGGCTCTTCCCGGTACTAGTGAATGAGTAGTTTGGATTTACTCGGTCCGTTATCATCTGCTGCTATTTCAGGAGCCTTCTCCGCTCACCTGGGTGGATCACGTACTTGTGCTGACAGCGTCTGCGGAGATATCTATCTCTATGCTGAAGACGCCGCTCTCGGCTTCACGGCTATGCTGGGCGGGGATTGCATTGCAGACGTCACGTGACCGCTGTGACGTCAACGCGTTTCGCTATCTGGATAGCGTAGCTTCGTCTGGACTGGGGGAGTGTGCCTCCTGCACAGTATACACCTGAAGCTACCCCTTATTGCTGGTGGTTTTTTCTTTTGTGTTACACTAACAGGCATCTGCAGCACTTAGAGTGGGCGTAGTTTGCCTCCTGCACAATATACACCTGAAGCTAGCCCTTATTGCTGTGTTTTCCTGTTGTGTAACACAGGCAGGCATCTGCAGCACTTACAGCGGGCGTAGTGTGCCTCCTGCACAATATACACCTAAAGCTAGCCCTTATTGTTGTGTTTTCCTGTTGTGTAACACAGGCAGGCATCTTCAGCACTTACAGCGGGCGTAGTGTGCCTCCTGCACAATATACACCTGAAGCTAGCCCTTATTGCTGTGTTTTCCTGTTGTGTAACACAGGCAGGCATCTGCAGCACTTACAGCGGGTGTAGTGTGCCTCCTGCACAGTATACACCTGAAGCTACCCCTTATTGCTCATGATTTTTTTCTTTTGTGTTACACTAACAGGCATCTGCAGCACTTAGAGTGGGCGTAGTGTGCCTCCTGCACAATATACACCTGAAGCTAGCCCTTATTGCTGTGTTTTCCTGTTGTGTAACACAGGCAGGCATCTGCAGCACTTACAGCGGGCGTATTGTGCCTCCTGCACAGTATACACCTGAAGCTTCCCCTTATTGCTCGTGCTTTTTTTCTTTTGTGTTACACTAACAGGCATCTGCAGCACTTAGAGTGGGCATAGTGTGCCTCCTGCACAATATACACCTGAAGCTAGCCCTTATTGCTGTGTTTTTCTGTTGTGCAACACAGGCAGGCATCTGCAGCACTTACAGCAGGCGTAGTGTGCCTCCTGCACAATATACACCTGAAGATAGCCCTTATTGCTGTGTTTTCCTGTTGTGTAGCACAGGCAGGCATCTGCAGCACTTACAGCGGGCGTACTGTGCCTCCTGCACAGTATACACCTGAAGCTACCCCTTATTGCTGGTGTTTTTTTTCTTTTGTATTACACTAACAGGCATCTGCAGCACTTAGAGTGGGCGTAGTGTGCCTCCTGCACAATATACACCTGAAGCTAGCCCTTATTGCTGTGTTTTCCTGTTGTGTAACACAGGCAGGCATGTGCAGCACTTACAGCGGGCGTAGTGTGCCTCCTGCACAATATACACCTGAAGCTAGCCCTTATTGTTGTGTTTTCCTGCTGTGTAACACAGGCAGGCATCTGCAGCACTTACAGCGGGCGTAGTGTGCCTCCTGCACAATATACACCTGAAGCTAGCCTATATTGCTGTGTTTTCCTGTTGTGTAACACAGGCAGGCATCTGCAGCACTTACAGCGGGCGTAGTGTGCCTCCTGCACAATATACACCTGAAGCTAGCCCTTATTGCTGTGTTTTCCTGTTGTGTAACACAGGCAGGCATCTGCAGCACTTACAGCGGGCGTAGTGTGCCTCCTGCACAGTATACACCTGAAGCTACCCCTTATTGCTCGTGATTTTTTTCTTTTGTGTTACACTAACAGGCATCTGCAGCACTTACAGCGGGCATAGTGTGCCTCCTGCACAGTATACACCTGAAGCTACCCCTTATTGCTTGTGTTTTTTTTCTTTTGTGTTACACTAACAGGCATCTGCAGCACTTAGAGTGGGCGTAGTGTGCCTCCTGCACAATATACACCTGAAGCTAGCCCTTATTGCTGTGTTTTCCTGTTGTGTAACACAGACAGGCATTTGCAGCACTTACAGTGGGCGTAGTGTGCCTCCTGCACAATATACACCTGAAGCTAGCCCTTATTGTTGTGTTTTCCTGTTGTGTAACACAGGCAGGCATCTGCAGCACTTAGAGTGGGCGTAGTGTGCTTCCTGCACAGTATACACCAGAAGCTACCCCTTATTGCTTGTGTTTTTTTTCTTTTGTGTTACACTAACAGGCATCTGCAGAACTTACAGTGGGCGTAGTGTGCCTCCTGCACAATATACACCTGAAGCTAGCCCTTATTGCTTGTGGTTTTTTTCTTTTGTGTTACACTAACAGGCATCTGCAGCACTTAGAGTGGGGGCGTATTGTGCCTCCTGCACAATATACACCTGAAGCTAGACCTTATTGCTGTTTTTTTCCTGTTGTGTAACATAGGCAGGCATCTGCAGCACTTACAGCGGGCGTAGTGTGCCTCCTGCACAATATACACCTGAAGCTAGCCCTTATTGCTGTGTTTTCCTGTTGTGTAACACAGGCAGGCATCTGCAGCACTTACAGCGGGCGTAGTGTGCCTCCTGCACAATATACACCTGAAGCTAGCCCTTATTGCTGTGTTTTCCTGTTGTGTAACACAGGAAAGCATCTGCAGCACTTACAGCGGGCGTAGTGTGCCTCCTGCACAATATACACCTGAAGCTTGCCCTTATTGCGGTGTTTTCCTGTTGTGTAACACAGGCAGGCATCTGCAGCACTTACAGCGGGCATAGTGTGCCTCCTGCACAGTATACACCTGAAACTACCCCTTATTGCTCGTGATTTTTTTCTTTTGTGTTACACTAACAGGCATCTGCAGCACTTAGAGTGGGCGTAGTGTGCCTCCTGCACAATATACACCTGAAGCTGGCCCTTAATTGCTGTGTTTTCCTGTTGTGTAACACAGGCAGGCATCTGCAGCACTTACATCGGGCGTAGTGTGCCTCCTGCACAATATACACCTGAAGCTAGCCCTTATTGTTGTGTTTTCCTGTTGTGTAACACAGGCAGGCATCTGCAGCACTTACAGCGGGCGTAGTGTGCCTCCTGCACAATATACACCTGAAGCTAGCCCTTATTGCTTGTGGTTTTTTTCTTTTGTGTTACACTAACAGGCATCTGCAGCACTTAGAGTGGGGGCGTATTGTGCCTCCTGCACAATATACACCAGAAGCTAGACCTTATTGCTGTTTTTTCCTGTTGTGTAACACAGGCAGGCATCTGCAGCACTTACAGCGGGCGTATTGTGCCTCCTGCACAGTATACACCTGAAGCTTCACCTTATTGCTTGTGTTTTTTTTTCTTTTGTGTTACACTAACAGGCATCTGCAGCACTTAGAGTGGGTGTAGTGTGCCTCCTGCACAATACACACCTGAAGCTAGCCCTTATTGCTGTGTTTTTCTGTTGTGTAACACAGGCAGGCATCTGCAGCACTTACAGCAGGCGTAGTGTGCCTCCTGCACAATATACACCTGAAGATAGCCCTTATTGCTTTGTTTTCCTGTTGTGTAGCACAGGCAGGCATCTGCAGCACTTACAGTGGGCGTAGTGTGCCTCCTGAACAGTATACACCTGAAGCTACCCCTTATTGCTTGTGTTTTTTTTCTTTTGTGTTACACTAACAGGCATCTGCAGCACTTAGAGTGGGGGTGTATTGTGCCTCCTGCACAATATACACCTGAAGCTAGACCTTATTGATGTTTTTTCCTGTTGTGTAACACAGGCAGGCATCTGCAGCACTTACAGCGGGTGTAGTGTGCCTCCTGCACAATATACACCTGAAGCTAGCCCTTATTGCTGTGTTTTCCTGTTGTGTAACACAGGCAGGCATCTGCAGCACTTACAGCGGGCGTAGTGTGCCTCCTGCACAATATACACCTGAAGCTAGCCCTTATTGCTGTGTTTTCCTGTTGTGTAACACAGGAAAGCATCTGCAGCACTTACAGCGGGCGTAGTGTGCCTCCTGCACAATATACACCTGAAGCTAGCCCTTATTGCTGTGTTTTCCTGTTGTGTAACACAGGCAGGCATCTGCAGCACTTACAGCGGGCGTAGTGTGCCTCCTGCACAATATACACCTGAAGCTTGCCCTTATTGCGGTGTTTTCCTGTTGTGTAACACAGGCAGGCATCTGCAGCACTTACAGCGGTCATAGTGTGCCTCCTGCACAGTATACACCTGAAACTACCCCTTATTGCTCGTGATTTTTTTCTTTTGTGTTACACTAACAGGCATCTGCAGCACTTAGAGTGGGCGTAGTGTGCCTCCTGCACAATATACACCTGAAGCTGGCCCTTATTGCTGTGTTTTCCTGTTGTGTAACACAGGCAGGCATCTGCAGCACTTACAGCGGGCGTAGTGTGCCTCCTGCACAATATACACCTGAAGATAGCCCTTATTGCTGTTTTTTCCTGTTGTGTAGCACAGGCAGGCATCTGCAGCACTTACAGCGGGCGTAGTGTGCCTCCTGCACAGTATACACCTGAAGCTACCCCTTATTGCTTGTGGTTTTTTTCTTTTGTGTTAAACTAACAGGCATCTGCAGCACTTAGAGTGGGGGCGTATTGTGCCTCCTGCACAATATACACCTGAAGCTAGACCTTATTGCTATTTTTTTCCTGTTGTGTAACACAGGCAGGCATCTGCAGCACTTACATCGGGCGTAGTGTGCCTCCTGCACAATATACACCTGAAGCTAGCCCTTATTGTTGTGTTTTCCTGTTGTGTAACACAGGCAGGCATCTGCAGCACTTACAGCGGGCGTAGTGTGCCTCCTGCACAGTATACACCTGAAGCTACCCCTTATTGCTTGTGGTTTTTTTCTTATGTGTTACACTAACAGGCATCTGCAGCACTTACAGCGGGCGTAGTGTGCCTCCTGCACAATATACACCTGAAGCTAGCCCTTATTGCTGTGTTTTCCTGTTGTATAACACAGGCAGGCATCTGCAGCACTTACAGCGGGCGTAGTGTGCCTCCTGCACAATATACACCTGAAGCTAGCCCTTATTGCTGTGTTTTCCTGTTGTGTAACACAGGCAGGCATCTGCAGCACTTACAGCGGGCGTAGTGTGCCTCCTGCACAATATACACCTGAAGCTAGCCCTTATTGCTGTGTTTTCCTGTTGTGTAACACAGGCAGGCATCTGCAGCACTTACAGCGGGCGTATTGTGCCTCCTGCACAGTATACACCTGAAGCTTCCCCTTATTGCTCGTGCTTTTTTTCTTTTGTGTTACACTAACAGGCATATGCAGCACTTAGAATGGGCGTAGTGTGCCTCTTGCACATTATACACCTGAAGCTAGCCCTTATTGCTGTGTTTTTCTGTTGTGTAACACAGGCAGGCATCTGCAGCACTTACAGCAGGCGTAGTGTGCCTCCTGCACAATATACACCTGAAGATAGCCCTTATTGCTGTGTTTTCCTGTTGTGTAGAACAGGCAGGCATCTGCAGCACTTACAGCGGGCGTAGTGTGCCTCCTGCACAGTATACTCCTGAAGCTACCCCTTATTGCTGGTGTTTTTTTTTCTTTTGTGTTACACGAACAGGCATCTGCAGCACTTAGAGTGGGCGTAGTGTGCCTCCTGCACAATATACACCTGAAGCTAGCCCTTATTGCTGTGTTTTCCTGTTGTGTAACACAGGCAGGCATCTGCAGCACTTACAGCGGGCGTAGTGTGCCTCCTGCACAATATACACCTGAAGCTAGCCCTTATTGTTGTGTTTTCCTGTTGTGTAACATAGGCAGACATCTGCAGCACTTACAGCGGGCGTAGTGTGCCTCCTGCACAATATACACCTGAAGCTAGCCCTTATTGCTGTGTTTTCCTGTTGTGTAACACAGGCAGGCATCTGCAGCACTTACAGAGGGCGTAGTGTGCCTCCTGCACAGTATACACCTGAAGCTACCCCTTATTGCTTGTGTTTTTTTTTCTTTTGTGTTACACTAACAGGCATCTGCAGCACTTAGAGTGGGGGCGTATTGTGCCTCCTGCACAATATACACCTGAAGCTAGACCTTATTGCTGTGTTTTCCTGTTGTGTAACACAGGCAGGCATCTGCAGCACTTACAGCGGGCGGAGTGTGTCAGTTGCTGTGAGACCTTGGGAGTGAGAGGACGTGCCTGTAGGGAGCTCCTGGAGCTCCATGAGGAGGGGTGTGATGGCCTCCTCCAGCCCAGGACCGGGGCAGCTTTCCTGGCCTGATGCTGCTGCCTCCTCCCTGGGGATTAAGGACTTGTCCAGGGAGGAGACGCTCTTTTTAAAAACGCAATTCGAACTAATGGATTGGACCCTGCCCCAGCCTGGGGAGGGTCCTGCAAAGTTACTAAGAAGAGTCAAAAGGGTCAAGGACTTGATCCAGAAGGCCAGCCAGGCCTTCTGTTTGAAGACCGTGGTCCTAACGGATTTGAGGAACAGAAGGGACCGGGCCAGCAGCTTCAGAAGAGGCGAGTATGCCGAGCCCATTAACCTTTTAAAAGGTCAAAATAACGGCCTGTGGACCCTGCTCGGGGGGCTGTGTGAGAGAGGCCGTGGAGAGACAGACTTCCTCCTGGAAGTAAGGAGTGAGCTCCGGAGAGCAAGTAAAGAGGGCTCCCAGGCTGCCAGACGTAGCAGCCAGAAAAGCACGCAGGACCATCCGCAGCCTGAGGAGCCTATGGTGGTGAGCCCCGGTGATGGTGAAAACCCCCCCTCCCCCTCCCTGGGTGGTGCGGTCCCTGAGGTCCCGGCTGTGGAGGGTCCCCAAGTCCATGCTACATTGCGGCCAGGAAAAACTGCCAGCACACAGGCAGACTCGGGTAGGGCACCCCGTGAAGCAGCCGGGAAGGGTCAGGAAGGGTGCACTACAGGAGTAGGGAGGCTGGGAGATTCCCAGTGGTGGTCCTCACACCACTCCCGGGGTATAAGTTGGAGGCAGAGAGGAAGGAAGTGGCCAGGCATGGTGGTGGGACTTCTATGACCCCTATGACCCCTGTGAATCCCGCATGTTGCTTGATAAAAACCGCACATGTTATGGAGGAGGGGGAGGGGTCCGCCAGGAAGGAAAAGGAAAAGACTGCTGGAGTGGCTTTTGAAGCAGAAGAAACTAAGACTATGGACAAAATGCTGGATTTTGGGGGTCAAAGGACTGGTGGGGCGATGGTTGTAGTGGGAGTAAGGGTTACTGAGGGTGGAGGAGGGGAGACGCCATTGTCCGGTGCAATTGAGAATAGAGGGGAACTGAGTGATGCAGGTGATCATGCAGAAAAAATGGACACTGTGGTGCCGAGATGCGTGACCTCCACTGCTGACAGTGGGGGCGTGGCCAGTGGATGGAGGCAGGGTGGGCTGGGGAGCCAGGGGGAGGAGTGTGGGCGGGAGTCTGGGTGGCGGGGGGAACTGGGAGGGGCGAGCGGCGTCCGGCCACTTCCGGTCTCACTGGTCAGCCTGACCCGGAAGTGGGTAGGGAGGTTGACCAGGAAGTGAGTCCTGAACCAGAAGTGGTCATGGACTTCCAGTCTGCAGCCGCTGGGAGGGATGAGAGCGGTGGGATGGAGGTAAGCAGGGAGGCATCTGGGGCACTTTGGTAGAATCCTCTGGCGATCTAAGCTTAGGCCAGAGGATAGGTAGATGGAGTGAGGCTGAGGCTGGGGACCTTTCTGGGGATCACCCAGCCCTGGCTTTAAGCTAGCCCTTATTGCTGTGTTTTCCTGTTGTGTAACACAGGCAGGCATCTGCAGCACTTACAGCGGGCGTAGTGTGCCTCCTGCACAGTATACACCTGAAGCTACCCCTTATTGCTTGTGGTTTTTTTCTTTTGTGCTACACTAACAGGCATCTGCAGCACTTAGAGTGGGGGCGTATTGTGCCTCCTGCACAATATACACCTGAAGCTAGACCTTATTGCTGTTTTTTCCTGTTGTGTAACACAGGCAGGCATCTGCAGCACTTACAGCGGGCGTAGTGTGCCTCCTGCACAATATACACCTGAAGCTAGCCCTTATTGTTGTGTTTTCCTGTTGTGTAACACAGGCAGGCATCTGCAGCACTTACAGCAGGCGTAGTGTGCCTCCTGCACAGTATACACCTGAAGCTACCCCTTATTGCTGTGTTTTCCTGTTGTGTAACACAGGCAGGCATCTGCAGCACTTACAGCGGGCGTAGTGTGCCTCCTGCACAATATACACCTGAAGCTAGCCCTTATTGCTGTGTTTTCCTGTTGTGTAACACATGCAGGCATCTGCAGCACTTACAGCGGGCGTATTGTGCCTCCTGCACAGTATACACCTGAAGCTACCCCTTATTGCTTGTGTTTTTTTTTCTTTTGTGTTACACTAACAGGCATCTGCAGCACTTAGAGTGGGGGCGTATTGTGCCTCCTGCACAATATACACCTGAAGCTAGCCCTTATTGCTGTGTTTTCCTGTTGTGTAACACAGGCAGGCATCTGCAGCACTTTCAGCGGGCGTAGTGTGCCTCCTGCACAATATACACCTGAAGCTAGCCCTTATTGCTGTGTTTTCCTGTTGTGTAACACAGGCAGGCATCTGCAGCACTTACAGCGGGCGTAGTGTGCCTCCTGCACAGTATACACCTGAAACTACCCCTTATTGCTCGTGATTTTTTTCTTTTGTGTTACACTAACAGGCATCTGCAGCACTTAGAGTGGGCGTAGTGTGCCTCCTGCACAATATACACCTGAAGCTGGCCCTTATTGCTGTGTTTTCCTGTTGTGTAACACAGGCAGGCATCTGCAGCACTTATAGCGGGCGTAGTGTGCCTCCTGCACAATATACACCTGAAGCTACCCCTTATTGCTTGTGTTTTTTTTTCTTTTGTGTTACACTAACAGGCATCTGCAGCACTTAGAGTGGGCGTAGTGTGCCTCCTGCACAATATACACCTGAAGCTAGCCCTTATTGCTGTGTTTTCCTGTTGTGTAACACAGGCAGGCATCTGCAGCACTTACAGCGGGCGTAGTGTGCCTCCTGCACAATATACACCTGAAGCTAGCCCTTATTGTTGTGTTTTCCTGTTGTGTAACACAGGCAGGCATCTGCAGCACTTAGAGTGGGCGTAGTGTGCTTCCTGCACAGTATACACCAGAAGCTACCCCTTATTGCTTGTGTTTTTTTTTCTTTTGTGTTACACTAACAGGCATCTGCAGAACTTACAGTGGGCGTAGTGTGCCTCCTGCACAATATACACCTGAAGCTAGCCCTTATTGCTGTGTTTTCCTGTTGTGTAACACAGGCAGGCATCTGCAGCACTTACAGCGGGCGTAGTGTGCCTCCTGCACAGTATACACCTGAAGCTACCCCTTATTGCTTGTGGTTTTTTTCTTTTGTGTTACACTAACAGGCATCTGCAGCACTTAGAGTGGGGGCGTATTGTGCCTCCTGCACAATATACACCTGAAGCTAGACCTTATTGCTGTTTTTTCTTGTTGTGTAACACAGGCAGGCATCTGCAGCACTTACAACGGGCGTAGTGTGCCTCCTGCACAATATACACCTGAAGCTAGCCCTTATTGTTGTGTTTTCCTGTTGTGTAACACAGGCAGGCATCTGCAGCACTTACAGCGGGCGTAGTGTGCCTCCTGCACAGTATACACCTGAAGCTACCCCATATTGCTGTGTTTTCCTGTTGTGTAACACAGGCAGGCATCTGCAGCACTTACAGCGGGCGTAGTGTGCCTCCTGCACAATATACACCTGAAGCTAGCCCTTATTGCTGTGTTTTCCTGTTGTGTAACACAGGCAGGCATCTGCAGCACTTACAGCGGGCGTAGTGTGCCTCCTGCACAATATACACCTGAAGCTAGCCCTTATTGCGGTGTTTTCCTGTTGTGTAACACAGGCAGGCATCTGCAGCACTTACAGCGGGCGTAGTGTGCCTCCTGCACAGTATACACCTGAAACTACCCCTTATTGCTCGTGATTTTTTTCTTTTGTGTTACACTAACAGGCATCTGCAGCACTTAGAGTGGGGGCGTATTGTGCCTCCTGCACAATATACACCAGAAGCTAGACCTTATTGCTGTTTTTTCCTGTTGTGTAACACAGGCAGGCATCTGCAGCACTTACAGCGGGCGTATTGTGCCTCCTGCACAGTATACACCTGAAGCTTCCCCTTATTGCTTGTGTTTTTTTTTCTTTTGTGTTACACTAACAGGCATCTGCAGCGCTTAGAGTGGGTGTAGTGTGCCTCCTGCACAATACACACCTGAAGCTAGCCCTTATTGCTGTGTTTTTCTGTTGTGTAACACAGGCAGGCATCTGCAGCACTTACAGCAGGCGTAGTGTGCCTCCTGCACAATATACACCTGAAGATAGCCCTTATTGCTTTGTTTTCCTGTTGTGTAGCACAGGCAGGCATCTGCAGCACTTACAGTGGGCGTAGTGTGCCTCCTGAACAGTATACACCTGAAGCTACCCCTTATTGCTTGTGGTTTTTTTCTTTTGTGTTACACTAACAGGCATCTGCAGCACTTAGAGTGGGGGTGTATTGTGCCTCCTGCACAATATACACCTGAAGCTAGACCTTATTGATGTTTTTTCCTGTTGTGTAACACAGGCAGGCATCTGCAGCACTTACAGCGGGTGTAGTGTGCCTCCTGCACAATATACACCTGAAGCTAGCCCTTATTGCTGTGTTTTCCTGTTGTGTAACACAGGCAGGCATCTGCAGCACTTACAGCGGGCGTAGTGTGCCTCCTGCACAATATACACCTGAAGCTAGCCCTTATTGCTGTGTTTTCCTGTTGTGTAACACAGGAAAGCATCTGCAGCACTTACAGCGGGCGTAGTGTGCCTCCTGCACAATATACACCTGAAGCTAGCCCTTATTGCTGTGTTTTCCTGTTGTGTAACACAGGCAGGCATCTGCAGCACTTACAGCGGGCGTAGTGTGCCTCCTGCACAATATACACCTGAAGCTTGCCCTTATTGCGGTGTTTTCCTGTTGTGTAACACAGGCTGGCATCTGCAGCACTTACAGCGGGCATAGTGTGCCTCCTGCACAGTATACACCTGAAACTACCCCTTATTGCTCGTGATTTTTTTCTTTTGTGTTACACTAACAGGCATCTGCAGCACTTAGAGTGGGGGCGTATTGTGCCTCCTGCACAATATACACCAGAAGCTAGACCTTATTGCTGTTTTTTCCTGTTGTGTAACACAGGCAGGCATCTGCAGCACTTACAGCGGGCGTATTGTGCCTCCTGCACAGTATACACCTGAAGCTTCCCCTTATTGCTTGTGTTTTTTTTTCTTTTGTGTTACACTAACAGGCATCTGCAGCACTTAGAGTGGGTGTAGTGTGCCTCCTGCACAATACACACCTGAAGCTAGCCCTTATTGCTGTGTTTTTCTGTTGTGTAACACAGGCAGGCATCTGCAGCACTTACAGCAGGCGTAGTGTGCCTCCTGCACAATATACACCTGAAGATAGCCCTTATTGCTTTGTTTTCCTGTTGTGTAGCACAGGCAGGCATCTGCAGCACTTACAGTGGGCGTAGTGTGCCTCCTGAACAGTATACACCTGAAGCTACCCCTTATTGCTTGTGGTTTTTTTCTTTTGTGTTACACTAACAGGCATCTGCAGCACTTAGAGTGGGGGTGTATTGTGCCTCCTGCACAATATACACCTGAAGCTAGACCTTATTGATGTTTTTTCCTGTTGTGTAACACAGGCAGGCATCTGCAGCACTTACAGCGGGTGTAGTGTGCCTCCTGCACAATATACACCTGAAGCTAGCCCTTATTGCTGTGTTTTCCTGTTGTGTAACACAGGCAGGCATCTGCAGCACTTACAGCGGGCGTAGTGTGCCTCCTGCACAATATACACCTGAAGCTAGCCCTTATTGCTGTGTTTTCCTGTTGTGTAACACAGGAAAGCATCTGCAGCACTTACAGCGGGCGTAGTGTGCCTCCTGCACAATATACACCTGAAGCTAGCCCTTATTGCTGTGTTTTCCTGTTGTGTAACACAGGCAGGCATCTGCAGCACTTACAGCGGGCGTAGTGTGCCTCCTGCACAATATACACCTGAAGCTTGCCCTTATTGCGGTGTTTTCCTGTTGTGTAACACAGGCTGGCATCTGCAGCACTTACAGCGGGCATAGTGTGCCTCCTGCACAGTATACACCTGAAACTACCCCTTATTGCTCGTGATTTTTTTCTTTTGTGTTACACTAACAGGCATCTGCAGCACTTAGAGTGGGCGTAGTGTGCCTCCTGCACAATATACACCTGAAGCTGGCCCTTATTGCTGTGTTTTCCTGTTGTGTAACACAGGCAGGCATCTGCAGCACTTACAGCGGGCGTAGTGTGCCTCCTGCACAATATACACCTGAAGATAGCCCTTATTGCTGTGTTTTCCTGTTGTGTAGCACAGGCAGGCATCTGCAGCACTTACAGCGGGCGTAGTGTGCCTCCTGCACAGTATACACCTGAAGCTACCCCTTATTGCTTGTGGTTTTTTTCTTTTGTGTTAAACTAACAGGCATCTGCAGCACTTAGAGTGGGGGCGTATTGTGCCTCCTGCACAATATACACCTGAAGCTAGACCTTATTGCTGTTTTTTCCTGTTGTGTAACACAGGCAGGCATCTGCAGCACTTACATCGGGCGTAGTGTGCCTCCTGCACAATATACACCTGAAGCTAGCCCTTATTGTTGTGTTTTCCTGTTGTGTAACACAGGCAGGCATCTGCAGCACTTACAGCGGGCGTAGTGTGCCTCCTGCACAATATACACCTGAAGCTACCCCCTTATTGCTTGTGGTTTTTTTCTTTTGTGTTACACTAACAGGCATCTGCAGCACTTAGAGTGGGGGCGTATTGTGCCTCCTGCACAATATACACCAGAAGCTAGACCTTATTGCTGTTTTTTCCTGTTGTGTAACACAGGCAGGCATCTGCAGCACTTACAGCGGGTGTATTGTGCCTCCTGCACAGTATACACCTGAAGCTTCCCCTTATTGCTTGTGTTTTTTTTCTTTTGTGTTACACTAACAGGCATCTGCAGCACTTAGAGTGGGTGTAGTTTGCCTCCTGCACAATACACACCTGAAGCTATCCCTTATTGCTGTGTTTTTCTGTTGTGTAACACAGGCAGGCATCTGCAGCACTTACAGCAGGCGTAGTGTGCCTCCTGCACAATATACACCTGAAGATAGCCCTTATTGCTTTGTTTTCCTGTTGTGTAGCACAGGCAGGCATCTGCAGCACTTACAGTGGGCGTAGTGTGCCTCCTGAACAGTATACACCTGAAGCTACCCCTTATTGCTTGTGGTTTTTTTCTTTTGTGTTACACTAACAGGCATCTGCAGCACTTAGAGTGGGGGTGTATTGTGCCTCCTGCACAATATACACCTGAAGCTAGACCTTATTGATGTTTTTTCCTGTTGTGTAACACAGGCAGGCATCTGCAGCACTTACAGCGGGTGTAGTGTGCCTCCTGCACAATATACACCTGAAGCTAGCCCTTATTGCTGTGTTTTCCTGTTGTGTAACACAGGCAGGCATCTGCAGCACTTACAGCGGGCGTAGTGTGCCTCCTGCACAATATACACCTGAAGCTAGCCCTTATTGCTGTGTTTTCCTGTTGTGTAACACAGGAAAGCATCTGCAGCACTTACAGCGGGCGTAGTGTGCCTCCTGCACAATATACACCTGAAGCTAGCCCTTATTGCTGTGTTTTCCTGTTGTGTAACACAGGCAGGCATCTGCAACACTTACAGCGGGCGTAGTGTGCCTCCTGCACAATATACACCTGAAGCTTGCCCTTATTGCGGTGTTTTCCTGTTGTGTAACACAGGCAGGCATCTGCAGCACTTACAGCGGGCATAGTGTGCCTCCTGCACAGTATACACCTGAAACTACCCCTTATTGCTCGTGATTTTTTTCTTTTGTGTTACACTAACAGGCATCTGCAGCACTTAGAGTGGGCGTAGTGTGCCTCCTGCACAATATACACCTGAAGCTGGCCCTTATTGCTGTGTTTTCCTGTTGTGTAACACAGGCAGGCATCTGCAGCACTTACAGCGGGCGTAGTGTGCCTCCTGCACAATATACACCTGAAGATAGCCCTTATTGCTGTGTTTTCCTGTTGTGTAGCACAGGCAGGCATCTGCAGCACTTACAGCGGGCGTAGTGTGCCTCCTGCACAGTATACACCTGAAGCTACCCCTTATTGCTTGTGGTTTTTTTCTTTTGTGTTAAACTAACAGGCATCTGCAGCACTTAGAGTGGGGGCGTATTGTGCCTCCTGCACAATATACACCTGAAGCTAGACCTTATTGCTGTTTTTTCCTGTTGTGTAACACAGGCAGGCATCTGCAGCACTTACATCGGGCGTAGTGTGCCTCCTGCACAATATACACCTGAAGCTAGCCCTTATTGTTGTGTTTTCCTGTTGTGTAACACAGGCTGGCATCTGCAGCACTTACAGCGGGCGTAGTGTGCCTCCTGCACAGTATACACCTGAAGCTACCCCTTATTGCTTGTGGTTTTTTTCTTTTGTGTTACACTAACAGGCATCTGCAGCACTTACAGCGGGCGTAGTGTGCCTCCTGCACAATATACACCTGAAGCTAGCCCTTATTGCTGTGTTTTCCTGTTGTATAACACAGGCAGGCATCTGCAGCACTTACAGCGGGCGTAGTGTGCCTCCTGCACAATATACACCTGAAGCTAGCCCTTATTGCTGTGTTTTCCTGTTGTGTAACACAGGCAGGCATCTGCAGCACTTACAGCGGGCGTAGTGTGCCTCCTGCACAATATACACCTGAAGCTAGCCCTTATTGCGGTGTTTTCCTGTTGTGTAACACAGGCAGGCATCTGCAGCACTTACAGCGGGCGTAGTGTGCCTCCTGCACAGTATACACCTGAAACTACCCCTTATTGCTCGTGATTTTTTTCTTTTGTGTTACACTAACAGGCATCTGCAGCACTTAGAGTGGGGGCGTATTGTGCCTCCTGCACAATATACACCAGAAGCTAGACCTTATTGCTGTTTTTTCCTGTTGTGTAACACAGGCAGGCATCTGCAGCACTTACAGCGGGCGTATTGTGCCTCCTGCACAGTATACACCTGAAGCTTCCCCTTATTGCTTGTGTTTTTTTTTTCTTTTGTGTTACACTAACAGGCATCTGCAGCACTTAGAGTGGGTGTAGTGTGCCTCCTGCACAATACACACCTGAAGCTAGCCCTTATTGCTGTGTTTTTCTGTTGTGTAACACAGGCAGGCATCTGCAGCACTTACAGCAGGCGTAGTGTGCCTCCTGCACAATATACACCTGAAGATAGCCCTTATTGCTTTGTTTTCCTGTTGTGTAGCACAGGCAGGCATCTGCAGCACTTACAGTGGGCGTAGTGTGCCTCCTGAACAGTATACACCTGAAGCTACCCCTTATTGCTTGTGGTTTTTTTATTTTGTGTTACACTAACAGGCATCTGCAGCACTTAGAGTGGGGCTGTATTGTGCCTCCTGCACAATATACACCTGAAGCTAGACCTTATTGATGTTTTTTCCTGTTGTGTAACACAGGCAGGCATCTGCAGCACTTACAGCGGGTGTAGTGTGCCTCCTGCACAATATACACCTGAAGCTAGCCCTTATTGCTGTGTTTTCCTGTTGTGTAACACAGGCAGGCATCTGCAGCACTTACAGCGGGCGTAGTGTGCCTCCTGCACAATATACACCTGAAGCTAGCCCTTATTGCTGTGTTTTCCTGTTGTGTAACACAGGAAAGCATCTGCAGCACTTACAGCGGGCGTAGTGTGCCTCCTGCACAATATACACCTGAAGCTAGCCCTTATTGCTGTGTTTTCCTGTTGTGTAACACAGGCAGGCATCTGCAGCACTTACAGCGGGCGTAGTGTGCCTCCTGCACAATATACACCTGAAGCTTGCCCTTATTGCGGTGTTTTCATGTTGTGTAACACAGGCTGGCATCTGCAGCACTTACAGCGGGCATAGTGTGCCTCCTGCACAGTATACACCTGAAACTACCCCTTATTGCTCGTGATTTTTTTCTTTTGTGTTACACTAACAGGCATCTGCAGCACTTAGAGTGGGCGTAGTGTGCCTCCTGCACAATATACACCTGAAGCTGGCCCTTATTGCTGTGTTTTCCTGTTGTGTAACACAGGCAGGCATCTGCAGCACTTACAGCGGGCGTAGTGTGCCTCCTGCACAATATACACCTGAAGATAGCCCTTATTGCTGTGTTTTCCTGTTGTGTAGCACAGGCAGGCATCTGCAGCACTTACAGCGGGCGTAGTGTGCCTCCTGCACAGTATACACCTGAAGCTACCCCTTATTGCTTGTGGTTTTTTTCTTTTGTGTTAAACTAACAGGCATCTGCAGCACTTAGAGTGGGGGCGTATTGTGCCTCCTGCACAATATACACCTGAAGCTAGACCTTATTGCTGTTTTTTCCTGTTGTGTAACACAGGCAGGCATCTGCAGCACTTACATCGGGCGTAGTGTGCCTCCTGCACAATATACACCTGAAGCTAGCCCTTATTGTTGTGTTTTCCTGTTGTGTAACACAGGCAGGCATCTGCAGCACTTACAGCGGGCGTAGTGTGCCTCCTGCACAATATACACCTGAAGCTACCCCCTTATTGCTTGTGGTTTTTTTCTTTTGTGTTACACTAACAGGCATCTGCAGCACTTAGAGTGGGGGCGTATTGTGCCTCCTGCACAATATACACCAGAAGCTAGACCTTATTGCTGTTTTTTCCTGTTGTGTAACACAGGCAGGCATCTGCAGCACTTACAGCGGGTGTATTGTGCCTCCTGCACAGTATACACCTGAAGCTTCCCCTTATTGCTTGTGTTTTTTTTCTTTTGTGTTACACTAACAGGCATCTGCAGCACTTAGAGTGGGTGTAGTTTGCCTCCTGCACAATACACACCTGAAGCTATCCCTTATTGCTGTGTTTTTCTGTTGTGTAACACAGGCAGGCATCTGCAGCACTTACAGCAGGCGTAGTGTGCCTCCTGCACAATATACACCTGAAGATAGCCCTTATTGCTTTGTTTTCCTGTTGTGTAGCACAGGCAGGCATCTGCAGCACTTACAGTGGGCGTAGTGTGCCTCCTGAACAGTATACACCTGAAGCTACCCCTTATTGCTTGTGGTTTTTTTCTTTTGTGTTACACTAACAGGCATCTGCAGCACTTAGAGTGGGGGTGTATTGTGCCTCCTGCACAATATACACCTGAAGCTAGACCTTATTGATGTTTTTTCCTGTTGTGTAACACAGGCAGGCATCTGCAGCACTTACAGCGGGTGTAGTGTGCCTCCTGCACAATATACACCTGAAGCTAGCCCTTATTGCTGTGTTTTCCTGTTGTGTAACACAGGCAGGCATCTGCAGCACTTACAGCGGGCGTAGTGTGCCTCCTGCACAATATACACCTGAAGCTAGCCCTTATTGCTGTGTTTTCCTGTTGTGTAACACAGGAAAGCATCTGCAGCACTTACAGCGGGCGTAGTGTGCCTCCTGCACAATATACACCTGAAGCTAGCCCTTATTGCTGTGTTTTCCTGTTGTGTAACACAGGCAGGCATCTGCAGCACTTACAGCGGGCGTAGTGTGCCTCCTGCACAATATACACCTGAAGCTTGCCCTTATTGCGGTGTTTTCCTGTTGTGTAACACAGGCAGGCATCTGCAGCACTTACAGCGGGCATAGTGTGCCTCCTGCACAGTATACACCTGAAACTACCCCTTATTGCTCGTGATTTTTTTCTTTTGTGTTACACTAACAGGCATCTGCAGCACTTAGAGTGGGCGTAGTGTGCCTCCTGCACAATATACACCTGAAGCTGGCCCTTATTGCTGTGTTTTCCTGTTGTGTAACACAGGCAGGCATCTTCAGCACTTACAGCGGGCGTAGTGTGCCTCCTGCACAATATACACCTGAAGATAGCCCTTATTGCTGTGTTTTCCTGTTGTGTAGCACAGGCAGGCATCTGCAGCACTTACAGCGGGCGTAGTGTGCCTCCTGCACAGTATACACCTGAAGCTACCCCTTATTGCTTGTGGTTTTTTTCTTTTGTGTTAAACTAACAGGCATCTGCAGCACTTAGAGTGGGGGCGTATTGTGCCTCCTGCACAATATACACCTGAAGCTAGACCTTATTGCTGTTTTTTCCTGTTGTGTAACACAGGCAGGCATCTGCAGCACTTACATCGGGCGTAGTGTGCCTCCTGCACAATATACACCTGAAGCTAGCCCTTATTGTTGTGTTTTCCTGTTGTGTAACACAGGCAGGCATCTGCAGCACTTACAGCGGGCGTAGTGTGCCTCCTGCACAGTATACACCTGAAGCTACCCCTTATTGCTTGTGGTTTTTTTCTTTTGTGTTACACTAACAGGCATCTGCAGCACTTACAGCGGGCGTAGTGTGCCTCCTGCACAATATACACCTGAAGCTAGCCCTTATTGCTGTGTTTTCCTGTTGTATAACACAGGCAGGCATCTGCAGCACTTACAGCGGGCGTAGTGTGCCTCCTGCACAATATACACCTGAAGCTAGCCCTTATTGCTGTGTTTTCCTGTTGTGTAACACAGGCAGGCATCTGCAGCACTTACAGCGGGCGTAGTGTGCCTCCTGCACAATATACACCTGAAGCTAGCCCTTATTGCTGTGTTTTCCTGTTGTGTAACACAGGCAGGCATCTGCAGCACTTACAGCGGGCGTATTGTGCCTCCTGCACAGTATACACCTGAAGCTTCCCCTTATTGCTCGTGCTTTTTTTCTTTTGTGTTACACTAACAGGCATATGCAGCACTTAGAATGGGCGTAGTGTGCCTCCTGCACATTATACACCTGAAGCTAGCCCTTATTGCTGTGTTTTTCTGTTGTGTAACACAGGCAGGCATCTGCAGCACTTACAGCAGGCGTAGTGTGCCTCCTGCACAATATACACCTGAAGATAGCCCTTATTGCTGTGTTTTCCTGTTGTGTAGAACAGGCAGGCATCTGCAGCACTTACAGCGGGCGTAGTGTGCCTCCTGCACAGTATACTCCTGAAGCTACCCCTTATTGCTGGTGTTTTTTTTCTTTTGTGTTACACGAACAGGCATCTGCAGCACTTAGAGTGGGCGTAGTGTGCCTCCTGCACAATATACACCTGAAGCTAGCCCTTATTGCTGTGTTTTCCTGTTGTGTAACACAGGCAGGCATCTGCAGCACTTACAGCGGGCGTAGTGTGCCTTCTGCACAATATACACCTGAAGCTAGCCCTTATTGTTGTGTTTTCCTGTTGTGTAACATAGGCAGACATCTGCAGCACTTACAGCGGGCGTAGTGTGCCTCCTGCACAATATACACCTGAAGCTAGCCCTTATTGCTGTGTTTTCCTGTTGTGTAACACAGGCAGGCATCTGCAGCACTTACAGCGGGCGTAGTGTGCCTCCTGCACAGTATACACCTGAAGCTACCCCTTATTGCTTGTGTTTTTTTTTCTTTTGTGTTACACTAACAGGCATCTGCAGCACTTAGAGTGGGGGCGTATTGTGCCTCCTGCACAATATACACCTGAAGCTAGACCTTATTGCTGTGTTTTCCTGTTGTGTAACACAGGCAGGCATCTGCAGCACTTACAGCGGGCGGAGTGTGTCAGTTGCTGTGAGACCTTGGGAGTGAGAGGACGTGCCTGTAGGGAGCTCCTGGAGCTCCATGAGGAGGGGTGTGATGGCCTCCTCCAGCCCAGGACCGGGGCAGCTTTCCTGGCCTGATGCTGCTGCCTCCTCCCTGTGGATTAAGGACTTGTCCAGGGAGGAGACGCTCTTTTTAAAAACGCAATTCGAACTAGTGGATTGGACCCTGCCCCAGCCTGGGGAGGGTCCTGCAAAGTTACTAAGAAGAGTCAAAAGGGTCAAGGACTTGATCCAGAAGGCCAGCCAGGCCTTCTGTGGGAAGACCGCGGTCCTAACGGATTTGAGGAACAGAAGGGACCGGGCCAGCAGCTTCAGAAGAGGCGAGTATGCCAAGCCCATTAACCTTTTAAAAGGTCAAAATAACGGCCTGTGGACCCTGCTCGGGGGGCTGTGTGAGAGAGGCCGTGGAGAGACAGACTTCCTCCTGGAAGTAAGGAGTGAGCTCCGGAGAGCAAGTAAAGAGGGCTCCCAGGCTGCCAGACGTAGCAGCCAGAAAAGCACGCAGGACCATCCGCAGCCTGAGGAGCCTATGGTGGTGAGCCCCGGTGATGGTGAAAACCCCCCCTCCCCCTCCCTGGGTGGTGCAGTCCCTGAGGTCCCGGCTGTGGAGGGTCCCCAAGTCCATGCTACATTGCGGCCAGGAAAAACTGCCAGCACACAGGCAGACTCGGGTAGTGCACCCCGTGAAGCAGCCGGGAAGGGTCAGGAAGGGTGCACTACAGGAGTAGGGAGGCTGGGAGATTCCCAGTGGTGGTCCTCACGCCACTCCCGGGGTATAAGTTGGAGGCAGAGAGGAAGGAAGTGGCCAGGCATGGTGGTGGGACTTCTATGACCCCTATGACCCCTGTGAATCCCGCATGTTGCTTGATAAAAACCGCACATGTTATGGAGGAGGGGGAGGGGTCCGCCAGGAAGGAAAAGGAAAAGACTGCTGGAGTGTCTTTTGAAGCAGAAGAAACTAAGACTATGGACAAAATGCTGGATTTTGGGGGTCAAAGGACTGGTGGGGCGATGGTTGTAGTGGGAGTAAGGGTTACTGAGGGTGGAGGAGGGGAGACGCCATTGTCCGGTGCAATTGAGAATAGAGGGGAACTGAGTGATGCAGGTGATCATGCAGAAAAAATGGACACTGTGGTGCCGAGATGCGTGACCTCCACTGCTGACAGTGGGGGCGTGGCCAGTGGATGGAGGCAGGGTGGGCTGGGGAGCCAGGGGGAGGAGTGTGGGCGGGAGTCTGGGCGGCGGGGGGGAACTGGGAGGGGCGAGCGGCGTCCGGCCACTTCCGGTCTCACTGGTCAGCCTGACCCGGAAGTGGGTAGGGAGGTTGACCAGGAAGTGAGTCCTGAACCAGAAGTGGTCATGGACTTCCAGTCTGCAGCCGCTGGGAGGGATGAGAGCGGTGGGATGGAGGTAAGCAGGGAGGCATCTGGGGCACTTTGGTAGAATCCTCTGGCGATCTAAGCTTAGGCCAGAGGATAGGTAGATGGAGTGAGGCTGAGGCTGGGGACCTTTCTGGGGATCACCCAGCCCTGGCTTTCATCAGGGGAATTGAGTCCCAGGAGGGACAGTCACCTACTAAGGGGAAGGAGCAGCCACGGGAGCAGCCACAGGAGCAGGGGGGGAGCCATCTGGGGCTCGTGCCTGCTGCTCCAGTGGGCCCCCAGTGGTAGACCCTCCTCTGAGTGTTAGGAGGAGGGACGGTATGGGTGTGGCTTGCTCCGGGGGGGTGGTGGATGGGGGGATCCCCGCCCGGCAGGATTAGGCCGGGGGGTTCCCCCGGTTGGTGTGTCAGCCATGGGTACTGGGGTGCCCTCCGAGGGTGCCCTTGGTGATGCGGCGGAGGGCACTTCTGGCGCTCAGGCTGGGGGTGTTTTGGGGCAGGCCCAGGAGGCAGAGCTGCTTGAGGCGCTGAGGGAGACCAGGTATTTTGCCCGGGTGGCAGGGACCAGCGTCCCTTTGGCCCCCCTGTACGGCCAGTTTGGCGCCCAAAACTTCCAGGTTCCCCCCGCAGACCAGCTCCAGGGGGCGAACCCGTGGTCGAGGGGTACAGGGGGTCCGGAGAGGCGCAGGCGCAATGTCGTGCAGCTGCGGTGGGAGGGACATGGACAGTGCCCCAGCAGGGGGCAGGTAGTGGATCTCCTGCTGAAGGGGGCCAACTTAAAGGTGGCCGACCTCTTCGCGGTGATCCATCCCACGGGCACCAAGGAGTTTGATGTTAGTTTTTCCTCCTTGGTGCTAATGGAGCTCTTTCTCACCGTCTATGAGCTCCTGAAGAGGTCGGAGCCTTGGAAGTTGTTTAGGGTGGTCCCCCTGTCCAGGCAGGAAGAAATAAAGTCCCTGACCATTTTGGTCAGGAACGAATCCCTCCCATCTGAGGACATTGCCACCTGGTTGGGGAGGTATGGGCAGCTGCAGTCTCCCCTCCGCAAAAACCTGGATGAGCGCGGGGTCTGGACCGGGGCGTGGTTGGCCAGGATCCGTCTCAAGCGCCAGGGGACTAGTGTGACCCATGTCCCCGGAAGTGCGTTTATTGGGAGAGATAGGATCCTGGTCTTTTACCCCGGTCAGCCCCGTCGCTGCTTCAAGTGTGGGAGTTCCACCCATTTAAGTGCGGATTGCACAACGCCCCGGTGCGTCAGGTGCAACAGGCCTGGGCACTCCTCGGTGACTTGCAGACTAATTGTCTGCAACCTCTGTGGGGTGTCCGGCCACCCATTCAGCCACTGCCCTAAGGCTTTTAGGGGGCATGCGGCTAATGGGGATGGGCCAGGCCCAGAAGACTTGCCGTGGGGGGGGCGGGTCTCCAACCTCAGGCGCCTCAGGCGGGCCCGGGTGATGGGCCTGGGTTGGTGGCCCAGAGGGGCCTTTGCCGCAGAGACAGAGGCCCGGGCATAGGCGTGGTGGAGTTGGGGCCCCTGCTGGGAATGTGCCTGGTCCCTCGGGACTTGTCGCTGGGGGGCCGGGTGCGCCAGCATCAGGCCCAGTAGGGGTGAGGGGCCGAGGGGGTGAGGGGCCATCTGCTAGGGCCCCCCCCCTCCCCTTCCCCCTCCCCCTTTTTTTGTGTATCTTCCCCTTCTACCCTCTCTCTTCCCCCCCTCTACTACCTTCCCCCACCCTTCTTTCCCTCCTCCTCCCCCTCCTCCCTCTTTCCCCCCTCCTCTCCCTCCTTCTCCCTATTCTCCTTCTTCCCTTCCCCCTTCCTCTTCGCCCCCTTCCCCCTCCCGTCCCATCCTGGATCCCCTTGTGGTTTCCCGGGATTCGGGGGGGAGATGGAGGTGGCCGAGTCGTCGAGGGGCCTGCACAAGAGGCCCATGGGGGCCTCTAGCGGGCACTCCGGCGACGAGGTGGGCGGCCAGACCCAGGCGGGCTGGCTGCAGAGGAAGGTGAGGAAGAGGAAGAAGAAGAGGGATCCTGGGGAGGGGGTTGTGGGACCCCGGGTTGTCCCTGGTGGGGACCCTGGGGGGCCCCCCCGGTGATCCTAGGGAATATGTACGGGGTCCTCTCCGATTCGGAGGAGGACCCCGGGGTGTAGGCGAAAACGCAGAGGAGAATGCAGGCCAAAATCACTAAGGATGGCGGTACCCTCTCCAATACGCGTTGTGACTATTAATGTCGCAAGTGTGCGTTCTGCAGCGGCTCGTTTTATGGCCTTTGATTTGCTCAGCCAAGTTGAAGGTGACATTTTGTTTTTGCAAGAGACCTGGCTGGCATCGGTGGCAGAGATGCATCTAGCAAACAGGGAGTGGAGGTGCGGGCCCTCCCTCTGGTCTCTTGCGGCCGAGCCCTGCAGTGGAGTTGCAGTCCTTTTTAAGACTGGTCCGGTGGCTTGCCGACGAGTGATTGAGGTAGAGGTCGGTAGGTGCCTGGTGGTGGACGCCGTCGTGAGGGGGCAATTCCTAAGGCTGATCAAATTCTATGGCCCTCAGACCAAGAGGGACAGGAGGAGCCTCCTCACGATGGTCAAGCCCTACTTGTTTACGTCCCAGCAGGTGGTCTTTGGTGGTGACTATAACATGGTCACCAGATCAAAGGATCGGGCAGGCGCCTCAGGCCCCCTGGGATATGATAGCATCTTCTTGAATAAAATAGTAAGGGAAGCCGGGTTGGTGGATGCACATGTTCAGTGCCTCCCCAACCACACTGGGTTCACCTATGCCCGAGGTAATAGTAGGAGTAGGTTAGATAGTTTTTTTTTAAAGGGGAGCTCTACCTTTGCGGCACCTGTGCTGCAGGCGGTGGAGTTCTCCGATCACTGTATGGTTTCTGTGACTCTGAATGTGGCCGACACTCCTCAGAAGGATCGAGGTTTCTGGCGTCTTAATGGATCGCTGCTCGAGGACCTCGAGGTTATGGAGGCCTATGAGATCTTCCTTGCGGATCAGGCCTCGCTCCTTGAGAGCGGCTGCTCCCGCCAGGAATGGTGGGAAGTGGTGAAGAAAAGGTCGGAGGGCTTTTTCCGCAGGATCTCTAGGTACCGGGCGACATCCAAGTACCTGGCCTACCAGAGGTTGCGCAGGCAGTTAGACTGCCTGGTTTCAGCTGGGGGCCCTCAGGAACAGATATCCGATCTGAAACTTCAGATGAAGGGGTGTCAGTATGACCGTCTTGCCTCCCTGGTCCTTGAAAGGGATTACGGGAAGTTTTCCTCCCCGGATCCCTACAAGAGCTGTGGTGAGGCGGTGAGTTCGAAGGTCATACATGGCATGAGGGATGCCTCAGGGTCCCTGGTCCGGTCCAGACTGGGTATCCTGGGCATCATTGGGGACCATTTTTCAGGCCTCCTTCGAAGGAAGCCTTTAGATATGGAGAAAGCCAGGACGTTTCTTGATGAGACCCCGCTTCGTGCGGGGCCTGATCTCCCGGACTCTCTGACAGCAGAAATCTCGGTTGCAGAAATCGAGCAGGCCATCGACTCTTTGTCCTTAAAAAAGTCGCCAGGGCCTGATGGGCTTACGGCTGAATTTTATAAAACCTTTAAGAGTCTTTTGACTACTCATTTGAGGGAGGTTTTCAATGAATGTTTGGCCAACGGCCTGCTCCCTCCCTCAATGAGAAGGTCAGCCTTGATTCTGCTGTCAAAGGGGAAAGATCCGACTGTGATTGAGAACTGGCGCCCGATCGCCCTTCTCACTACGGATGGGAAGTTGCTGGCGAAAATACTCTTTTTGCGTATGTCAGCAGTCGCTGGCGAGATGCTTTCTGTCTCCCAGCACTGCGTGTTACACTAACAGGCATCTGCAGCACTTAGGGTGGGCGTAGTGTGCCTCCTGCACAGTATACACCAGAAGCTACCCCTTATTGCTTGTGTTTTTTTTTCTTTTGTGTTACACTAACAGGCATCTGCAGAACTTACAGTGGGCGTAGTGTGCCTCCTGCACAATATACATCTGAAGCTAGCCCTTATTGCTGTGATTTCCTGTTATGTAACACAGGCATCTGCAGCATTTACAGCGGGCGTAGTGTGCCTCCTGCACAGTATACACCTAAAGCTACCCCTTATTGCTTGTGTTTTTTTTCTTTTGTGTTACACTAACAGGCATCTGCAGCACTTAGAGTGGGGGTGTATTGTGCCTCCTGCACAATATACACCTGAAGCTAGACCTTATTGCTGTTTTTTCCTGTTGTGTAACACAGGCAGGCATCTGCAGCACTTACAGCGGGCGTAGTGTGCCTCCTGCACAATATACACCTGAAGCTAGCCCTTATTGTTGTGTTTTCCTGTTGTGTAACACAGGCAGGCATCTGCAGCACTTACAGCGGGCGTAGTGTGCCGCCTGCACAATATACACCTGAAGATAGCCCTTATTGCTGTGTTTTCCTGTTGTGTAGCACAGGCAGGCATCTGCAGCACTTACAGCGGGCGTAGTGTGCCTCCTGCACAGTATACACCTGAAGCTACCCCTTATTGCTGGTGGTTTTTTTCTTTTGTGTTGCACTAACAGGCATCTGCAGCACTTAGAGTGGGCGTAGTGTGCCTCCTGCACAATATACACCTGAAGCTGGCCCTTATTGCTGTGTTTTCCTGTTGTGTAACACAGGCAGGCATCTGCAGCACTTACAGCGGGCATAGTGTGCCTCCTGCACAATATACACCTGAAGCTAGCCCTTGTTGCTGTGTTTCCTGTTGTGTAACACAGGCAGGCATCTGCAGCACTTATAGCGGGCGTAGTGTGCCTCCTGCACAGTATACACCTAAAGCTACCCCTTATTGCTTGTGTTTTTTTTCTTTTGTGTTACACTAACAGGCATCTGCAGCACTTAGAGTGGGCGTAGTGTGCCTCCTGCACAGTATACACCAGAAGCTACCCCTTATTGCTTGTGTTTTTTTTTTCTTTTGTGTTACACTAACAGGCATCTGCAGAACTTACAGTGGGCGTAGTGTGCCTCCTGCACAATATACATCTGAAGCTAGCCCTTATTGCTCTGTTTTCCTGTTGTGTAACACAGGCAGGCATCTGCAGCACTTACAGCGGGCGTAGTGTGCCTCCTGCACAGTATACACCTGAAGCTACCCCTTATTGCTTGTGGTTTTTTCTTTTGTGTTACACTAACAGGCATCTGCAGCACTTAGAGTGGGGGCGTATTGTGCCTCCTGCACAATATACACCTGAAGCTAGACCTTATTGCTGTTTTTTCCTGTTGTGTAACACAGGCAGGCATCTGCAGCACTTACAGCGGGCGTAGTGTTCCGCCTGCACAATATACACCTGAAGATAGCCCTTATTGCTGTGTTTTCCTGTTGTGTAACACAGGCAGGCATCTGCAGCACTTACAGCGGGCGTATTGTGCCTCCTGCACAGTATACACCTGAAGCTTCCCCTTATTGCTCGTGCTTTTTTTCTTTTGTGTTACACTAACAGGCATATGCAGCACTTAGAGTGGGCGTAGTGTGCCTCCTGCACAATATACACCTGAAGATAGCCCTTATTGCTGTGTTTTTCTGTTGTGTAACACAGGCAGGCATCTGCAGCACTTACAGCAGGCGTAGTGTGCCTCCTGCACAATATACACCTGAAGATAGCCCTTATTGCTGTGTTTTCCTGTTGTGTAACACAGGCAGGCATCTGCAGCACTTACAGTGGGCATAGTGTGCCTCCTGCACAATATACACCTGAAGCTACCCCTTATTGCTGGTGGTTTTTTTCTTTTGTGTTACACTAACAGGCATCTGCAGCACTTAGAGTGGGGGCGTATTGTGCCTCCTGCACAGTATACACCTGAAGCTACCCCTTATTGCTCGTGGTTTTTTTCTTTTGTGTTACACTAACAGGCATCTGCAGCACTTACAGTGGGTTTAGTGTGCCTCCTGCACAATATACACCTGAAGCTAGCCCTTATTGCTGTGTTTTCCTGTTGTGTAACACAGGCAGGCATCTGCAGCACTTACAGCGGGTGTAGTGTGCCTCCTGCACAATATACACCTGAAGCTAGCCCTTATTGCTGTGTTTTCCTGTTGTGTAACACAGGCAGGCATCTGCAGCACTTACAGCGGGCGTAGTGTGCCTTCTGCACAATATACACCTAAAGCTAGCCCTTATTGCTGTGTTTTCCTGTTGTGTAACACAGGCAGGCATCTGCAGCACTTACAGCGGGCGTAGTGTGCCTCCTGCACAATATACACCTGAAGCTAGCCCTTATTGTTGTGTTTTCCTGTTGTGTAACACAGGCAGGCATCTGCAGCACTTACAGCGGGCGTAGTGTGCCGCCTGCACAATATACACCTGAAGATAGCCCTTATTGCTGTGTTTTCCTGTTGTGTAGCACAGGCAGGCATCTGCAGCACTTACAGCGGGCGTAGTGTGCCTCCTGCACAGTATACACCTGAAGCTACCCCTTATTGCTGGTGGTTTTTTTCTTTTGTGTTGCACTAACAGGCATCTGCAGCACTTAGAGTGGGCGTAGTGTGCCTCCTGCACAATATACACCTGAAGCTGGCCCTTATTGCTGTGTTTTCCTGTTGTGTAACACAGGCAGGCATCTGCAGCACTTACAGCGGGCATAGTGTGCCTCCTGCACAATATACACCTGAAGCTAGCCCTTGTTGCTGTGTTTCCTGTTGTGTAACACAGGCAGGCATCTGCAGCACTTATAGCGGGCGTAGTGTGCCTCCTGCACAGTATACACCTAAAGCTACCCCTTATTGCTTGTGTTTTTTTTCTTTTGTGTTACACTAACAGGCATCTGCAGCACTTAGAGTGGGCGTAGTGTGCCTCCTGCACAGTATACACCAGAAGCTACCCCTTATTGCTTGTGTTTTTTTTTCTTTTGTGTTACACTAACAGGCATCTGCAGAACTTACAGTGGGCGTAGTGTGCCTCCTGCACAATATACATCTGAAGCTAGCCCTTATTGCTCTGTTTTCCTGTTGTGTAACACAGGCAGGCATCTGCAGCACTTACAGCGGGCGTAGTGTGCCTCCTGCACAGTATACACCTGAAGCTACCCCTTATTGCTTGTGGTTTTTTCTTTTGTGTTACACTAACAGGCATCTGCAGCACTTAGAGTGGGGGCGTATTGTGCCTCCTGCACAATATACACCTGAAGCTAGACCTTATTGCTGTTTTTTCCTGTTGTGTAACACAGGCAGGCATCTGCAGCACTTACAGCGGGCGTATTGTGCCTCCTGCACAGTATACACCTGAAGCTTCCCCTTATTGCTCGTGCTTTTTTTCTTTTGTGTTACACTAACAGGCATATGCAGCACTTAGAGTGGGCGTAGTGTGCCTCCTGCACAATATACACCTGAAGATAGCCCTTATTGCTGTGTTTTTCTGTTGTGTAACACAGGCAGGCATCTGCAGCACTTACAGCAGGCGTAGTGTGCCTCCTGCACAATATACACCTGAAGATAGCCCTTATTGCTGTGTTTTCCTGTTGTGTAACACAGGCAGGCATCTGCAGCACTTACAGCGGGCATAGTGTGCCTCCTGCACAATATACACCTGAAGCTACCCCTTATTGCTGGTGGTTTTTTTCTTTTGTGTTACACTAACAGGCATCTGCAGCACTTAGAGTGGGGGCGTATTGTGCCTCCTGCACAGTATACACCTGAAGCTACCCCTTATTGCTCGTGGTTTTTTTCTTTTGTGTTACACTAACAGGCATCTGCAGCACTTACAGTGGGTTTAGTGTGCCTCCTGCACAATATACACCTGAAGCTAGCCCTTATTGCTGTGTTTTCCTGTTGTGTAACACAGGCAGGCATCTGCAGCACTTACAGCGGGTGTAGTGTGCCTCCTGCACAATATACACCTGAAGCTAGCCCTTATTGCTGTGTTTTCCTGTTGTGTAACACAGGCAGGCATCTGCAGCACTTACAGCGGGCGTAGTGTGCCTTCTGCACAATATACACCTAAAGCTAGCCCTTATTGCTGTGTTTTCCTGTTGTGTAACACAGGCAGGCATCTGCAGCACTTACAGCGGGCGTAGTGTGCCTCCTGCACAATATACACCTGAAGCTAGCCCTTGTTGCTGTGTTTTCCTGTTGTGTAACACAGGCAGGCATCTGCAGCACTTACAGCGGGCGTAGTGTGCCTCCTGCACAGTATACACCTGAAGCTACCCCTTATTGCTTGTGGTTTTTTCTTTTGTGTTACACTAACAGGCATCTGCAGCACTTAGGGTGGGCGTAGTGTGCCTCCTGCACAGTATACACCAGAAGCTACCCCTTATTGCTTGTGTTTTTTTTTCTTTTGTGTTACACTAACAGGCATCTGCAGAACTTACAGTGGGCGTAGTGTGCCTCCTGCACAGTATACACCAGAAGCTACCCCTTATTGCTTGTGGTTTTTTTTCTTTTGTGTTACACTAACAGGCATCTGCAGAACTTACAGTGGGCGTAGTGTGCCTCCTGCACAATATACATCTGAAGCTAGCCCTTATTGCTCTGTTTTCCTGTTGTGTAACACAGGCAGGCATCTGCAGCACTTACAGCGGGCGTAGTGTGCCTCCTGCACAGTATACACCTGAAGCTACCCCTTATTGCTTGTGGTTTTTTTCTTTTGTGTTACACTAACAGGCATCTGCAGCACTTAGAGTGGGGGCGTATTGTGCCTCCTGCACAATATACACCTGAAGCTAGACCTTATTGCTGTTTTTTCCTGTTGTGTAACACAGGCAGGCATCTGCAGCACTTACAGCGGGCGTAGTGTGCCGCCTGCACAATATACAACCAAAATATAGCCCTTATTGCTGTGTTTTCCTGTTGTGTAACACAGGCAGGCATCTGCAGCACTTACAGCGGGCGTAGTGTGCCTCCTGCACAGTATACACCTGAAGCTTCCCCTTATTGCTCGTGCTTTTTTCTTTTGTGTTACACTAACAGGCATCTGCAACACTTACAGTGGGTGTAGTGTGCCTCCTGCACAATATACACCTGAAGCTAGCCCTTATTGCTGTGTTTTCCTGTTGTGTAACACAGGCAGGCATCTGCAGCACTTACAGCGGGCGTAGTGTGCCTCCTGCACAATATACACCTGAAGCTAGCCCTTATTGCTGTGTTTTCCTGTTGTGTAACACAGGCAGGCATCTGCAGCACTTACAGCGGGCGTATTGTGCCTCCTGCACAGAATACACCTGAAGCTTCCCCTTATTGCTCGTGCTTTTTTTCTTTTGTGTTACACTAACAGGCATATGCAGCACTTAGAGTGGGCGTAGTGTGCCTCCTGCACAATATACACCTGAAGATAGCCCTTATTGCTGTGTTTTTCTGTTGTGTAACACAGGCAGGCATCTGCAGCACTTACAGCAGGCGTAGTGTGCCTCCTGCACAATATACACCTGAAGATAGCCCTTATTGCTGTGTTTTCCTGTTGTGTAACACAGGCAGGCATCTGCAGCACTTACAGCGGGCGTAGTGTGCCTCCTGCACAGTATACACCTGAAGCTACCCCTTATTGCTGGTGGTTTTTTTCTTTTGTGTTACACTAACAGGCATCTGCAGCAGTTAGAGTGGGGGCGTATTGTGCCTCCTGCACAGTATACACCTGAAGCTACCCCTTATTGCTGGTGTTTTTTTTCTTTTGTGTTACACTAACAGGCATCTGCAGCACTTATAGTGGGCGTAGTGTGCCTCCTGCACAGTATACACCAGAAGCTACCCCTTATTGCTTGTGGTTTTTTTCTTTTGTGTTACACTAACAGGCATCTGCAGAACTTACAGTGGGCGTAGTGTGCCTCCTGCACAATATACATCTGAAGCTAGCCCTTATTGCTCTGTTTTCCTGTTGTGTAACACAGGCAGGCATCTGCAGCACTTACAGCGGGCGTAGTGTGCCTCCTGCACAGTATACACCTGAAGCTACCCCTTATTGCTTGTGGTTTTTTCTTTTGTGTTACACTAACAGGCATCTGCAGCACTTAGAGTGGGGGCGTATTGTGCCTCCTGCACAATATACACCTGAAGCTAGACCTTATTGCTGTTTTTTCCTGTTGTGTAACACAGGCAGGCATCTGCAGCACTTACAGCGGGCGTAGTGTTCCGCCTGCACAATATACACCTGAAGATAGCCCTTATTGCTGTGTTTTCCTGTTGTGTAACACAGGCAGGCATCTGCAGCACTTACAGCGGGCGTATTGTGCCTCCTGCACAGTATACACCTGAAGCTTCCCCTTATTGCTCGTGCTTTTTTTCTATTGTGTTACACTAACAGACATATGCAGCACTTAGAGTGGGCGTAGTGTGCCTCCTGCACAATATACACCTGAAGATAGCCCTTATTGCTGTGTTTTTCTGTTGTGTAACACAGGCAGGCATCTGCAGCACTTACAGCAGGCGTAGTGTGCCTCCTGCACAATATACACCTGAAGATAGCCCTTATTGCTGTGTTTTCCTGTTGTGTAACACAGGCAGGCATCTGCAGCACTTACAGCGGGCGTAGTGTGCCTCCTGCACAGTATACACCTGAAGCTACCCCTTATTGCTGGTGGTTTTTTTCTTTTGTGTTACACTAACAGGCATCTGCAGCACTTAGAGTGGGGGCGTATTGTGCCTCCTGCACAGTATACACCTGAAGCTACCCATTATTGCTCGTGGTTTTTTTCTTTTGTGTTACACTAACAGGCATCTGCAGCACTTACAGTGGGTTTAGTGTGCCTCCTGCACAATATACACCTGAAGCTAGCCCTTATTGCTGTGTTTTCCTGTTGTGTAACACAGGCAGGCATCTGCAGCACTTACAGCGGGCGTAGTGTGCCTCCTGCACAATATACACCTGAAGCTAGCCCTTATTGCTGTGTTTTCCTGTTGTGTAACACAGGCAGGCATCTGCAGCACTTACAGCGGGCGTAGTGTGCCTTCTGCACAATATACACCTAAAGCTAGCCCTTATTGCTGTCTTTTCCTGTTGTGTAACACAGGCAGGCATCTGCAGCACTTACAGCGGGCGTAGTGTGCCTCCTGCACAATATACACCTGAAGCTAGCCCTTGTTGCTGTGTTTTCCTGTTGTGTAACACAGGCAGGCATCTGCAGCACTTACAGCGGGCGTAGTGTGCCTCCTGCACAGTATACACCTGAAGCTACCCCTTATTGCTGGTGGTTTTTTTCTTTTGTGTTGCACTAACAGGCATCTGCAGCACTTAGAGTGGGCGTAGTGTGCCTCCTGCACAATATACACCTGAAGCTGGCCCTTATTGCTGTGTTTTCCTGTTGTGTAACACAGGCAGGCATCTGCAGCACTTACAGCGGGCATAGTGTGCCTCCTGCACAATATACACCTGAAGCTAGCCCTTGTTGCTGTGTTTCCTGTTGTGTAACACAGGCAGGCATCTGCAGCACTTATAGCGGGCGTAGTGTGCCTCCTGCACAGTATACACCTAAAGCTACCCCTTATTGCTTGTGTTTTTTTTCTTTTGTGTTACACTAACAGGCATCTGCAGCACTTAGAGTGGGCGTAGTGTGCCTCCTGCACAGTATACACCAGAAGCTACCCCTTATTGCTTGTGGTTTTTTTTCTTTTGTGTTACACTAACAGGCATCTGCAGAACTTACAGTGGGCGTAGTGTGCCTCCTGCACAATATACATCTGAAGCTAGCCCTTATTGCTCTGTTTTCCTGTTGTGTAACACAGGCAGGCATCTGCAGCACTTACAGCGGGCGTAGTGTGCCTCCTGCACAGTATACACCTGAAGCTACCCCTTATTGCTTGTGGTTTTTTCTTTTGTGTTACACTAACAGGCATCTGCAGCACTTAGAGTGGGGGCGTATTGTGCCTCCTGCACAATATACACCTGAAGCTAGACCTTATTGCTGTTTTTTCCTGTTGTGTAACACAGGCAGGCATCTGCAGCACTTACAGCGGGCGTAGTGTTCCGCCTGCACAATATACACCTGAAGATAGCCCTTATTGCTGTGTTTTCCTGTTGTGTAACACAGGCAGGCATCTGCAGCACTTACAGCGGGCGTATTGTGCCTCCTGCACAGTATACACCTGAAGCTTCCCCTTATTGCTCGTGCTTTTTTTCTTTTGTGTTACACTAACAGGCATATGCAGCACTTAGAGTGGGCGTAGTGTGCCTCCTGCACAATATACACCTGAAGATAGCCCTTATTGCTGTGTTTTTCTGTTGTGTAACACAGGCAGGCATCTGCAGCACTTACAGCAGGCGTAGTGTGCCTCCTGCACAATATACACCTGAAGATAGCCCTTATTGCTGTGTTTTCCTGTTGTGTAACACAGGCAGGCATCTGCAGCACTTACAGCGGGCATAGTGTGCCTCCTGCACAGTATACACCTGAAGCTACCCCTTATTGCTGGTGGTTTTTTTCTTTTGTGTTACACTAACAGGCATCTGCAGCACTTAGAGTGGGGGCGTATTGTGCCTCCTGCACAGTATACACCTGAAGCTACCCCTTATTGCTCGTGGTTTTTTTCTTTTGTGTTACACTAACAGGCATCTGCAGCACTTACAGTGGGTTTAGTGTGCCTCCTGCACAATATACACCTGAAGCTAGCCCTTATTGCTGTGTTTTCCTGTTGTGTAACACAGGCAGGCATCTGCAGCACTTACAGCGGGTGTAGTGTGCCTCCTGCACAATATACACCTGAAGCTAGCCCTTATTGCTGTGTTTTCCTGTTGTGTAACACAGGCAGGCATCTGCAGCACTTACAGCGGGCGTAGTGTGCCTTCTGCACAATATACACCTAAAGCTAGCCCTTATTGCTGTGTTTTCCTGTTGTGTAACACAGGCAGGCATCTGCAGCACTTACAGCGGGCGTAGTGTGTCTCCTGCACAATATACACCTGAAGCTAGCCCTTGTTGCTGTGTTTTCCTGTTGTGTAACACAGGCAGGCATCTGCAGCACTTACAGCGGGCGTAGTGTGCCTCCTGCACAGTATACACCTGAAGCTACCCCTTATTGCTTGTGGTTTTTTTCTTTTGTGTTACACTAACAGGCATCTGCAGCACTTAGGGTGGGCGTAGTGTGCCTCCTGCACAGTATACACCAGAAGCTACCCCTTATTGCTTGTGTTTTTTTTTCTTTTGTGTTACACTAACAGGCATCTGCAGATCTTACAGTGGGCGTAGTGTGCCTCCTGCACAGTATACACCAGAAGCTACCCCTTATTGCTTGTGTTTTTTTTTTTTTGTGTTACACTAACAGGCATCTGCAGAACTTACAGTGGGCGTAGTGTGCCTCCTGCACAATATACATCTGAAGCTAGCCCTTATTGCTCTGTTTTCCTGTTGTGTAACACAGGCAGGCATCTGCAGCACTTACAGCGGGCGTAGTGTGCCTCCTGCACAGTATACACCTGAAGCTACCCCTTATTGCTTGTGGTTTTTTTCTTTTGTGTTACACTAACAGGCATCTGCAGCACTTAGAGTGGGGGCGTATTGTGCCTCCTGCACAATATACACCTGAAGCTAGACCTTATTGCTGTTTTTTTCCTGTTGTGTAACACAGGCAGGCATCTGCAGCACTTACAGCGGGCGTAGTGTGCCGCCTGCACAATATACAACTGAAATATAGCCCTTATTGCTGTGTTTTCCTGTTGTGTAACACAGGCAGGCATCTGCAGCACTTACAGCGGGCGTAGTGTGCCTCCTGCACAGTATACACCTGAAGCTTCCCCTTATTGCTCGTGCTTTTTTCTTTTGTGTTACACTAACAGGCATCTGCAACACTTACAGTGGGTGTAGTGTGCCTCCTGCACAATATACACCTGAAGCTAGCCCTTATTGCTGTGTTTTCCTGTTGTGTAACACAGGCAGGCATCTGCAGCACTTACAGCGGGCGTAGTGTGCCTCCTGCACAATATACACCTGAAGCTAGCCCTTATTGCTGTGTTTTCCTGTTGTGTAACACAGGCAGGCATCTGCAGCACTTACAGCGGGCGTATTGTGCCTCCTGCACAGAATACACCTGAAGCTTCCCCTTATTGCTCGTGCTTTTTTTCTTTTGTGTTACACTAACAGGCATATGCAGCACTTAGAGTGGGCGTAGTGTGCCTCCTGCACAATATACACCTGAAGATAGCCCTTATTGCTGTGTTTTTCTGTTGTGTAACACAGGCAGGCATCTGCAGCACTTACAGCAGGCGTAGTGTGCCTCCTGCACAATATACACCTGAAGATAGCCCTTATTGCTGTGTTTTCCTGTTGTGTAACACAGGCAGGCATCTGCAGCACTTACAGCGGGCGTAGTGTGCCTCCTGCACAGTATACACCTGAAGCTACCCCTTATTGCTGGTGGTTTTTTTCTTTTGTGTTACACTAACAGGCATCTGCAGCAGTTAGAGTGGGGGCGTATTGTGCCTCCTGCACAGTATACACCTGAAGCTACCCCTTATTGCTGGTGTTTTTTTTTCTTTTGTGTTACACTAACAGGCATCTGCAGCACTTAGAGTGGGCGTAGTGTGCCTCCTGCACAGTATACACCAGAAGCTACCCCTTATTGCTTGTGTTTTTTTTTCTTTTGTGTTACACTAACAGGCATCTGCAGAACTTACAGTGGGCGTAGTGTGCCTCCTGCACAATATACATCTGAAGCTAGCCCTTATTGCTCTGTTTTCCTGTTGTGTAACACAGGCAGGCATCTGCAGCACTTACAGCGGGCATAGTGTGCCTCCTGCACAGTATACACCTGAAGCTACCCCTTATTGCTTGTGGTTTTTTCTTTTGTGTTACACTAACAGGCATCTGCAGCACTTAGAGTGGGGGCGTATTGTGCCTCCTGCACAATATACACCTGAAGCTAGACCTTATTGCTGTTTTTTCCTGTTGTGTAACACAGGCAGGCATCTGCAGCACTTACAGCGGGCGTAGTGTTCCGCCTGCACAATATACACCTGAAGATAGCCCTTATTGCTGTGTTTTCCTGTTGTGTAACACAGGCAGGCATCTGCAGCACTTACAGCGGGCGTATTGTGCCTCCTGCACAGTATACACCTGAAGCTTCCCCTTATTGCTCGTCCTTTTTTTCTTTTGTGTTACACTAACAGACATATGCAGCACTTAGAGTGGGCGTAGTGTGCCTCCTGCACAATATACACCTGAAGATAGCCCTTATTGCTGTGTTTTTCTGTTGTGTAACACAGGCAGGCATCTGCAGCACTTACAGCAGGCGTAGTGTGCCTCCTGCACAATATACACCTGAAGATAGCCCTTATTGCTGTGTTTTCCTGTTGTGTAACACAGGCAGGCATCTGCAGCACTTACAGCGGGCGTAGTGTGCCTCCTGCACAGTATACACCTGAAGCTACCCCTTATTGCTGGTGGTTTTTTTCTTTTGTGTTACACTAACAGGCATCTGCAGCACTTAGAGTGGGGGCGTATTGTGCCTCCTGCACAGTATACACCTGAAGCTACCCCTTATTGCTCGTGGTTTTTTTCTTTTGTGTTACACTAACAGGCATCTGCAGCACTTACAGTGGGTTTAGTGTGCCTCCTGCACAATATACACCTGAAGCTAGCCCTTATTGCTGTGTTTTCCTGTTGTGTAACACAGGCAGGCATCTGCAGCACTTACAGCGGGCGTAGTGTGCCTCCTGCACAATATACACCTGAAGCTAGCCCTTATTGCTGTGTTTTCCTGTTGTGTAACACAGGCAGGCATCTGCAGCACTTACAGCGGGCGTAGTGTGCCTTCTGCACAATATACACCTAAAGCTAGCCCTTATTGCTGTCTTTTCCTGTTGTGTAACACAGGCAGGCATCTGCAGCACTTACAGCGGGCGTAGTGTGCCTCCTGCACAATATACACCTGAAGCTAGCCCTTGTTGCTGTGTTTTCCTGTTGTGTAACACAGGCAGGCATCTGCAGCACTTACAGCGGGCGTAGTGTGCCTCCTGCACAGTATACACCTGAAGCTACCCCTTATTGCTGGTGGTTTTTTTCTTTTGTGTTGCACTAACAGGCATCTGCAGCACTTAGAGTGGGCGTAGTGTGCCTCCTGCACAATATACACCTGAAGCTGGCCCTTATTGCTGTGTTTTCCTGTTGTGTAACACAGGCAGGCATCTGCAGCACTTACAGCGGGCATAGTGTGCCTCCTGCACAATATACACCTGAAGCTAGCCCTTGTTGCTGTGTTTCCTGTTGTGTAACACAGGCAGGCATCTGCAGCACTTATAGCGGGCGTAGTGTGCCTCCTGCACAGTATACACCTAAAGCTACCCCTTATTGCTTGTGTTTTTTTTCTTTTGTGTTACACTAACAGGCATCTGCAGCACTTAGAGTGGGCGTAGTGTGCCTCCTGCACAGTATACACCAGAAGCTACCCCTTATTGCTTGTGGTTTTTTTTCTTTTGTGTTACACTAACAGGCATCTGCAGAACTTACAGTGGGCGTAGTGTGCCTCCTGCACAATATACATCTGAAGCTAGCCCTTATTGCTCTGTTTTCCTGTTGTGTAACACAGGCAGGCATCTGCAGCACTTACAGCGGGCGTAGTGTGCCTCCTGCACAGTATACACCTGAAGCTACCCCTTATTGCTTGTGGTTTTTTCTTTTGTGTTACACTAACAGGCATCTGCAGCACTTAGAGTGGGGGCGTATTGTGCCTCCTGCACAATATACACCTGAAGCTAGACCTTATTGCTGTTTTTTCCTGTTGTGTAACACAGGCAGGCATCTGCAGCACTTACAGCGGGCGTAGTGTTCCGCCTGCACAATATACACCTGAAGATAGCCCTTATTGCTGTGTTTTCCTGTTGTGTAACACAGGCAGGCATCTGCAGCACTTACAGCGGGCGTATTGTGCCTCCTGCACAGTATACACCTGAAGCTTCCCCTTATTGCTCGTGCTTTTTTTCTTTTGTGTTACACTAACAGGCATATGCAGCACTTAGAGTGGGCGTAGTGTGCCTCCTGCACAATATACACCTGAAGATAGCCCTTATTGCTGTGTTTTTCTGTTGTGTAACACAGGCAGGCATCTGCAGCACTTACAGCAGGCGTAGTGTGCCTCCTGCACAATATACACCTGAAGATAGCCCTTATTGCTGTGTTTTCCTGTTGTGTAACACAGGCAGGCATCTGCAGCACTTACAGCGGGCATAGTGTGCCTCCTGCACAGTATACACCTGAAGCTACCCCTTATTGCTGGTGGTTTTTTTCTTTTGTGTTACACTAACAGGCATCTGCAGCACTTAGAGTGGGGGCGTATTGTGCCTCCTGCACAGTATACACCTGAAGCTACCCCTTATTGCTCGTGGTTTTTTTCTTTTGTGTTACACTAACAGGCATCTGCAGCACTTACAGTGGGTTTAGTGTGCCTCCTGCACAATATACACCTGAAGCTAGCCCTTATTGCTGTGTTTTCCTGTTGTGTAACACAGGCAGGCATCTGCAGCACTTACAGCGGGTGTAGTGTGCCTCCTGCACAATATACACCTGAAGCTAGCCCTTATTGCTGTGTTTTCCTGTTGTGTAACACAGGCAGGCATCTGCAGCACTTACAGCGGGCGTAGTGTGCCTTCTGCACAATATACACCTAAAGCTAGCCCTTATTGCTGTGTTTTCCTGTTGTGTAACACAGGCAGGCATCTGCAGCACTTACAGCGGGCGTAGTGTGCCTCCTGCACAATATACACCTGAAGCTAGCCCTTGTTGCTGTGTTTTCCTGTTGTGTAACACAGGCAGGCATCTGCAGCACTTACAGCGGGCGTAGTGTGCCTCCTGCACAGTATACACCTGAAGCTACCCCTTATTGCTTGTGTTTTTTTTCTTTTGTGTTACACTAACAGGCATCTGCAGCACTTAGGGTGGGCGTAGTGTGCCTCCTGCACAGTATACACCAGAAGCTACCCCTTATTGCTTGTGTTTTTTTTTCTTTTGTGTTACACTAACAGGCATCTGCAGAACTTACAGTGGGCGTAGTGTGCCTCCTGCACAGTATACACCAGAAGCTACCCCTTATTGCTTGTGTTTTTTTTTTTTTGTGTTACACTAACAGGCATCTGCAGAACTTACAGTGGGCGTAGTGTGCCTCCTGCACAATATACATCTGAAGCTAGCCCTTATTGCTCTGTTTTCCTGTTGTGTAACACAGGCAGGCATCTGCAGCACTTACAGCGGGCGTAGTGTGCCTCCTGCACAGTATACACCTGAAGCTACCCCTTATTGCTTGTGGTTTTTTTCTTTTGTGTTACACTAACAGGCATCTGCAGCACTTAGAGTGGGGGCGTATTGTGCCTCCTGCACAATATACACCTGAAGCTAGACCTTATTGCTGTTTTTTTCCTGTTGTGTAACACAGGCAGGCATCTGCAGCACTTACAGCGGGCGTAGTGTGCCGCCTGCACAATATACAACTGAAATATAGCCCTTATTGCTGTGTTTTCCTGTTGTGTAACACAGGCAGGCATCTGCAGCACTTACAGCGGGCGTAGTGTGCCTCCTGCACAGTATACACCTGAAGCTTCCCCTTATTGCTCGTGCTTTTTTCTTTTCTGTTACACTAACAGGCATCTGCAACACTTACAGTGGGTGTAGTGTGCCTCCTGCACAATATACACCTGAAGCTAGCCCTTATTGCTGTGTTTTCCTGTTGTGTAACACAGGCAGGCATCTGCAGCACTTACAGCGGGCGTAGTGTGCCTCCTGCACAATATACACCTGAAGCTAGCCCTTATTGCTGTGTTTTCCTGTTGTGTAACACAGGCAGGCATCTGCAGCACTTACAGCGGGCGTATTGTGCCTCCTGCACAGAATACACCTGAAGCTTCCCCTTATTGCTCGTGCTTTTTTTCTTTTGTGTTACACTAACAGGCATATGCAGCACTTAGAGTGGGCGTAGTGTGCCTCCTGCACAATATACACCTGAAGATAGCCCTTATTGCTGTGTTTTTCTGTTGTGTAACACAGGCAGGCATCTGCAGCACTTACAGCAGGCGTAGTGTGCCTCCTGCACAATATACACCTGAAGATAGCCCTTATTGCTGTGTTTTCCTGTTGTGTAACACAGGCAGGCATCTGCAGCACTTACAGCGGGCGTAGTGTGCCTCCTGCACAGTATACACCTGAAGCTACCCCTTATTGCTGGTGGTTTTTTTCTTTTGTGTTACACTAACAGGCATCTGCAGCAGTTAGAGTGGGGGCGTATTGTGCCTCCTGCACAGTATACACCTGAAGCTACCCCTTATTGCTGGTGTTTTTTTTTCTTTTGTGTTACACTAACAGGCATCTGCAGCACTTAGAGTGGGCGTAGTGTGCCTCCTGCACAGTATACACCAGAAGCTACCCCTTATTGCTTGTGGTTTTTTTTCTTTTGTGTTACACTAACAGGCATCTGCAGAACTTACAGTGGGCGTAGTGTGCCTCCTGCACAATATACATCTGAAGCTAGCCCTTATTGCTCTGTTTTCCTGTTGTGTAACACAGGCAGGCATCTGCAGCACTTACAGCGGGCATAGTGTGCCTCCTGCACAGTATACACCTGAAGCTACCCCTTATTGCTTGTGGTTTTTTCTTTTGTGTTACACTAACAGGCATCTGCAGCACTTAGAGTGGGGGCGTATTGTGCCTCCTGCACAATATACACCTGAAGCTAGACCTTATTGCTGTTTTTTCCTGTTGTGTAACACAGGCAGGCATCTGCAGCACTTACAGCGGGCGTAGTGTTCCGCCTGCACAATATACACCTGAAGATAGCCCTTATTGCTGTGTTTTCCTGTTGTGTAACACAGGCAGGCATCTGCAGCACTTACAGCGGGCGTATTGTGCCTCCTGCACAGTATACACCTGAAGCTTCCCCTTATTGCTCGTCCTTTTTTTCTTTTGTGTTACACTAACAGACATATGCAGCACTTAGAGTGGGCGTAGTGTGCCTCCTGCACAATATACACCTGAAGATAGCCCTTATTGCTGTGTTTTTCTGTTGTGTAACACAGGCAGGCATCTGCAGCACTTACAGCAGGCGTAGTGTGCCTCCTGCACAATATACACCTGAAGATAGCCCTTATTGCTGTGTTTTCCTGTTGTGTAACACAGGCAGGCATCTGCAGCACTTACAGCGGGCGTAGTGTGCCTCCTGCACAGTATACACCTGAAGCTACCCCTTATTGCTGGTGGTTTTTTTCTTTTGTGTTACACTAACAGGCATCTGCAGCACTTAGAGTGGGGGCGTATTGTGCCTCCTGCACAGTATACACCTGAAGCTACCCCTTATTGCTCGTGGTTTTTTTCTTTTGTGTTACACTAACAGGCATCTGCAGCACTTACAGTGGGTTTAGTGTGCCTCCTGCACAATATACACCTGAAGCTAGCCCTTATTGCTGTGTTTTCCTGTTGTGTAACACAGGCAGGCATCTGCAGCACTTACAGCGGGCGTAGTGTGCCTCCTGCACAATATACACCTGAAGCTAGCCCTTATTGCTGTGTTTTCCTGTTGTGTAACACAGGCAGGCATCTGCAGCACTTACAGCGGGCGTAGTGTGCCTTCTGCACAATATACACCTAAAGCTAGCCCTTATTGCTGTCTTTTCCTGTTGTGTAACACAGGCAGGCATCTGCAGCACTTACAGCGGGCGTAGTGTGCCTCCTGCACAATATACACCTGAAGCTAGCCCTTGTTGCTGTGTTTTCCTGTTGTGTAACACAGGCAGGCATCTGCAGCACTTACAGCGGGCGTAGTGTGCCTCCTGCACAGTATACACCTGAAGCTACCCCTTATTGCTTGTGGTTTTTTTCTTTTGTGTTACACTAACAGGCATCTGCAGCACTTAGGGTGGGCGTAGTGTGCCTCCTGCACAGTATACACCAGAAGCTACCCCTTATTGCTTGTGTTTTTTTTTCTTTTGTGTTACACTAACAGGCATCTGCAGAACTTACAGTGGGCGTAGTGTGCCTCCTGCACAGTATACACCAGAAGCTACCCCTTATTGCTTGTGTTTTTTTTTCTTTTGTGTTACACTAACAGGCATCTGCAGAACTTACAGTGGGCGTAGTGTGCCTCCTGCACAATATACATCTGAAGCTAGCCCTTATTGCTCTGTTTTCCTGTTGTGTAACACAGGCAGGCATCTGCAGCACTTACAGCGGGCGTAGTGTGCCTCCTGCACAGTATACACCTGAAGCTACCCCTTATTGCTTGTGGTTTTTTTCTTTTGTGTTACACTAACAGGCATCTGCAGCACTTAGAGTGGGGGCGTATTGTGCCTCCTGCACAATATACACCTGAAGCTAGACCTTATTGCTGTTTTTTCCTGTTGTGTAACACAGGCAGGCATCTGCAGCACTTACAGCGGGCGTAGTGTGCCTCCTGCACAGTATACACCTGAAGCTTCCCCTTATTGCTCGTGCTTTTTTCTTTTGTGTTACACTAACAGGCATCTGCAACACTTACAGTGGGTGTAGTGTGCCTCCTGCACAATATACACCTGAAGCTAGCCCTTATTGCTGTGTTTTCCTGTTGTGTAACACAGGCAGGCATCTGCAGCACTTACAGCGGGCGTAGTGTGCCTCCTGCACAATATACACCTGAAGCTAGCCCTCATTGCTGTGTTTTCCTGTTGTGTAACACAGGCAGGCATCTGCAGCACTTACAGCGGGTGTATTGTGCCTCCTGCACAGTATACACCTGAAGCTACCCCTTATTGCTTGTGGTTTTTTCTTTTGTGTTACACTAACAGGCATCTGCAGCACTTAGGGTGGGCGTAGTGTGCCTCCTGCACAGTATACACCAGAAGCTACCCCTTATTGCTTGTGTTTTTTTTTTCTTTTGTGTTACACTAACAGGCATCTGCAGAACTTACAGTGGGCATAGTGTGCCTCCTGCACAATATACATCTGAAGCTAGCCCTTATTGCTGTGATTTCCTGTTATGTAACACAGGCATCTGCAGCACTTACAGCGGGCGTAGTGTGCCTCCTGCACAGTATACACCTAAAGCTACCCCTTATTGCTTGTGTTTTTTTTCTTTTGTGTTACACTAACAGGCATCTGCAGCACTTAGAGTGGGGGCGTATTGTGCCTCTTGCACAATATACACCTGAAGCTAGACCTTATTGCTGTTTTTTCCTGTTGTGTAACACAGGCAGGCATCTGCAGCACTTACAGCGGGCGTAGTGTGCCTCCTGCACAATATACACCTGAAGCTAGCCCTTATTGTTGTGTTTTCCTGTTGTGTAACACAGGCAGGCATCTGCAGCACTTACAGCGGGCGTAGTGTGCCGCCTGCACAATATACACCTGAAGATAGCCCTTATTGCTGTGTTTTCCTGTTGTGTAGCACAGGCAGGCATCTGCAGCACTTACAGCGGGCGTAGTGTGCCTCCTGCACAGTATACACCAGAAGCTACCCCTTATTGCTTGTGTTTTTTTTTCTTTTGTGTTACACTAACAGGCATCTGCAGAACTTACCGTGGGCGTAGTGTGCCTCCTGCACAGTATACACCAGAAGCTACCCCTTATTGCTTGTGTTTTTTTTTCTTTTGTGTTACACTAACAGGCATCTGCAGAACTTACAGTGGGCGTAGTGTGCCTCCTGCACAATATACATCTGAAGCTAGCCCTTATTGCTCTGTTTTCCTGTTGTGTAACACAGGCATGCATCTGCAGCACTTACAGCGGGCGTAGTGTGCCTCCTGCACAGTATACACCTGAAGCTACCCCTTATTGCTTGTGGTTTTTTTCTTTTGTGTTACACTAACAGGCATCTGCAGCACTTAGAGTGGGGGCGTATTGTGCCTCCTGCACAATATACACCTGAAGCTAGACCTTATTGCTGTTTTTTCCTGTTGTGTAACACAGGCAGGCATCTGCAGCACTTACAGCGGGCGTAGTGTGCCGCCTGCACAATATACACCTGAAGATAGCCCTTATTGCTGTGTTTTCCTGTTGTGTAACACAGGCAGGCATCTGCAGCACTTACAGCGGGCGTAGTGTGCCTCCTGCACAGTATACACCTGAAGCTTCCCCTTATTGCTCGTGCTTTTTTCTTTTGTGTTACACTAACAGGCATCTGCAGCACTTACAGTGGGTGTAGTGTGCCTCCTGCACAATATACACCTGAAGCTAGCCCTTATTGCTGTGTTTTCCTGTTGTGTAACACAGGCAGGCATCTGCAGCACTTACAGCGGGCGTAGTGTGCCTCCTGCACAATATACACCTGAAGCTAGCCCTTATTGCTGTGTTTTCCTGTTGTGTAACACAGGCAGGCATCTGCAGCACTTACAGCGGGCGTATTGTGCCTCCTGCACAGTATACACCTGAAGCTTCCCCTTATTGCTCGTGCTTTTTTTCTTTTGTGTTACACTAACAGGCATATGCAGCACTTAGAGTGGGCGTAGTGTGCCTCCTGCACAATATACACCTGAAGATAGCCCTTATTGCTGTGTTTTTCTGTTGTGTAACACAGGCAGGCATCTGCAGCACTTACAGCAGGCGTAGTGTGCCTCCTGCACAATATACACCTGAAGATAGCCCTTATTTCTGTGTTTTCCTGTTGTGTAACACAGGCAGGCATCTGCAGCACTTACAGCGGGCGTAGTGTGCCTCCTGCACAGTATACACCTGAAGCTACCACTTATTGCTGGTGGTTTTTTCTTTTGTGTTACACTAACAGGCATCTGCAGCACTTAGAGTGGGGGCGTATTGTGCCTCCTGCACAGTATACACCTGAAGCTACCCCTTATTGCTCGTGGTTTTTTTCTTTTGTGCTACACTAACAGGCATCTGCAGCACTTACAGTGGGTTTAGTGTGCCTCCTGCACAATATACACCTGAAGCTAGCCCTTATTGCTGTGTTTTCCTGTTGTGTAACACAGGCAGGCATCTGCAGCACTTACAGCGGGCGTAGTGTGCCTCCTGCACAATATACACCTGAAGCTAGCCCTTATTGCTGTGTTTTCCTGTTGTGTAACACAGGCAGGCATCTGCAGCACTTACAGCGGGCGTAGTGTGCCTTCTGCACAATATACACCTAAAGCTAGCCCTTATTGCTGTGTTTTCCTGTTGTGTAACACAGGCAGGCATTTGCAGCACTTACAGCGGGCGTAGTGTGCCTCCTGCACAATATACACCTGAAGCTAGCCCTTGTTGCTGTGTTTTCCTGTTGTGTAACACAGGCAGGCATCTGCAGCACTTACAGCGGGCGTAGTGTGCCTCCTGCACAGTATACACCTGAAGCTACCCCTTATTGCTTGTGTTTTTTTTCTTTTGTGTTACACTAACAGGCATCTGCAGCACTTAGGGTGGGCGTAGTGTGCCTCCTGCACAGTATACACCAGAAGCTACCCCTTATTGCTTGTGTTTTTTTTTCTTTTGTGTTACACTAACATGCATCTGCAGAACTTACAGTGGGCGTAGTGTGCCTCCTGCACAATATACATCTGAAGCTAGCCCTTATTGCTGTGATTTCCTGTTATGTAACACAGGCATCTGCAGCACTTACAGCGGGCGTAGTGTGCCTCCTGCACAGTATACACCTAAAGCTACCCCTTATTGCTTGTGTTTTTTTTCTTTTGTGTTACACTAACAGGCATCTGCAGCACTTAGAGTGGGGGCGTATTGTGCCTCCTGCACAATATACACCTGAAGCTAGACCTTATTGCTGTTTTTTCCTGTTGTGTAACACAGGCAGGCATCTGCAGCACTTACAGCGGGCGTAGTGTGCCTCCTGCACAATATACACCTGAAGCTAGCCCTTATTGTTGTGTTTTCCTGTTGTGTAACACAGGCAGGCATCTGCAGCACTTACAGCGGGCGTAGTGTGCCGCCTGCACAATATACACCTGAAGATAGCCCTTATTGCTGTGTTTTCCTGTTGTGTAGCACAGGCAGGCATCTGCAGCACTTACAGCGGGCGTAGTGTGCCTCCTGCACAGTATACACCTGAAGCTACCCCTTATTGCTGGTGTTTTTTTCTTTTGTGTTACACTAACAGGCATCTGCAGCACTTAGAGTGGGCGTAGTGTGCCTCCTGCACAATATACACCTGAAGCTGGCCCTTATTGCTGTGTTTTCCTGTTGTGTAACACAGGCAGGCATCTGCAGCACTTACAGCGGGCATAGTGTGCCTCCTGCACAATATACACCTGAAGCTAGCCCTTGTTGCTGTGTTTTCCTGTTGTATAACGCAGACAGGCATCTGCAGCACTTATAGCGGGCGTAGTGTGCCTCCTGCACAGTATACACCTAAAGCTACCCCTTATTGCTTGTGTTTTTTTTCTTTTATGTTACTGTGACAGGGGGTCACTTTGGACACAGGGTTAGCCAGGAAACAATGGACATTGAGAATATATATGGCTTGGATTGCTTAAAATGGATCTGTAATATTTATCCACCATATTCCCCATTTACCTGCAAAGAACTATCTACTGTTTTATGAACTCAACAGGTTAAATTAAGAGAGGCTGATGTGTCTCCTGTCTCCTTGTGTAATGCTAATGAGCCCCACCTATGTTACAGGCCCTTTCATTGTGTTAATGTGGATTGGAGCTTGGTAAAGCGTCTGGCTCCATATTATGGGATGTGGAAGTGTCTTCTGTGAGGAGGGGGGGGATCAACCCTCCTGCCTAAGACTGTTTATCAAAGGAGAAGTTTGAACACACCTGACCTGTATTACCATTGTCATTGGACAGTTTAACCCGCCCTGTTCCCCAAAGGATGGGGGGGAGGGTTTTGAAGAGAAATGTGTTACCATGTGTTTTGAAAATAAAGGCATTCCCTGTTTTGGAACTTGAATACAGAGCGTTGTCTCGTATCTGGGGGGAGAAACATTCGTATGGGGTCTTATTCAGCTGGTTGGAGTGTCTGGTGGCTGTCGTGTGGTTGGAAAGGGAATATCCTAACGGTGTTAACCCCTTTCATACTTGGGGTGCCGTTACAATTGTTGGCAAGCAGTGGGATTGATCCCCACAGCCGGAAGGACAGCTACAAGAGGACACAGGCCAATGGAAGCACAGTATGAACGGCTAAAGCGTTCTACCCTCAAAGACTTACTGGAGAACCGGGGAAGACCGGCCAACAACTGTAAGAAGAGGGACATTATCAGAGAACTAGTCGAAATGGATGGAGCTGAAAGACCCAACATAACCGAAAGGCCCAGCATAACAGACAGGACACCCGAAGAGGCAAGTTTTGATTGGGCTGTTAACATAAGACTGGCACATTATGGTCCTAACCCTACAGCGGAGATCATAGACCGAGTTATAGCGGCTGTGGATGTAAATTTGCTACAGCAAAGAGGTTCTGCAGCAGCAGAAGTCAGAGCAGCACCAACTGAAAGGAGAAAGATACATTTTACTGCTTTTAAAAATTTCATTGAAACTGAAGGAGAGATTGATGGGTACCTTGCTGATTTTGAACGGCAATGTGCCCTACACCGGGTGCCCACAGAGGAATGGGTTACCATTTTGTCTGGGAAACTGTCTGGCCGGGCCAGTGAAGCGTTCAGGGCCATCCCAGACGAGGATATTATGAACTATGGACTGGTAAAAGAAACACTGTTGGCCAGGTATGCCGTCACACCGGAGGCATATCGGAGGCGGTTCCGAGAGACGAGCAAGCAGACTGGAGACTCGTATACCGAGTGGGCATGCCGCCTACACCGCACGGCCTCTCACTGGGTCGCTGGGTGCCAAGCAGAATCCGGGGAAGAGGTGCTGCAGGTGTTCCTGCTGGAGCACTTCTTTGACAAACTGTTCCTGGAAGTCAGAGAGTGGGTCCGGGACCGAAAACCTTTCACCTTGCCTGAAGCAGCAAGCTTGGCGGATGAATACACAGACGCCCGCAAACTGGATACCCCTGTGGTCAAGGCAACAGCTCGGGTGGATTATCGATCAACGGCACCCCCTCCGGCTATCGCCTATCAACCACAGTCGTACCGCCCTACAGCACCACCTCCAGCGGCCACTTATTCTCAGCAGCCCAGGTTCAACTCCCAGGACTACTCACAACCCATCAGGTGTTTCGGGTGTAAACAGCTAGGGCACAAAAAGCCAGACTGTCCGTTGAATCCAGCCAGGCAGTCCCAGTCATGGAGACAGCCAGCAAGGGGGAACCCCCACACATCCATGCCTGCGGCCCACTGCGTTGAGGAGGAAGAACATTGGAGCGTCCTGCACGAGGCTGATCCAATACAAGCAGCTAACCGGGACAACAGGCAGCAACACAGGCAGACGGTCCGGGTTAATGGAATGGTAGCCAATGGCTTACGTGATAGTGGCGCTACCATGACCCTACTACAGAAGAACCTCATCCCAGAGAGCCAACACACCGGAGACACTGTAGCCGTAAGAGTAGCGGGAGGTACCGTCTTCCGGCTACCTGTTGCCCGTGTTCACCTGGATTGGGGGGTTGGTTCGGGACACGTGAATGTGGGGGTGATGAAGGATTTGCCAGCGGATGTACTACTGGGGAATGATTTGGGCCCCCTCCTTTCTGCTTACGCCCCGATGGGCCCCGATGAAGTCAACCCCGTGACTACCCGTGCCCAGACACGTACTGCTGGAACCGGCCCGCTTGATGCTGAGACACAGGTGAGACTACCTTCCCCGACACGTACCTTAGATCAGGCGCTCTTAGGCTGGGATACCCCAGAAGCATTCGGGAGGGAAACTCGGGAGGACCCGACCTTACACAAGTATAGGGCTAAGGCAGACACTCAGGAAAGGGGAATAGATGGGGAGCTTTTTGAATGGGTGGGGGATAGACTGTACAGGATCCCTAAGCCAGCTCGGAGAAGTAAGGCCCCTTCGCAGAAACGACAGCTGGTGGTACCTAAGAAATACCAGCTGGAGATTCTGCGAATCGGGCATGATGTACCGCTAGCAGGACATCTAGGGTTCCGTCGCACAGCCCATAGGATCACACAGAATTTCTTCTGGCCCAATTTTAGCCAGGATGTGCGACAATATTGCAAAACGTGTGACACATGTCAACGGATAGGTAAGAGGGGGGACCACCCTAAGGCTAAACTCATATCCATGCCTATTATTGGGGAGCCCTTTTACCGCATAGCCGTTGACATTGTGGGTCCCCTGGCCAGGCCTAGTCCATCCGGGAAGAAATATATTCTCACCGTGGTGGACTACGCCACCCGTTACCCAGAGGCAGTGGCTATGTCTAACATTGAAGCAGAGACAGTAGCTGATGCCCTGGTTAAGATTTTTACCAGAGTGGGGTTCCCTAAGGAGATTCTCTCTGACCAGGGAACCCAGTTTACCGCGGTGCTCACCCAGCAGTTGTGGAAGGTGTGCAATATTAAGCCCTTGCTGAGCTCACCTTACCACCCCCAGACTAATGGTCTCTGCGAACGCTTTAACGGGACCCTCAAGCAAATGCTGAGGACCTTTTCGGAAGCTTGCAGAGACTGGGAGAGATTCCTGCCTCACCTGTTATTTGCGTACAGAGAGGTACCCCAGGAATCTACGGGGTTCTCGCCCTTCGAGTTGCTCTATGGGAGAAGGGTCCGCGGACCCCTCGACCTCATCAGAGGACACTGGGAGGGAGAGACAGAGCAAGAAGGGACCCCCATAGTGCCCTACGTTCTGGAACTCCGGGACCGCATGGAGCAACTGTCTCTGATGGTAAGGGAGAATCTCCAGGCGGCCCAGGGAAGACAGAAGAGATGGTACGATCGGGGGGCCCGACAGCGTATCTTCCAGGTTGGGCAGAAGGTCTTAGTGCTCAAGCCTGTGAAGACCGACAAGATGCAGGCATCTTGGCAGGGCCCGTATAAAGTAGTAGCCCAGGTATGTGATACTACCTATGTTATTGCCAGCTGTGCAGATGAAAGAATCCAGCGAACATTTCATGTGAACATGCTGAAGGAGTATCAGGAACGGCAGGAGGATGTTGCTGCAGTATGTGCCCCTGCTGCAGACGACTCAGAAGGTCTACCCCTCCCTGACTTACTAGAGAGAGAGCCCCAGACTGATCTCATTAGCCTTGTGCAGCTAGGAGACCGATTAAGCCCCCCAAAGAAGGAACAGGCTAAGAGGCTTCTGTGGGAGAAACAGGCGACGTTCTCCCAAAAACCGGGCTATACGACCCTGGCTGTGCATAAGGTAGAGACCCCTGGACAAGCACCCCTTCGCCAGCCCCCCTACCGTATCCCTGAAGCAGTCCGAGAAGAAATGCGGAAGGAGATACAGGAGATGATTCAGTTAGGAGTCATTGAGCCTTCTGACAGCCCTTGGGCCTCACCTGTAGTCCTGGTGCCTAAGAAAGACGGAACTACCCGGTTCTGTGTGGACTACAGGCGACTCAATGAGAAGACCACCACCGATGCCTACCCGATGCCCAGGGTAGACGAACTGCTAGATCGGATAGCCAGGGGACGTTATTTAACTACAATAGACCTGTGTAAAGGTTATTGGCAGATCCCCCTGGCCGAGGATGCTATCCCCAAGTCGGCATTTGTTACCCCATTTGGCCTGTACCAGTCTAGGGTCATGCCATTTGGGATGAAAAATGCCCCGGCCACCTTCCAACGTATGGTGGATAGGCTCCTCGATGGCTTCCAGGATTTTGCATGTGCATACCTGGATGACATTGCGATCTACAGTGGGTCTTGGGAGGAGCACCTGGTGCATGTAGGGGTGGTTCTGGACAAAATTCGGGCCGCAGGCCTGACCTTGAAACCAGACAAGTGCCATCTAGGTATGGCGGAGGTGCAGTACCTGGGACACCGAGTGGGGTGTGGGAACCAGAGACCAGAGCCAGCCAAGGTAGAGGCAGTAGCTAACTGGCCCACGCCCCGTACTAAGACCCAGGTATTAGCCTTCTTGGGAACTGCAGGGTATTACCGACGTTTTGTCGCTAATTATAGTGCTATCGCCAAACCCCTGACGGACCTGACGAAAAATAATTTACCTAGGCAGGTCCTGTGGTCTCCAGCTTGTGAAACCGCGTTTCTAGCCCTCAAACAAGCACTTGTAAATGCTCCTGTCTTGGCTGCCCCAGTACCTAACAAACGCTTTCTTGTCCACACAGATGCTTCCATGTTTGGACTGGGGGCGGTGCTGAGCCAAGTTGGGGAAGATGGAGGAGAACACCCTGTCGCATACCTGAGTAGAAAGCTATTACCCCGGGAAGTGAGCTATGCGGCAGTGGAGAAGGAATGTTTGGCCCTGGTCTGGGCCCTTAAAAAGTTGAACCCTTACTTATACGGACAGGAATTTTCACTGGTCACCGACCACAACCCATTGGTCTGGCTTAACCGGGTCTCAGGAGACAATGGCAGGTTGTTGCGGTGGAGCCTAGCCCTACAACCTTACAATTTCACCATCAGCTACCGACCCGGTAAGCAAAATGGCAATGCTGATGGGTTGTCCCGGCAAACAGACGTCATCTCGGGCCCCTAGTGGTGATGGGTTGTCCAGACATTAGAAGAATGGAACTATGGACTAACTTCGGAATCAACCCGTCTGGGGTCCACTCCTCTGTTAGTCTCCTGCCGAAAGGGGAGATGTGTGACAGGGGGTCACTTTGGACACAGGGTTAGCCAGGAAACAATGGACATTGAGAATATATATGGCTTGGATTGCTTAAAATGGGTCTGTAATATTTATCCACCATATTCCCCATTTACCTGCAAAGAACTATCTACTGTTTTATGAACTCAACAGGTTAAATTAAGAGAGGCTGATGTGTCTCCTGTCTCCTTGTGTAATGCTAATGAGCCCCACCTATGTTACAGGCCCTTTCATTGTGTTAATGTGGATTGGAGCTTGGTAAAGCGTCTGGCTCCATATTATGGGATGTGGAAGTGTCTTCTGTGAGGAGGGGGGGGGGGATCAACCCTCCTGCCTAAGACTGTTTATCAAAGGAGAAGTTTGAACACACCTGACCTGTATTACCATTGTCATTGGACAGTTTAACCCGCCCTGTTCCCCAAAGGATGGGGGGGAGGGTTTTGAAGAGAAATGTGTTACCATGTGTTTTGAAAATAAAGGCATTCCCTGTTTTGGAACTTGAATACAGAGCGTTGTCTCATATCTGGGGGGAGAACCATTCGTATGGGGTCTTATTCAGCTGGTTGGAGTGTCTGGTGGCTGTCGTGTGGTTGGAAAGGGAATATCCTAACGGTGTTAACCCCTTTCATACTTGGGGTGCCGTTACAGTTACACTAACAGGCATCTGCAGCACTTAGAGTGGGCGTAGTGTGCCTCCTGCACAGTATACACCAGAAGCTACCCCTTATTGCTTGTGTTTTTTTTCTTTTGTGTTACACTAACAGGCATCTGCAGAACTTACAGTGGGCGTAGTGTGCCTCCTGCACAATATACATCTGAAGCTAGCCCTTATTGCTCTGTTTTCCTGTTGTGTAACACAGGCAGGCATCTGCAGCACTTACAGCGGGCGTAGTGTGCCTCCTGCACAATATACACCTGAAGCTAGCCCTTATTGTTGTGTTTTCCTGTTGTGTAACACAGGCAGGCATCTGCAGCACTTACAGCGGGCGTAGTGTGCCGCCTGCACAATATACACCTGAAGATAGCCCTTATTGCTGTGTTTTCCTGTTGTGTAGCACAGGCAGGCATCTGCAGCACTTACAGCGGGCGTAGTGTGCCTCCTGCACAGTATACACCTGAAGCTACCCCTTATTGCTTGTGTTTTTTTTCTTTTGTGTTACACTAACAGGCATCTGCAGCACTTAGAGTGGGGGCGTATTGTGCCTCCTGCACAATATACACCTGAAGCTAGACCTTATTGCTGTTTTTTCCTGTTGTGTAACACAGGCAGGCATCTGCAGCACTTACAGCGGGCGTAGTGTGCCGCCTGCACAATATACACCTGAAGATAGCCCTTATTGCTGTGTTTTCCTGTTGTGTAACGCAGGCAGGCATCTGCAGCACTTACAGCGGGCGTAGTGTGCCTCCTGCACAGTATACACCTGAAGCTTCCCCTTATTGCTCGTGCTTTTTTCTTTTGTGTTACACTAACAGGCATCTGCAACACTTACAGTGGGTGTAGTGTGCCTCCTGCACAATATACACCTGAAGCTAGCCCTTATTGCTGTGTTTTCCTGTTATGTAACACAGGCAGGCATCTGCAGCACTTACAGCGGGCGTAGTGTGCCTCCTGCACAATATACACCTGAAGCTAGCCCTTATTGCTGTGTTTTCCTGTTGTGTAACACAGGCAGGCATCTGCAGCACTTACAGCGGGCGTATTGTGCCTCCTGCACAGTATACACCTGAAGCTTCCCCTTATTGCTCGTGCTTTTTTTCTTTTGTGTTACACTAACAGGCATATGCAGCACTTAGAGTGGGCGTAGTGTGCCTCCTGCACAATATACACCTGAAGATAGCCCTTATTGCTGTGTTTTTCTGTTGTGTAACACAGGCAGGCATCTGCAGCACTTACAGCAGGCGTAGTGTGCCTCCTGTACAATATACACCTGAAGATAGCCCTTATTGCTGTGTTTTCCTGTTGTGTAACACAGGCAGGCATCTGCAGCACTTACAGCGGGCGTAGTGTGCCTCCTGCACAGTATACACCTGAAGCTACCCCTTATTGCTGGTGGTTTTTTTCTTTTGTGTTACACTAACAGGCATCTGCAGCACTTAGAGTGGGGGCGTATTGTGCCTCCTGCACAGTATACACCTGAAGCTACCCCTTATTGCTCGTGGTTTTTTTCTTTTGTGTTACACTAACAGGCATCTGCAGCACTTACAGTGGGTTTAGTGTGCCTCCTGCACAATATACACCTGAAGCTAGCCCTTATTGCTGTGTTTTCCTGTTGTGTAACACAGGCAGGCATCTGCAGCACTTACAGCGGGCGTAGTGTGCCTCCTGCACAATATACACCTGAAGCTAGCCCTTATTGCTGTGTTTTCCTGTTGTGTAACACAGGCAGGCATCTGCAGCACTTACAGCGGGCGTAGTGTGTCTTCTGCACAATATACACCTAAAGCTAGCCCTTATTGCTGTGTTTTCCTGTTGTGTAACACAGGCAGGCATCTGCAGCACTTACAGCGGGCGTAGTGTGCCTCCTGCACAATATACACCTGAAGCTAGCCCTTGTTGCTGTGTTTTCCTGTTGTGTAACACAGGCAGGCATCTGCAGCACTTACAGCGGGCGTAGTGTGACTCCTGCACAGTATACACCTGAAGCTACCCCTTATTGCTTGTGGTTTTTTTCTTTTGTGTTACACTAACAGGCATCTGCAGCACTTAGGGTGGGCGTAGTGTGCCTCCTGCACAGTATACACCAGAAGCTACCCCTTATTGCTTGTGTTTTTTTTTCTTTTGTGTTACACTAACAGGCATCTGCAGAACTTACAGTGGGCGTAGTGTGCCTCCTGCACAATATACATCTGAAGCTAGCCCTTATTGCTCTGTTTTCCTGTTGTGTAACACAGGCAGGCATCTGCAGCACTTACAGCGGGCGTAGTGTGCCTCCTGCACAATATACACCTGAAGCTAGCCCTTATTGTTGTGTTTTCCTGTTGTGTAACACAGGCAGGCATCTGCAGCACTTACAGCGGGCGTAGTGTGCCGCCTGCACAATATACACCTGAAGATAGCCCTTATTGCTGTGTTTTCCTGTTGTGTAGCACAGGCAGGCATCTGCAGCACTTACAGCGGGCGTAGTGTGCCTCCTGCACAGTATACACCTGAAGCTACCCCTTATTGCTTGTGTTTTTTTTCTTTTGTGTTACACTAACAGGCATCTGCAGCACTTAGAGTGGGGGCGTATTGTGCCTCCTGCACAATATACACCTGAAGCTAGACCTTATTGCTGTTTTTTCCTGTTGTGTAACACAGGCAGGCACCTGCAGCACTTACAGCGGGCGTAGTGTGCCGCCTGCACAATATACACCTGAAGATAGCCCTTATTGCTGTGTTTTCCTGTTGTGTAACACAGGCAGGGATCTGCAGCACTTACAGCGGGCGTAGTGTGCCTCCTGCACAGTATACACCTGAAGCTTCCCCTTATTGCTCGTGCTTTTTTCTTTTGTGTTACACTAACAGGCATCTGCAACACTTACAGTGGGTGTAGTGTGCCTCCTGCACAATATACACCTGAAGCTAGCCCTTATTGCTGTGTTTTCTGTTATGTAACACAGGCAGGCATCTGCAGCACTTACAGCGGGCGTAGTGTGCCTCCTGCACAATATACACCTGAAGCTAGCCCTTATTGCTGTGTTTTCCTGTTGTGTAACACAGGCAGGCATCTGAAGCACTTACAGCGGGCGTATTGTGCCTCCTGCACAGTATACACCTGAAGCTTCCCCTTATTGCTCGTGCTTTTTTTCTTTTGTGTTACACTAACAGGCATATGCAGCACTTAGAGTGGGCGTAGTGTGCCTCCTGCACAATATACACCTGAAGATAGCCCTTATTGCTGTGTTTTTCTGTTGTGTAACACAGGCAGGCATCTGCAGCACTTACAGCAGGCATAGTGTGCCTCCTGCACAATATACACCTGAAGATAGCCCTTATTGCTGTGTTTTCCTGTTGTGTAACACAGGCAGGCATCTGCAGCACTTACAGCGGGCGTAGTGTGCCTCCTGCACAGTATACACCTGAAGCTACCCCTTATTGCTGGTGGTTTTTTTCTTTTGTGTTACACTAACAGGCATCTGCAGCACTTAGAGTGGGGGCGTATTGTGCCTCCTGCACAGTATACACCTGAAGCTACCCCTTATTGCTCGTGGTTTCTTTCTTTTGTGTTACACTAACAGGCATCTGCAGCACTTACAGTGGGTTTAGTGTGCCTCCTGCACAATATACACCTGAAGCTAGCCCTTATTGCTGTGTTTTCCTGTTGTGTAACACAGGCAGGCATCTGCAGCACTTACAGCGGGCGTAGTGTGCCTCCTGCACAATATACACCTGAAGCTAGCCCTTATTGCTGTGTTTTCCTGTTGTGTAACACAGGCAGGCATCTGCAGCACTTACAGCGGGCGTAGTGTGCCTTCTGCACAATATACACCTAAAGCTAGCCCTTATTGCTGTGTTTTCCTGTTGTGTAACACAGGCAGGCATCTGCAGCACTTACAGCGGGCGTAGTGTGCCTCCTGCACAATATACACCTGAAGCTAGCCCTTGTTGCTGTGTTTTCCTGTTGTGTAACACAGGCAGGCATCTGCAGCACTTACAGCGGGCGTAGTGTGACTCCTGCACAGTATACACCTGAAGTTACCCCTTATTGCTTGTGTTTTTTTTCTTTTGTGTTACACTAACAGGCATCTGCAGCACTTAGGGTGGGCGTAGTGTGCCTCCTGCACAGTATACACCAGAAGCTACCCCTTATTGCTTGTGTTTTTTTTTTCTTTTGTGTTACACTAACAGGCATCTGCAGAACTTACAGTGGGCGTAGTGTGCCTCCTGCACAATATACATCTGAAGCTAGCCCTTATTGCTGTGATTTCCTGTTATGTAACACAGGCATCTGCAGCACTTACAGCGGGCGTAGTGTGCCTCCTGCACAGTATACACCTAAAGCTACCCCTTATTGCTGGTGGTTTTTTTCTTTTGTGTTACACTAACAGGCATCTGCAGCACTTAGAGTGGGCGTAGTGTGCCTCCTGCACAATATACACCTGAAGCTGGCCCTTATTGCTGTGTTTTCCTGTTGTGTAACACAGGCAGGCATCTGCAGCACTTACAGCGGGCATAGTGTGCCTCCTGCACAATATACACCTGAAGCTAGCCCTTGTTGCTGTGTTTTCCTGTTGTGTAACACAGGCAGGCATCTGCAGCACTTACAGCGGGCGTAGTGTGCCTCCTGCACAGAATACACCTAAAGCTACCCCTTATTGCTGGTGTTTTTTTTCTTTTGTGTTACACTAATAGGCATCTGCAGCACTTAGAGTGGGCGTAGTGTGCCTCCTGCACAGTATACACCAGAAGCTACCCCTTATTGCTTGTGTTTTTTTTTCTTTTGTGTTACAGTAACAGGCATCTGCAGAACTTACAGTGGGCGTAGTGTGCCTCCTGCACAATATACATCTGAAGCTAGCCCTTATTGCTCTGTTTTCCTGTTGTGTAACACAGGCAGGCATCTGCAGCACTTACAGCGGGCGTAGTGTGCCTGCTGCACAATATACACCTGAAGCTAGCCCTTATTGTTGTGTTTTCCTGTTGTGTAACACAGGCAGGCATCTGCAGCACTTACAGCGGGCGTAGTGTGCCGCCTGCACAATATACACCTGAAGATAGCCCTTATTGCTGTGTTTTCCTGTTGTGTAGCACAGGCAGGCATCTGCAGCACTTACAGCGGGCGTAGTGTGCCTCCTGCACAGTATACACCTGAAGCTACCCCTTATTGCTTGTGGTTTTTTTCTTTTGTGTTACACTAACAGGCATCTGCAGCACTTAGAGTGGGGCGTATTGTGCCTCCTGCACAATATACACCTGAAGCTAGACCTTATTGCTGTTTTTTCCTGTTGTGTAACACAGGCAGGCATCTGCAGCACTTACAGTGGGCGTAGTGTGCCGCCTGCACAATATACACCTGAAGATAGCCCTTATTGCTGTGTTTTCCTGTTGTGTAACACAGGCAGGCATCTGCAGCACTTACAGCGGGCGTAGTGTGCCTCCTGCACAGTATACACCTGAAGCTTCCCCTTATTGCTCGTGCTTTTTTCTTTTGTGTTACACTAACAGGCATCTGCAACACTTACAGTGGGTGTAGTGTGCCTCCTGCACAATATACACCTGAAGCTAGCCCTTATTGCTGTGTTTTCCTGTTGTGTAACACAGGCAGGCATCTGAAGCACTTACAGCGGGCGTATTGTGCCTCCTGCACAGTATACACCTGAAGCTTCCCCTTATTGCTCGTGCTTTTTTTCTTTTGTGTTACACTAACAGGCATATGCAGCACTTAGAGTGGGCGTAGTGTGCCTCCTGCACAATATACACCTGAAGATAGCCCTTATTGCTGTGTTTTTCTGTTGTGTAACACAGGCAGGCATCTGCAGCACTTACAGCAGGCATAGTGTGCCTCCTGCACAATATACACCTGAAGATAGCCCTTATTGCTGTGTTTTCCTGTTGTGTAACACAGGCAGGCATCTGCAGCACTTACAGCGGGCGTAGTGTGCCTCCTGCACAGTATACACCTGAAGCTACCCCTTATTGCTGGTGGTTTTTTTCTTTTGTGTTACACTAACAGGCATCTGCAGCACTTAGAGTGGGGGCGTATTGTGCCTCCTGCACAGTATACACCTGAAGCTACCCCTTATTGCTCGTGGTTTCTTTCTTTTGTGTTACACTAACAGGCATCTGCAGCACTTACAGTGGGTTTAGTGTGCCTCCTGCACAATATACACCTGAAGCTAGCCCTTATTGCTGTGTTTTCCTGTTGTGTAACACAGGCAGGCATCTGCAGCACTTACAGCGGGCGTAGTGTGCCTCCTGCACAATATACACCTGAAGCTAGCCCTTATTGCTGTGTTTTCCTGTTGTGTAACACAGGCAGGCATCTGCAGCACTTACAGCGGGCGTAGTGTGCCTTCTGCACAATATACACCTAAAGCTAGCCCTTATTGCTGTGTTTTCCTGTTGTGTAACACAGGCAGGCATCTGCAGCACTTACAGCGGGCGTAGTGTGCCTCCTGCACAATATACACCTGAAGCTAGCCCTTGTTGCTGTGTTTTCCTGTTGTGTAACACAGGCAGGCATCTGCAGCACTTACAGCGGGCGTAGTGTGACTCCTGCACAGTATACACCTGAAGTTACCCCTTATTGCTTGTGTTTTTTTTCTTTTGTGTTACACTAACAGGCATCTGCAGCACTTAGGGTGGGCGTAGTGTGCCTCCTGCACAGTATACACCAGAAGCTACCCCTTATTGCTTGTGTTTTTTTTTTCTTTTGTGTTACACTAACAGGCATCTGCAGAACTTACAGTGGGCGTAGTGTGCCTCCTGCACAATATACATCTGAAGCTAGCCCTTATTGCTGTGATTTCCTGTTATGTAACACAGGCATCTGCAGCACTTACAGCGGGCGTAGTGTGCCTCCTGCACAGTATACACCTAAAGCTACCCCTTATTGCTGGTGGTTTTTTTCTTTTGTGTTACACTAACAGGCATCTGCAGCACTTAGAGTGGGCGTAGTGTGCCTCCTGCACAATATACACCTGAAGCTGGCCCGTATTGCTGTGTTTTCCTGTTGTGTAACACAGGCAGGCATCTGCAGCACTTACAGCGGGCATAGTGTGCCTCCTGCACAATATACACCTGAAGCTAGCCCTTGTTGCTGTGTTTTCCTGTTGTGTAACACAGGCAGGCATCTGCAGCACTTGCAGCGGGCGTAGTGTGCCTCCTGCACAGAATACACCTGAAGCTACCCCTTATTGCTGGTGTTTTTTTTCTTTTGTGTTACACTAATAGGCATCTGCAGCACTTAGAGTGGGCGTAGTGTGCCTCCTGCACAGTATACACCAGAAGCTACCCCTTATTGCTTGTGTTTTTTTTTCTTTTGTGTTACAGTAACAGGCATCTGCAGAACTTACAGTGGGCGTAGTGTGCCTCCTGCACAATATACATCTGAAGCTAGCCCTTATTGCTCTGTTTTCCTGTTGTGTAACACAGGCAGGCATCTGCAGCACTTACAGCGGGCGTAGTGTGCCTGCTGCACAATATACACCTGAAGCTAGCCCTTATTGTTGTGTTTTCCTGTTGTGTAACACAGGCAGGCATCTGCAGCACTTACAGCGGGCGTAGTGTGCCGCCTGCACAATATACACCTGAAGATAGCCCTTATTGCTGTGTTTTCCTGTTGTGTAGCACAGGCAGGCATCTGCAGCACTTACAGCGGGCGTAGTGTGCCTCCTGCACAGTATACACCTGAAGCTACCCCTTATTGCTTGTGGTTTTTTTCTTTTGTGTTACACTAACAGGCATCTGCAGCACTTAGAGTGGGGCGTATTGTGCCTCCTGCACAATATACACCTGAAGCTAGACCTTATTGCTGTTTTTTCCTGTTGTGTAACACAGGCAGGCATCTGCAGCACTTACAGTGGGCGTAGTGTGCCGCCTGCACAATATACACCTGAAGATAGCCCTTATTGCTGTGTTTTCCTGTTGTGTAACACAGACAGGCATCTGCAGCACTTACAGCGGGCGTAGTGTGCCTCCTGCACAGTATACACCTGAAGCTTCCCCTTATTGCTCGTGCTTTTTTCTTTTGTGTTACACTAACAGGCATCTGCAACACTTACAGTGGGTGTAGTGTGCCTCCTGCACAATATACACCTGAAGCTAGCCCTTATTGCTGTGTTTTCCTGTTGTGTAACACAGGCAGGCATCTGCAGCACTTACAGCGGGCGTAGTGTGCCTCCTGCACAATATACACCTGAAGCTAGCCCTTATTGCTGTGTTTTCCTGTTGTGTAACACAGGCAGGCATCTGCAGCACTTACAGCGGGCGTATTGTGCCTCCTGCACAGTATACACCTGAAGCTTCCCCTTATTGCTCGTGCTTTTTTTCTTTTGTGTTACACTAACAGGCATATGCAGCACTTAGAGTGGGCGTAGTGTGCCTCCTGCACAATATACACCTGAAGATAGCCCTTATTGCTGTGTTTTTCTGTTGTGTAACACAGGCAGGCATCTGCAGCACTTACAGCAGGCGTAGTGTGCCTCCTGCACAATATACACCTGAAGATAGCCCTTATTGCTGTGTTTTCCTGTTGTGTAACACAGGCAGGCATCTGCAGCACTTACAGCGGGCGTAGTGTGCCTCCTGCACAGTATACACCTGAAGCTACCCCTTATTGCTGGTGTTTTTTTTCTTTTGTGTTACACTAACAGGCATCTGCAGCACTTAGAGTGGGGGCGTATTGTGCCTCCTGCACAGTATACACCTGAAGCTACCCCTTATTGCTCGTGGTTTTTTTCTTTTGTGTTACACTAACAGGCATCTGCAGCACTTACAGTGGGTGTAGTGTGCCTCCTGCACAATATACACCTGAAGCTAGCCCTTATTGCTGTGTTTTCCTGTTGTGTAACACAGGCAGGCATCTGCAGCACTTACAGCGGGCGTAGTGTGCCTCCTGCACAATATACACCTGAAGCTAGCCCTTATTGCTGTGTTTTCCTGTTGTGTAACACAGGCAGGCATCTGCAGCACTTACAGCGGGCGTAGTGTGCCTTCTGCACAATATACACCTAAAGCTAGCCCTTATTGCTGTGTTTTCCTGTTGTGTAACACAGGCAGGCATCTGCAGCACTTACAGCGGGCATATTGTGCCTCCTGCACAATATACACCTGAAGCTAGCCCTTGTTGCTGTGTTTTTCTGTTGTGTAACACAGGCAGGCATCTGCAGCACTTACAGCGGGCGTAGTGTGACTCCTGCACAGTATACACCTGAAGCTACCCCTTATTGCTTGTGGTTTTTTTCTTTTGTGTTACACTAACAGGCATCTGCAGCACTTAGAGTGGGCGTAGTGTGCCTCCTGCACAATATACATCTGAAGCTAGCCCTTATTGCTGTGTTTTCCTGTTGTGTAACACAGGCAGGCATCTGCAGCACTTACAGCGGGCGTAGTGTGCCTCCTGCACAGTATACACCTGAAGCTACCCCTTATTGCTGTTTTTTTTTCTTTTGTGTTACACTAACAGGCATCTGCAGCACTTAGAGTGGGCGTAGTGTGCCTCCTGCACAGTATACACCAGAAGCTACCCCTTATTGCTTGTGGTTTTTTTCTTTTGTGTTACACTAACAGGCATCTGCAGCACTTAGAGTGGGGGCGTATTGTGCCTCCTGCACAATATACACCTGAAGCTAGACCTTATTGCTGTTTTTTCCTGTTGTGTAACACAGGCAGGCATCTGCAGCACTTACAGCGGGCGTAGTGTGCCGCCTGCACAATATACACCTGAAGATAGCCCTTATTGCTGTGTTTTCCTGTTGTGTAACACAGGCAGGCATCTGCAGCACTTACAGCGGGCGTATTGTGCCTCCTGCACAATATACACCTGAAGCTAGCCCTTGTTGCTGTGTTTTCCTGTTGTGTAACACAGGCAGGCATCTGCAGCACTTACAGCGGGCGTAGTGTGACTCCTGCACAGTATACACCTGAAGCTACCCCTTATTGCTTGTGGTTTTTTTCTTTTGTGTTACACTAACAGGCATCTGCAGCACTTAGAGTGGGCGTAGTGTGCCTCCTGCACAGTATACACCAGAAGCTACCCCTTATTGCTTGTGTTTTTTTTCTTTTGTGTTACACTAACTGGCATCTGCAGCACTTAGAGTGGGTGTAGTGTGCTTCCTGCACAATATACACCTGAAGCTAGCCCTTATTGCTGTGTTTTTCTGTTGTGTAACACAGGCAGGCATCTGCAGCACTTACAGCAGGCGTAGTGTGCCTCCTGCACAATATACACCTGAAGATAGCCCTTATTGCTGTGTTTTCCTGTTGTGTAGCACAGGCAGGCATCTGCAGCACTTACAGCGGGCGTAGTGTGCCTCCTGCACAGTATACACCTGAAGCTACCCCTTATTGCTGTGTTTTCCTGTTGTGTAACACAGGCAGGCATCTGCAGCACTTACAGCGGGCGTAGTGTGCCTCCTGAACAATATACACCTGAAGCTAGCCCTTATTGCTGTGTTTTCCTGTTGTGTAACACAGGCAGGCATCTGCAGCACTTACAGCAGGCGTAGTGTGCCTTCTGCACAGTATACACCTGAAGCTAACCCTTATTGCTCGTGCTTCTTTTCTTTTGTGTTACACTAACTGGCATCTGCAGCACTTAGAGTGGGCGTAGTGTGCCTCCTGCACAATATACACCTGAAGCTAGCCCTTATTGCTGTGTTTTTCTGTTTTGTAACACAGGCAGGCATCTGCAGCACTTACAGCAGGCGTAGTGTGCCTCCTGCACAATATACACCTGAAGATAGCCCTTATTGCTGTGTTTTCCTGTTGTGTAACACAGGCAGGCATCTGCAGCACTTATAGTGGGCGTAGTGTGCCTCCTGCACAGTATACACCTGAAGCTACCCCTTACTGCTGGTGTTTTTTTCTTTTGTGTTACACTAACAGGCATCTGCAGCACTTAGAGTGGGGGCGTATTGTGCCTCCTGCACAATATACACCTGAAGCTAGCCCTTATTGCTGTGTTTTCCTGTTGTGTAACACAGGCAGGCATCTGCAGCACTTACAGCGGGCGTAGTGTGCCTCCTGCACAGTATACACCTGAAGCTACCCCTTATTGCTTGTGTTTTTTTTCTTTTGTGTTACACTAACAGGCATCTGCAGCACTTACAGCAGGTGTAGTGTGCCTCCTGCACAATATACACCTGAAGCTAGCCCTTATTGCTGTGTTTTCCTGTTGTGTAACACAGGCAGGCATCTGCAGCACTTACAGCGGGCGTAGTGTGCATCCTGCACAGTATACACCTGAAGCTACCCCTTATTGCTCGTGGTTTTTTTCTTTTGTGTTACACTAACAGGCATCTGCAGCACTTACAGTGGGTGTAGTGTGCCTCCTGCACAATATACACCTGAAGCTAGCCCTTATTGCTGTGTTTTCCTGTTGTGTAACACAGGCAGGCATCTGCAGCACTTACAGCGGGCGTAGTGTGCCTCCTGCACAATATACACCTGAAGCTAGCCCTCATTGCTGTGTTTTCCTGTTGTGTAACACAGGCAGGCATCTGCAGCACTTACAGCGGGCGTATTGTGCCTCCTGCACAGTATACACCAGAAGCTTCCCCTTATTGCTCGTGCTTTTTTCTTTTGTGTTACACTAACAGGCATATGCAGCACTTAGAGTGGGCGTAGTGTGCCTCCTGCACAATATACACCTGAGGATAGCCCTTATTGCTGTGTTTTCCTGTTGTGTAGCACAGGCAGGCATCTGCAGCACTTACAGCGGGCGTAGTGTGCCTCCTGCACAGTATACACCTGAAGCTACCCCTTATTGCTGGTGGTTTTTTTCTTTTGTGTTACACTAACAGGCATATGCATCACTTAGAGTGTGCGTAGTGTGCCTCCTGCACAATATACACCTGAAGCTAGCCCTTATTGCTGTGTTTTCCTGTTGTGTAACACAGGCAGGCATCTGCAGCACTTACAGCGGGCGTAGTGTGCCTCCTGCACAATATACACCTGAAGCTAGCCCTTATTGCTGTGTTTTCCTGTTGTGTAACACAGGCAGGCATCTGCAGCACTTACAGCGGGCGTAGTGTGCCTCCTGCACAATATACACCTGAAGCTAGCCCTTATTGCTGTGTTTTCCTGTTGTGTAACACAGGCAGGCATCTGCAGCACTTACAGCGGGCGTAGTGTGCCTCCTGCACAATATACACCTGAAGCTAGCCCTTATTGTTGTGTTTTCCTGTTGTGTAACATAGGCAGACATCTGCAGCACTTACAGTGGGCGTAGTTTGCCTCCTGCACAATATACACCTGAAGCTAGCCCTTATTGCTGTGTTTTCCTGTTGTGTAACAGAGGCAGACATCTGCAGCACTTACAGTGGGCGTAGTGTGCCTCCTGCACAATATACACCTGAAGCTAGCCCTTATTGCTGTGTTTTCCTGTTGTGTAACACAGGCAGGCATCTGCAGCACTTACAGCGGGCGTAGTGTGCCTCCTGCACAGTATACACCTGAAGCTACCCCTTATTGCTGGTGTTTTTTTTCTTTTGTGTTACACTAACAGGCATCTGCAGCACTTAGAGTGGGGGCGTATTGTGCCTCCTGCACAGTATACACCTGAAGCTACCCCTTATTGCTCGTGGTTTTTTTCTTTTGTGTTACACTAACAGGCATCTGCAGCACTTAGAGTGGGCGTAGTGTGCCTCCTGCACAGTATACAACAGAAGCTACCACTTATTGCTTGCGTTTTTTTTCTTTTGTGTTACACTAACAGGCATCTGCAGAACTTACAGTGGGCGTAGTGTGCCTCCTGCACAATACACATCTGAAGCTAGCCCTTATTGCTGTGTTTTCCTGTTGTGTAACACAGGCAGGCATCTGCAGCACTTACAGCGGGCGTAGTGTGCATCCTGCACAGTATACACCTGAAGCTACCCCTTATTGCTCGTGGTTTTTTTCTTTTGTGTTACACTAACAGGCATCTGCAGCACTTACAGTGGGTGTAGTGTGCCTCCTGCACAATATACACCTGAAGCTAGCCCTTATTGCTGTGTTTTCCTGTTGTGTAACACAGGCAGGCATCTGCAGCACTTACAGCGGGCGTAGTGTGCCTCCTGCACAATATACACCTGAAGCTAGCCCTTATTGCTGTGTTTTCCTGTTGTGTAACACAGGCAGGCATCTGCAGCACTTACAGCGGGCGTATTGTGCCTCCTGCACAGTATACACCAGAAGCTTCCCCTTATTGCTCGTGCTTTTTTCTTTTGTGTTACACTAACAGGCATATGCAGCACTTAGAGTGGGCGTAGTGTGCCTCCTGCACAATATACACCTGAGGATAGCCCTTATTGCTGTGTTTTCCTGTTGTGTAGCACAGGCAGGCATCTGCAGCACTTACAGCGGGCGTAGTGTGCCTCCTGCACAGTATACACCTGAAGCTACCCCTTATTGCTGGTGGTTTTTTTCTTTTGTGTTACACTAACAGGCATATGCATCACTTAGAGTGTGCGTAGTGTGCCTCCTGCACAATATACACCTGAAGCTAGCCCTTATTGCTGTGTTTTCCTGTTGTGTAACACAGGCAGGCATCTGCAGCACTTACAGCGGGCGTAGTGTGCCTCCTGCACAATATACACCTGAAGCTAGCCCTTATTGCTGTGTTTTCCTGTTGTGTAACACAGGCAGGCATCTGCAGCACTTACAGCGGGCGTAGTGTGCCTCCTGCACAATATACACCTGAAGCTAGCCCTTATTGCTGTGTTTTCCTGTTGTGTAACACAGGCAGGCATCTCCAGCACTTACAGCGGGCGTATTGTGCCTCCTGCATAGTATACACCTAAAGCTTCCCCTTATTGCTTGTGCTTTTTTTCTTTTGTGTTACACTAACAGGCATATGCAGCACTTAGAGTGGGCGTAGTGTGCCTCCTGCACTTTATACACCTGAAGCTAGCCCTTATTGCTGTGTTTTTCTGTTGTGTAACACAGGCAGACATCTGCAGCACTTACAGCGGGCGTAGTGTGCCTCCTGCACAATATACACCTGAAGCTAGCCCTTATTGCTGTGTTTCCTGTTGTGTAACATAGGCAGACATCTGCAGCACTTACAGCGGGCGTAGTGTGCCTCCTGCACAGTATACACCTGAAGCTAGCCCTTATTGCTGTGTTTTCCTGTTGTGTAACACAGGCAGGCATCTGCAGCACTTACAGCGGGCGTAGTGTGCCTCCTGCACAATATACACCTGAAGCTAGCCCTTATTGTTGTGTTTTCCTGTTGTGTAACATAGGCAGACATCTGCAGCACTTACAGTGGGCGTAGTTTGCCTCCTGCACAATATACACCTGAAGCTAGCCCTTATTGCTGTGTTTTCCTGTTGTGTAACAGAGGCAGACATCTGCAGCACTTACAGTGGGCGTAGTGTGCCTCCTGCACAATATACACCTGAAGCTAGCCCTTATTGCTGTGTTTTCCTGTTGTGTAACACAGGCAGGCATCTGCAGCACTTACAGCGGGCGTAGTGTGCCTCCTGCACAGTATACACCTGAAGCTACCCCTTATTGCTGGTGTTTTTTTTCTTTTGTGTTACACTAACAGGCATCTGCAGCACTTAGAGTGGGGGCGTATTGTGCCTCCTGCACAGTATACACCTGAAGCTACCCCTTATTGCTCGTGGTTTTTTTCTTTTGTGTTACACTAACAGGCATCTGCAGCACTTACAGTGGGTGTAGTGTGCCTCCTGCACAATATACACCTGAAGCTAGCCCTTATTGCTGTGTTTTCCTGTTGTGTAACACAGGCAGGCATCTGCAGCACTTACAGCGGGCGTAGTGTGCCTCCTGCACAATATACACCTGAAGCTAGCCCTTATTGCTGTGTTTTCCTGTTGTGTAACACAGGCAGGCATCTGCAGCACTTACAGCGGGCGTAGTGTGCCTTCTGCACAATATACACCTAAAGCTAGCCCTTATTGCTGTGTTTTCCTGTTGTGTAACACAGGCAGGCATCTGCAGCACTTACAGCGGGCGTATTGTGCCTCCTGCACAATATACACCTGAAGCTAGCCCTTGTTGCTGTGTTTTTCTGTTGTGTAACACAGGCAGGCATCTGCAGCACTTACAGCGGGCGTAGTGTGACTCCTGCACAGTATACACCTGAAGCTACCCCTTATTGCTTGTGGTTTTTTCTTTTGTGTTACACTAACAGGCATCTGCAGCACTTAGAGTGGGCGTAGTGTGCCTCCTGCACAGTATACAACAGAAGCTACCATTTATTGCTTGCGTTTTTTTTCTTTTGTGTTACACTAACAGGCATCTGCAGAACTTACAGTGGGCGTAGTGTGCCTCCTGCACAATATACATCTGAAGCTAGCCCTTATTGCTGTGTTTTCCTGTTGTGTAACACAGGCAGGCATCTGCAGCACTTACAGCGGGCGTAGTGTGCCTCCTGCACAGTATACACCTGAAGCTACCCCTTATTGCTGTTTTTTTTTTTCTTTTGTGTTACACTAACAGGCATCTGCAGCACTTAGAGTGGGCGTAGTGTGCCTCCTGCACAGTATACACCAGAAGCTACCCCTTATTGCTTGTGTTTTTTTTTCTTTTGTGTTACACTAACAGGCATCTGCAGAACTTACAGTGGGCGTAGTGTGCCTCCTGCACAATATACATCTGAAGCTAGCCCTTATTGCTCTGTTTTCCTGTTGTGTAACACAGGCAGGCATCTGCAGCACTTACAGCGGGCGTAGTGTGCCTCCTGCACAATATACACCTGAAGCTAGCCCTTATTGTTGTGTTTTCCTGTTGTGTAACACAGGCAGGCATCTGCAGCACTTACAGCAGGCGTAGTGTGCCGCCTGCACAATATACACCTGAAGATAGCCCTTATTGCTGTGTTTTCCTGTTGTGTAGCACAGGCAGGCATCTGCAGCACTTACAGTGGGCGTAGTGTGCCTCCTGCACAGTATACACCTGAAGCTACCCCTTATTGCTTGTGGTTTTTTTCTTTTGTGTTACACTAACAGGCATCTGCAGCACTTAGAGTGGGGGCGTATTGTGCCTCCTGCACAATATACACCTGAAGCTAGACCTTATTGCTGTTTTTTCCTGTTGTGTAACACAGGCAGGCATCTGCAGCACTTACAGCGGGCGTAGTGTGCCGCCTGCACAATATACACCTGAAGATAGCCCTTATTGCTGTGTTTTCCTGTTGTGTAACACAGGCAGGCATCTGCAGCACTTACAGCGGGCGTATTGTGCCTCCTGCACAATACACACCTGAAGCTAGCCCTTGTTGCTGTGTTTTCCTGTTGTGTAACACAGGCAGGCATCTGCAGCACTTACAGCGGGCGTAGTGTGACTCCTGCACAGTATACACCTGAAGCTACCCCTTATTGCTTGTGGTTTTTTTCTTTTGTGTTACACTAACAGGCATCTGCAGCACTTAGAGTGGGCGTAGTGTGCCTCCTGCACAGTATACACCAGAAGCTACCCCTTATTGCTTGTGTTTTTTTTCTTTTGTGTTACACTAACTGGCATCTGCAGCACTTAGAGTGGGTGTAGTGTGCTTCCTGCACAATATACACCTGAAGCTAGCCCTTATTGCTGTGTTTTTCTGTTGTGTAACACAGGCAGGCATCTGCAGCACTTACAGCAGGCGTAGTGTGCCTCCTGCACAATATACACCTGAAGATAGCCCTTATTGCTGTGTTTTCCTGTTGTGTAGCACAGGCAGGCATCTGCAGCACTTACAGCGGGCGTAGTGTGCCTCCTGCACAGTATACACCTGAAGCTACCCCTTATTGCTGTGTTTTCCTGTTGTGTAACACAGGCAGGCATCTGCAGCACTTACAGCGGGCGTAGTGTGCCTCCTGAACAATATACACCTGAAGCTAGCCCTTATTGCTGTGTTTTCCTGTTGTGTAACACAGGCAGGCATCTGCAGCACTTACAGCAGGCGTAGTGTGCCTTCTGCACAGTATACACCTGAAGCTAACCCTTATTGCTCGTGCTTCTTTTCTTTTGTGTTACACTAACTGGCATCTGCAGCACTTAGAGTGGGCGTAGTGTGCCTCCTGCACAATATACACCTGAAGCTAGCCCTTATTGCTGTGTTTTTCTGTTTTGTAACACAGGCAGGCATCTGCAGCACTTATAGTGGGCGTAGTGTGCCTCCTGCACAGTATACACCTGAAGCTAACCCTTATTGCTCGTGCTTCTTTTCTTTTGTGTTACACTAACAGGCATCTGCAGCACTTAGAGTGGGGGCGTATTGTGCCTCCTGCACAATATACACCTGAAGCTAGCCCTTATTGCTGTGTTTTCCTGTTGTGTAACACAGGCAGGCATCTGCAGCACTTACAGTGGGCGTAGTGTGCCTCCTGCACAATATACTGTACACCTGAAGCTAGCCCTTATTGTTGTGTTTTCCTGTTGTGTAACACAGGCAGGCATCTGCAGCACTTACAGCGGGCGTAGTGTGCCTCCTGCACAGTATACACCTGAAGCTACCCCTTATTGCTTGTGTTTTTTTTCTTTTGTGTTACACTAACAGGCATCTGCAGCACTTACAGCAGGTGTAGTGTGCCTCCTGCACAATATACACCTGAAGCTAGCCCTTATTGCTGTGTTTTCCTGTTGTGTAACACAGGCAGGCATCTGCAGCACTTACAGCGGGCGTAGTGTGCATCCTGCACAGTATACACCTGAAGCTACCCCTTATTGCTCGTGGTTTTTTTCTTTTGTGTTACACTAACAGGCATCTGCAGCACTTACAGTGGGTGTAGTGTGCCTCCTGCACAATATACACCTGAAGCTAGCCCTTATTGCTGTGTTTTCCTGTTGTGTAACACAGGCAGGCATCTGCAGCACTTACAGCGGGCGTAGTGTGCCTCCTGCACAATATACACCTGAAGCTAGCCCTTATTGCTGTGTTTTCCTGTTGTGTAACACAGGCAGGCATCTGCAGCACTTACAGCGGGCGTATTGTGCCTCCTGCACAGTATACACCTGAAGCTTCCCCTTATTGCTCGTGCTTTTTTTCTTTTGTGTTACACTAACAGGCATATGCAGCACTTAGAGTGGGCGTAGTGTGCCTCCTGCACAATATACACCTGAGGATAGCCCTTATTGCTGTGTTTTCCTGTTGTGTAGCACAGGCAGGCATCTGCAGCACTTACAGCGGGCGTAGTGTGCCTCCTGCACAGTATACACCTGAAGCTACCCCTTATTGCTGGTGGTTTTTTTCTTTTGTGTTACACTAACAGGCATATGCATCACTTAGAGTGTGCGTAGTGTGCCTCCTGCACAATATACACCTAAAGCTAGCCCTTATTGCTTGTGTTTTCCTGTTGTGTAACACAGGCAGGCATCTGCAGCACTTACAGAGGGCGTAGTGTGCCTCCTGCACAATATACACCTGAAGCTAGCCCTTATTGCTGTGTTTTCCTGTTGTGTAACACAGGCAGGCATCTGCAGCACTTACAGCGGGCGTAGTGTGCCTCCTGCACAATATACACCTGAAGCTAGCCCTTATTGCTGTGTTTTCTGTTGTGTAACACAGGCAGGCATCTGCAGCACTTACAGCGGGCGTATTGTGCCTCCTGCATAGTATACACCTAAAGCTTCCCCTTATTGCTTGTGCTTTTTTTCTTTTGTGTTACACTAACAGGCATCTGCAGAACTTACAGTGGGCGTAGTGTGCCTCCTGCACAATATACATCTGAAGCTAGCCCTTATTGCTCTGTTTTCCTGTTGTGTAACACAGGCAGGCATCTGCAGCACTTACAGCGGGCGTAGTGTGCCTCCTGCACAATATACACCTGAAGCTAGCCCTTATTGTTGTGTTTTCCTGTTGTGTAACACAGGCAGGCATCTGCAGCACTTACAGCGGGCGTAGTGTGCCGCCTGCACAATATACACCTGAAGATAGCCCTTATTGCTGTGTTTTCCTGTTGTGTAGCACAGGCAGGCATCTGCAGCACTTACAGCGGGCGTAGTGTGCCTCCTGCACAGTATACACCTGAAGCTACCCCTTATTGCTTGTGTTTTTTTTCTTTTGTGTTACACTAACAGGCATCTGCAGCACTTAGAGTGGGGGCGTATTGTGCCTCCTGCACAATATACACCTGAAGCTAGACCTTATTGCTGTTTTTTCCTGTTGTGTAACACAGGCAGGCATCTGCAGCACTTACAGCGGGCGTAGTGTGCCGCCTGCACAATATACACCTGAAGATAGCCCTTATTGCTGTGTTTTCCTGTTGTGTAACACAGGCAGGCATCTGCAGCACTTACAGCGGGCGTATTGTGCCTCCTGCACAATATACACCTGAAGCTAGCCCTTGTTGCTGTGTTTTCCTGTTGTGTAACACAGGCAGGCATCTGCAGCACTTACAGCGGGCGTAGTGGGACTCCTGCACAGTATACACCTGAAGCTACCCCTTATTGCTTGTGGTTTTTTTCTTTTGTGTTACACTAACAGGCATCTGCAGCACTTAGAGTGGGCGTAGTGTGCCTCCTGCACAGTATACACCAGAAGCTACCCCTTATTGCTTGTGTTTTTTTTCTTTTGTGTTACACTAACTGGCATCTGCAGCACTTAGAGTGGGTGTAGTGTGCTTCCTGCACAATATACACCTGAAGCTAGCCCTTATTGCTGTGTTTTTCTGTTGTGTAACACAGGCAGGCATCTGCAGCACTTACAGCAGGCGTAGTGTGCCTCCTGCACAATATACACCTGAAGATAGCCCTTATTGCTGTGTTTTCCTGTTGTGTAGCACAGGCAGGCATCTGCAGCACTTACAGCGGGCGTAGTGTGCCTCCTGCACAGTATACACCTGAAGCTACCCCTTATTGCTGTGTTTTCCTGTTGTGTAACACAGGCAGGCATCTGCAGCACTTACAGCGGGCGTAGTGTGCCTCCTGAACAATATACACCTGAAGCTAGCCCTTATTGCTGTGTTTTCCTGTTGTGTAACACAGGCAGGCATCTGCAGCACTTACAGCAGGCGTAGTGTGCCTTCTGCACAGTATACACCTGAAGCTAACCCTTATTGCTCGTGCTTCTTTTCTTTTGTGTTACACTAACTGGCATCTGCAGCACTTAGAGTGGGCGTAGTGTGCCTCCTGCACAATATACACCTGAGGATAGCCCTTATTGCTGTGTTTTCCTGTTGTGTAGCACAGGCAGGCATCTGCAGCACTTACAGCGGGCGTAGTGTGCCTCCTGCACAGTATACACCTGAAGCTACCCCTTATTGCTGGTGGTTTTTTTCTTTTGTGTTACACTAACAGGCATATGCATCACTTAGAGTGTGCGTAGTGTGCCTCCTGCACAATATACACCTGAAGCTAGCCCTTATTGCTGTGTTTTCCTGTTGTGTAACACAGGCAGGCATCTGCAGCACTTACAGCGGGCGTAGTGTGCCTCCTGCACAATATACACCTGAAGCTAGCCCTTATTGCTGTGTTTTCCTGTTGTGTAACACAGGCAGGCATCTGCAGCACTTACAGCGGGCGTAGTGTGCCTTCTGCACAATATACACCTAAAGCTAGCCCTTATTGCTGTGTTTTCCTGTTGTGTAACACAGGCAGGCATCTGCAGCACTTACAGCGGGCGTATTGTGCCTCCTGCACAATATACACCTGAAGCTAGCCCTTGTTGCTGTGTTTTTCTGTTGTGTAACACAGGCAGGCATCTGCAGCACTTACAGCGGGCGTAGTGTGACTCCTGCACAGTATACACCTGAAGCTACCCCTTATTGCTTGTGGTTTTTTCTTTTGTGTTACACTAACAGGCATCTGCAGCACTTAGAGTGGGCGTAGTGTGCCTCCTGCACAGTATACAACAGAAGCTACCACTTATTGCTTGCGTTTTTTTTCTTTTGTGTTACACTAACAGGCATCTGCAGAACTTACAGTGGGCGTAGTGTGCCTCCTGCACAATATACATCTGAAGCTAGCCCTTATTGCTGTGTTTTCCTGTTGTGTAACACAGGCAGGCATCTGCAGCACTTACAGCGGGCGTAGTGTGCCTCCTGCACAGTATACACCTGAAGCTACCCCTTATTGCTGTTTTTTTTTTTCTTTTGTGTTACACTAACAGGCATCTGCAGCACTTAGAGTGGGCGTAGTGTGCCTCCTGCACAGTATACACCAGAAGCTACCCCTTATTGCTTGTGGTTTTTTTTCTTTTGTGTTACACTAACAGGCATCTGCAGAACTTACAGTGGGCGTAGTGTGCCTCCTGCACAATATACATCTGAAGCTAGCCCTTATTGCTCTGTTTTCCTGTTGTGTAACACAGGCAGGCATCTGCAGCACTTACAGCGGGCGTAGTGTGCCTCCTGCACAATATACACCTGAAGCTAGCCCTTATTGTTGTGTTTTCCTGTTGTGTAACACAGGCAGGCATCTGCAGCACTTACAGCAGGCGTAGTGTGCCGCCTGCACAATATACACCTGAAGATAGCCCTTATTGCTGTGTTTTCCTGTTGTGTAGCACAGGCAGGCATCTGCAGCACTTACAGTGGGCGTAGTGTGCCTCCTGCACAGTATACACCTGAAGCTACCCCTTATTGCTTGTGGTTTTTTTCTTTTGTGTTACACTAACAGGCATCTGCAGCACTTAGAGTGGGGGCGTATTGTGCCTCCTGCACAATATACACCTGAAGCTAGACCTTATTGCTGTTTTTTCCTGTTGTGTAACACAGGCAGGCATCTGCAGCACTTACAGCGGGCGTAGTGTGCCGCCTGCACAATATACACCTGAAGATAGCCCTTATTGCTGTGTTTTCCTGTTGTGTAACACAGGCAGGCATCTGCAGCACTTACAGCGGGCGTATTGTGCCTCCTGCACAATACACACCTGAAGCTAGCCCTTGTTGCTGTGTTTTCCTGTTGTGTAACACAGGCAGGCATCTGCAGCACTTACAGCGGGCGTAGTGTGACTCCTGCACAGTATACACCTGAAGCTACCCCTTATTGCTTGTGGTTTTTTTCTTTTGTGTTACACTAACAGGCATCTGCAGCACTTAGAGTGGGCGTAGTGTGCCTCCTGCACAGTATACACCAGAAGCTACCCCTTATTGCTTGTGTTTTTTTTCTTTTGTGTTACACTAACTGGCATCTGCAGCACTTAGAGTGGGTGTAGTGTGCTTCCTGCACAATATACACCTGAAGCTAGCCCTTATTGCTGTGTTTTTCTGTTGTGTAACACAGGCAGGCATCTGCAGCACTTACAGCAGGCGTAGTGTGCCTCCTGCACAATATACACCTGAAGATAGCCCTTATTGCTGTGTTTTCCTGTTGTGTAGCACAGGCAGGCATCTGCAGCACTTACAGCGGGCGTAGTGTGCCTCCTGCACAGTATACACCTGAAGCTACCCCTTATTGCTGTGTTTTCCTGTTGTGTAACACAGGCAGGCATCTGCAGCACTTACAGCGGGCGTAGTGTGCCTCCTGCACAGTATACACCTGAAGCTAGCCCTTATTGCTGTGTTTTCCTGTTGTGTAACACAGGCAGGCATCTGCAGCACTTACAGCAGGCGTAGTGTGCCTTCTGCACAGTATACACCTGAAGCTAACCCTTATTGCTCGTGCTTCTTTTCTTTTGTGTTACACTAACTGGCATCTGCAGCACTTAGAGTGGGCGTAGTGTGCCTCCTGCACAATATACACCTGAAGCTAGCCCTTATTGCTGTGTTTTTCTGTTTTGTAACACAGGCAGGCATCTGCAGCACTTACAGCAGGCGTAGTGTGCCTCCTGCACAATATACACCTGAAGATAGCCCTTATTGCTGTGTTTTCCTGTTGTGTAACACAGGCAGGCATCTGCAGCACTTATAGTGGGCGTAGTGTGCCTCCTGCACAGTATACACCTGAAGCTACCCCTTACTGCTGGTGTTTTTTTCTTTTGTGTTACACTAACAGGCATCTGCAGCACTTAGAGTGGGGGCGTATTGTGCCTCCTGCACAATATACACCTGAAGCTAGCCCTTATTGCTGTGTTTTCCTGTTGTGTAACACAGGCAGGCATCTGCAGCACTTACAGTGGGCGTAGTGTGCCTCCTGCACAATATACTGTACACCTGAAGCTAGCCCTTATTGTTGTGTTTTCCTGTTGTGTAACACAGGCAGGCATCTGCAGCACTTACAGCGGGCGTAGTGTGCCTCCTGCACAGTATACACCTGAAGCTACCCCTTATTGCTTGTGTTTTTTTTCTTTTGTGTTACACTAACAGGCATCTGCAGCACTTACAGCAGGTGTAGTGTGCCTCCTGCACAATATACACCTGAAGCTAGCCCTTATTGCTGTGTTTTCCTGTTGTGTAACACAGGCAGGCATCTGCAGCACTTACAGCGGGCATAGTGTGCATCCTGCACAGTATACACCTGAAGCTACCCCTTATTGCTCGTGGTTTTTTTCTTTTGTGTTACACTAACAGGCATCTGCAGCACTTACAGTGGGTGTAGTGTGCCTCCTGCACAATATACACCTGAAGCTAGCCCTTATTGCTGTGTTTTCCTGTTGTGTAACACAGGCAGGCATCTGCAGCACTTACAGCGGGCGTAGTGTGCCTCCTGCACAATATACACCTGAAGCTAGCCCTTATTGCTGTGTTTTCCTGTTGTGTAACACAGGCAGGCATCTGCAGCACTTACAGCGGGCGTATTGTGCCTCCTGCACAGTATACACCTGAAGCTTCCCCTTATTGCTTGTGCTTTTTTTCTTTTGTGTTACACTAACAGGCATATGCAGCACTTAGAGTGGGCGTAGTGTGCCTCCTGCACAATATACACCTGAGGATAGCCCTTATTGCTGTGTTTTCCTGTTGTGTAGCACAGGCAGGCATCTGCAGCACTTACAGCGGGCGTAGTGTGCCTCCTGCACAGTATACACCTGAAGCTACCCCTTATTGCTGGTGGTTTTTTTCTTTTGTGTTACACTAACAGGCATATGCATCACTTAGAGTGTGCGTAGTGTGCCTCCTGCACAATATACACCTAAAGCTAGCCCTTATTGCTTGTGTTTTCCTGTTGTGTAACACAGGCAGGCATCTGCAGCACTTACAGAGGGCGTAGTGTGCCTCCTGCACAATATACACCTGAAGCTAGCCCTTATTGCTGTGTTTTCCTGTTGTGTAACACAGGCAGGCATCTGCAGCACTTACAGCGGGCGTAGTGTGCCTCCTGCACAATATACACCTGAAGCTAGCCCTTATTGCTGTGTTTTCTGTTGTGTAACACAGGCAGGCATCTGCAGCACTTACAGCGGGCGTATTGTGCCTCCTGCATAGTATACACCTAAAGCTTCCCCTTATTGCTTGTGCTTTTTTTCTTTTGTGTTACACTAACAGGCATCTGCAGAACTTACAGTGGGCGTAGTGTGCCTCCTGCACAATATACATCTGAAGCTAGCCCTTATTGCTCTGTTTTCCTGTTGTGTAACACAGGCAGGCATCTGCAGCACTTACAGCGGGCGTAGTGTGCCTCCTGCACAATATACACCTGAAGCTAGCCCTTATTGTTGTGTTTTCCTGTTGTGTAACACAGGCAGGCATCTGCAGCACTTACAGCGGGCGTAGTGTGCCGCCTGCACAATATACACCTGAAGATAGCCCTTATTGCTGTGTTTTCCTGTTGTGTAGCACAGGCAGGCATCTGCAGCACTTACAGCGGGCGTAGTGTGCCTCCTGCACAGTATACACCTGAAGCTACCCCTTATTGCTTGTGTTTTTTTTCTTTTGTGTTACACTAACAGGCATCTGCAGCACTTAGAGTGGGGGCGTATTGTGCCTCCTGCACAATATACACCTGAAGCTAGACCTTATTGCTGTTTTTTTCCTGTTGTGTAACACAGGCAGGCATCTGCAGCACTTACAGCGGGCGTAGTGTGCCGCCTGCACAATATACACCTGAAGATAGCCCTTATTGCTGTGTTTTCCTGTTGTGTAACACAGGCAGGCATCTGCAGCACTTACAGCGGGCGTATTGTGCCTCCTGCACAATATACACCTGAAGCTAGCCCTTGTTGCTGTGTTTTCCTGTTGTGTAACACAGGCAGGCATCTGCAGCACTTACAGCGGGCGTAGTGGGACTCCTGCACAGTATACACCTGAAGCTACCCCTTATTGCTTGTGGTTTTTTTCTTTTGTGTTACACTAACAGGCATCTGCAGCACTTAGAGTGGGCGTAGTGTGCCTCCTGCACAGTATACACCAGAAGCTACCCCTTATTGCTTGTGTTTTTTTCTTTTGTGTTACACTAACTGGCATCTGCAGCACTTAGAGTGGGTGTAGTGTGCTTCCTGCACAATATACACCTGAAGCTAGCCCTTATTGCTGTGTTTTTCTGTTGTGTAACACAGGCAGGCATCTGCAGCACTTACAGCAGGCGTAGTGTGCCTCCTGCACAATATACACCTGAAGATAGCCCTTATTGCTGTGTTTTCCTGTTGTGTAGCACAGGCAGGCATCTGCAGCACTTACAGCGGGCGTAGTGTGCCTCCTGCACAGTATACACCTGAAGCTACCCCTTATTGCTGTGTTTTCCTGTTGTGTAACACAGGCAGGCATCTGCAGCACTTACAGCGGGTGTAGTGTGCCTCCTGAACAATATACACCTGAAGCTAGCCCTTATTGCTGTGTTTTCCTGTTGTGTAACACAGGCAGGCATCTGCAGCACTTACAGCAGGCGTAGTGTGCCTTCTGCACAGTATACACCTGAAGCTAACCCTTATTGCTCGTGCTTCTTTTCTTTTGTGTTACACTAACTGGCATCTGCAGCACTTAGAGTGGGCGTAGTGTGCCTCCTGCACAATATACACCTGAGGATAGCCCTTATTGCTGTGTTTTCCTGTTGTGTAGCACAGGCAGGCATCTGCAGCACTTACAGCGGGCGTAGTGTGCCTCCTGCACAGTATACACCTGAAGCTACCCCTTATTGCTGGTGGTTTTTTTCTTTTGTGTTACACTAACAGGCATATGCATCACTTAGAGTGTGCGTAGTGTGCCTCCTGCACAATATACACCTGAAGCTAGCCCTTATTGCTGTGTTTTCCTGTTGTGTAACACAGGCAGGCATCTGCAGCACTTACAGCGGGCGTAGTGTGCCTCCTGCACAATATACACCTGAAGCTAGCCCTTATTGCTGTGTTTTCCTGTTGTGTAACACAGGCAGGCATCTGCAGCACTTACAGCGGGCGTAGTGTGCCTCCTGCACAATATACACCTGAAGCTAGCCCTTATTGCTGTGTTTTCTGTTGTGTAACACAGGCAGGCATCTGCAGCACTTACAGCGGGCGTATTGTGCCTCCTGCATAGTATACACCTAAAGCTTCCCCTTATTGCTTGTGCTTTTTTTCTTTTGTGTTACACTAACAGGCATATGCAGCACTTAGAGTGGGCGTAGTGTGCCTCCTGCACTTTATACACCTGAAGCTAGCCCTTATTGCTGTGTTTTTCTGTTGTGTAACACAGGCAGACATCTGCAGCACTTACAGCGGGCGTAGTGTGCCTCCTGCACAATATACACCTGAAGCTAGCCCTTATTGCTGTGTTTCCTGTTGTGTAACATAGGCAGACATCTGCAGCACTTACAGCGGGCGTAGTGTGCCTCCTGCACAGTATACACCTGAAGCTAGCCCTTATTGCTGTGTTTTCCTGTTGTGTAACACAGGCAGGCATCTGCAGCACTTACAGCGGGCGTAGTGTGCCTCCTGCACAATATACACCTGAAGCTAGCCCTTATTGTTGTGTTTTCCTGTTGTGTAACATAGGCAGACATCTGCAGCACTTACAGTGGGCGTAGTTTGCCTCCTGCACAATATACACCTGAAGCTAGCCCTTATTGCTGTGTTTTCCTGTTGTGTAACAGAGGCAGACATCTGCAGCACTTACAGTGGGCGTAGTGTGACTCCTGCACAATATACACCTGAAGCTAGCCCTTATTGCTGTGTTTTCCTGTTGTGTAACACAGGCAGGCATCTGCAGCACTTACAGCGGGCGTAGTGTGCCTCCTGCACATCATACACCTGAAGCTAGCCCTTATTGTTGTGTTTTCCTGTTGTGTAACATAGGCAGACATCTGCAGCACTTACAGTGGGCGTAGTTTGCCTCCTGCACAATATACACCTGAAGCTAGCCCTTATTGCTGTGTTTTCCTGTTGTGTAACAGAGGCAGACATCTGCAGCACTTACAGTGGGCGTAGTGTGCCTCCTGCACAATATACACCTGAAGCTAGCCCTTATTGCTGTGTTTTCCTGTTGTGTAACACAGGCAGGCATCTGCGGCACTTACAGCGGGCGTAGTGTGCCTCCTGCACAATATACACCTAAAGCTAGCCCTTATTGCTTGTGCTTTTTTTCTTTTGTGTTACACTAACAGGCATACGCAGCACTTAGAGTGGGCGTAGTGTGCCTCCTGCACAATATATACCTGAAGCTAGCCCTTATTGCTGTGTTTTTCTGTTGTGTAACACAGGCAGGCATCTGCAGCACTTACAGCAGGCGTAGTGTGCCTCCTGCACAATATACACGTGAAGATAGCCCTTATTGCTGTGTTTTCCTGTTGTGTAGCACAGGCAGGCATCTGCAGCAGTTACAGCGGGCATAGTGTGCCTCCTGCACAGTGTACACCTGAAGCTACCCCTTATATGCTGGTGTTTTTTTTTCTTTTGTGTTACAATAACAGGCATCTGCAGCACTTACAGTGGGTGTAGTGTGCCTCCTGCACAATATACACCTGAAGCTAGCCCTTATTGTTGTGTTTTCCTGTTGTGTAACATAGGCAGACATCTGCAGCACTTACAGCGGGCGTAGTGTGCCTCCTGCACAATATACACCTGAAGCTAGCCCTTATTGTTGTGTTTTCCTGTTGTGTAACACAGGCAGGCATCTGCAGCACTTACAGCGGGCGTAGTGTGCCTCCTGCACAATATACACCTGAAGCTAGCCCTTATTGTTGTGTTTTCCTGTTGTGTAACACAGGCAGGCATCTGCAGCACTTACAGTGGGCGTAGTGTGCCTCCTGCACAGTATACACCTGAAGCTACCCCTTATTGCTCGTGTTTTTTTTCTTTTGTGTTACACTAACAGGCATCTGCAGCACTTACAGCAGGCGTAGTGTGCCTCCTGCACAATATACACCTGAAGCTAGCCCTTATTGTTGTGTTTTCCTGTTGTGTAACATAGACAGACATCTGCAGCACTTACAGCGGGCGTAGTGTGCCTCCTGCACAATATACACCTGAAGCTAGCCCTTATTGCTGTGTTTTCCTGTTGTGTAACACAGGCAGGCATCTGCAGCACTTACAGCGGGCAAAGTGTGCCTCCTGCACAGTATACACCTGAAGCTACCCCTTATTGCTTGTGTTTTTTTTCTTTTGTGTTACACTAACAGGCATCTGCAGCACTTAGAGTGTGGGCGTAGTGTGCCTCCTGCACAATATACACCTGAAGCTAGCCCTTATTGTTGCGTTTTCCTGTTGTGTAACACAGGCAGGCACCTGCAGCACTTACAGCGGGCGTAGTGTGCCTCCTGCACAGTATACACCTGAAGCTACCCCTTATTGCTCGTGGTTTTTTTCTTTTGTGTTAAACTAACAGGCATCTGCAGCACTTACAGTGGGCGTAGTGTGCCTCCTGCACAATATACACCTGAAGCTAGCCCTTATTGCTGTATTTTCCTGTAGTGTAACACAGACAGGCATCTGCAGCACTTACAGCGGGCGTAGTGTGCCTCCTGCACAATATACACCTGAAGCTAGCCCTTATTGCTGTGTTTTCCTGTTGAGTAACACAGGCAGGCATCCGCAGCACTTACAGCGGGCGTAGTGTGCCTCCTGCACAATATACACCAGAAGCTAGCCCTTATTGTTGTGTTTTCCTGTTGTGTAACACAGGCAGGCATCTGCAGCACTTACAGCGGGCGTAGTGTGCCTACTGCACAGTATACACCTGAAGCTACCTGTTATTGCTCGTGTTTTTTTTCTTTTGTGTTACACTAACAGGCATCTGCAGCACTTACAGTGGGGGTAGTGTGCCTCCTGCACAATATACACCTGAAGCTAGCCCTTATTGCTGTGTTTTCCTGTTGTGTAACACATGCAGGCATCTGCAGCACTTAAAGCGGGCGTATTGTGCCTCCTGCACAGTATACACCTGAAGCTACCCCTTATTGCTTGTGGTTTTTTTTATTTTGTGTTACACTAACAGGCATCTGCAGCACTTAGAGTGGGGGCGTATTGTGCCTCCTGCACAATATACACCTGAAGCTAGCCCTTATTGCTGTGTTTTCCTGTTGTGTAACACAGGCAGGCATCTGCAGCACTTACAGCGGGCGTAGTGTGCCTCCTGCACAATATACACCTGAAGCTAGCCCTTATTGCTGTGTTTTCCTGTTGTGTAACACATGCAGGCATCTGCAGCACTTACAGCGGGTGTATTGTGCCTCCTGCACAGTATACACCTGAAGCTACCCCTTATTGCTTGTGTTTTTTTTCTTTTGTGTTACACTAACAGGCATCTGCAGCACTTAGAGTGGGGGCGTATTGTGCCTCCTGCACAATATACACCTGAAGCTAGCCCTTATTGCTGTGTTTTCCTGTTGTGTAACACAGGCAGGCATCTGCAGCACTTACAGCGGGCGTAGTGTGCCTCCTGCACAATATACACATGAAGCTAGCCCTTATTGCTGTGTTTTCCTGTTGTGTAACACAGGCAGGCATCTGCAGCACTTACAGTGGGCGTAGTGTGCCTCCTGCACAATATACACCTGAAGCTAGCCCTTATTGCTGTGTTTTCCTGTTGTGTAACACAGGCAGGCATCTGCAGCACTTACAGCGGGCGTATTGTGCCTCCTGCACAGTATACACCTGAAGCTTCACCTTATTGCTTGTGCTTTTTTCTTTTGTGTTACACTAACAGGCATATGCAGCACTTAGAGTGGGCGTAGTGTGCCTCCTGCACATTATACACCTGAAGCTAGCCCTTATTGCTGTGTTTTTCTGTTGTGTAACACAGGCAGGCATCTGCAGCACTTACAGCGGGCGTAGTGTGCCTCCTGCACAGTATACACCTGAAGCTACCCCTTATTGCTCGTGGTTTTTTTCTTTTGTGTTACACTAACAGGCATCTGCAGCACTTACAGTGAGTGTAGTGTGCCTCCTGCACAATATACACCTGAAGCTAGCCCTTATTGTTGTGTTTTCCTGTTGTGTAACATAGGCAGACATCTGCAGCACTTACAGCGGGCGTAGTGTGCCTCCTGCACAATATACACCTGAAGCTAGCCCTTATTGCTGTGTTTTCCTGTTGTGTAACACAGGCAGGCATCTGCAGCACTTACAGCGGGCGTAGTGTGCCTCCTGCACAATATACACCTGAAGCTAGCCCTTATTGTTGTGTTTTCCTGTTGTGTAACACAGGCAGGCATCTGCAGCACTTACAGCGGGCGTAGTGTGCCTCCTGCACAGTATACACCTGAAGCTACCCCTTATTGCTCGTGTTTTTTTTTCTTTTGTGTTACACTAACAGGCATCTGCAGCACTTACAGTGGGGGTAGTGTGCCTCCTGCACAATATACACCTGAAGCTAGCCCTTATTGCTGTGTTTTCCTGTTGTGTAACACAGGCAGGCATCTGCAGCACTTACAGTGGGCATAGTGTGCCTCCTACACAGTATACACCTGAAGCTACCCCTTATTGCTGGTGGATTTTTTCTTTTGTGTTACACTAACAGGCATCCGCAGCACTTACAGCGGGCGTAGTGTGCCTCCTGCACAATATACACCAGAAGCTAGCCCTTATTGTTGTGTTTTCCTGTTGTGTAACACAGGCAGGCATCTGCAGCACTTACAGCGGGCGTAGTGTGCCTCCTGCACAGTATACACCTGAAGCTACCCCTTATTGCTTGTGGTTTTTTTCTTTTGTGTTACACTAACAGGCATCTGCAGCACTTACAGTGGGGGTAGTGTGCCTCCTGCACAATATACACCTGAAGCTAGCCCTTATTGCTGTGTTTTCCTGTTGTGTAACACAGGCAGACATCTGCAGCACTTACAGCGGCCTATTGTGCCTCCTGCACAGTATACACCTGAAGCTACCCCTTATTGATTGTGCTTTTTTTCTTTTGTGTTACACTAACAGGCATCTGCAGCACTTAGAGTGGGGGCGTATTGTGCCTCCTGCACAATATACACCTGAAGCTAGCCCTTATTGCTGTGTTTTCCTGTTGTGTAACACAGGCAGGCATCTGCAGCACTTACAGCGGGCGTAGTGTGCCTCCTGCACAATATACACATGAAGCTAGCCCTTATTGCTGTGTTTTCCTGTTGTGTAACACAGGCAGGCATCTGCAGCACTTACAGTGGGCGTAGTGTGCCTCCTGCACAAAATACACCTGAAGCTAGCCCTTATTGCTGTGTTTTCCTGTTGTGTAACACAGGCAGGCATCTGCAGCACTTACAGCGGGCGTATTGTGCCTCCTGCACAGTATACACCTGAAGCTTCCCCTTATTGCTTGTGCTTTTTTTCTTTTGTGTTACACTAACAGGCATATGCAGCACTTAGAGTGGGCGTAGTGTGCCTCCTGCACATTATACACCTGAAGCTAGCCCTTAGTGCTGTGTTTTTCTGTTGTGTAACACAGGCAGGCATCTGCAGCACTTAGAGTGGGCGTAGTGTGCCTCCTGCACATTATACACCTGAAGTTAGCCCTTATTGCTGTGTTTTTCTGTTGTGTAACACAGGCAGGCATCTGCAGCACTTACAGCGGGCGTAGTGTGCCTCCTGCACAGTATACACCTGAAGCTACCCCTTATTGCTCGTGGTTTTTTTCTTTTGTGTTACACTAACAGGCATCTGCAGCACTTACAGTGGGTGTAGTGTGCCTCCTGCACAATATACACCTGAAGCTAGCCCTTATTGTTGTGTTTTCCTGTTGTGTAACATAGGCAGACATCTGCAGCACTTACAGGGGGCGTAGTGTGCCTCCTGCACAATATACACCTGAAGCTAGCCCTTATTGTTGTGTTTTCCTGTTGTGTAACACAGGCAGGCATCTGCAGCACTTACAGTGGGCGTAGTGTGCCTCCTCCACAGTATACACCTGAAGCTACCCCTTATTGCTCGTGGTTTTTTTCTTTTGTGTTACACTAACAGGCATCTGCAGCACTTACAGTGGGTGTAGTGTGCCTCCTGCACAATATACACCTGAAGCTAGCCCTTATTGCTGTGTTTTCCTGTTGTGTAACACAGGCAGGCATCTGCAGCACTTACAGCGGGCGTAGTGTGCCTCCTGCACAATATACACCTGAAGCTAGCCCTTATTGCTGTGTTTTCCTGTTGTGTAACACAGGCAGGCATCTGCAGCACTTACAGCGGGCGTAGTGTGCCTCCTGCACAGTATACACCTGAAGCTACCCCTTATTGCTCGTGGTTTTTTCCTTTTGTGTTACACTAACAGGCATCTGCAGCACTTACAGTGGGCGTAGTGTGCCTCCTGCACAATATATACCTGAAGCTAGCCCTTATTGCTGTGTTTTCCTGTTGTGTAGCACAGGCAGGCATCTGCAGCAGTTACAGTGGGCGTAGTGTGTCTCCTGCACAGTATACACCTGAAGCTACCCCTTATATGCTAGTGTTTTTTTTCTTTTGTGTTACACTAACAGGCATCTGCAGCACTTACAGTGGGTGTAGTGTGCCTCCTGCACAATATACACCTGAAGCTAGCCCTTATTGTTGTGTTTTCCTGTTGTGTAACATAGGCAGACATCTGCAGCACTTACAGAGGGCGTAGTGTGCCTCCTGCACAATATACACCTGAAGCTAGCCCTTATTGCTGTGTTTTCCTGTTGTGTAACACAGGCATGCATCTGCAGCACTTACAGCGGGCGTAGTGTGCCTCCTGCACAATATACACCTGAAGCTAGCCCTTATTGTTGTGTTTTCCTGTTGTGTAACACAGGCAGGCATCTGCAGCACTTACAGTGGGCGTAGTGTGCCTCCTGCACAGTATACACCTGAAGCTACCCCTTATTGCTCGTGGTTTTTTTCTTTTGTGTTACACTAACAGGCATCTGCAGCACTTACAGTGGGTGTAGTGTGCCTCCTGCACAATATACACCTGAAGCTAGCCCTTATTGCTGTGTTTTCCTGTTGTGTAACACAGGCAGGCATCTGCAGCACTTACAGCGGGCGTAGTGTGCCTCCTGCACAACATACACCTGAAGCTAGCCCTTATTGTTGTGTTTTCCTGTTGTGTAACATAGGCAGACATCTGCAGCACTTACAGCGGGCATAGTGTGCCTCCTGCACAATATACACCTGAAGCTAGCCCTTATTGCTGTGTTTTCCTGTTGTGTAACACAGGCAGGCATCTGCAGCACTTACAGCGGGCGTAGTGTGCCTCCTGCACAATATACACCTGAAGCTAGCCCTTTTGCTCGTGCTTTTTTTCTTTTGTGTTACACTAACAGGCATATGCAGCACTTAGAGTGGGCGTAGTGTGCCTCCTGCACAATATACACCTGAAGCTAGCCCTTATTGCTGTGTTTTTCTGTTGTGTAACACAGGCAGGCATCTGCAGCACTTACAGCAGGCGTAGTGTGCCTCCTGCACAATATACACGTGAAGATAGCCCTTATTGCTGTGTTTTCCTGTTGTGTAGCACAGGCAGGCATCTGCAGCAGTTACAGCGGGCATAGTGTGCCTCCTGCACAGTATACACCTGAAGCTACCCCTTATTGCTGGTGTTTTTTTTCTTTTGTGTTACACTAACAGGCATATGCAGCACTTAGAGTGGGCGTAGTGGGCCTCCTGCACAATATACACCTGAAGCTAGCCCTTATTGCTGTGTTTTCCTGTTGTGTAACACAGGCAGGCATCTGCAGCACTTACAGCGGGCATAGTGTGCCTCCTGCACAATATACACCTGAAGCTAGCCCTTATTGTTGTGTTTTCCTGTTGTGTAACATAGACAGACATCTGCAGCACTTACAGCGGGCGTAGTGTGCCTCCTGCACAGTATACACCTGAAGCTACCCCTTATTGCTTGTGGTTTTTTTCTTTTGTGTTACACTAACAGGCATCTGCAGCACTTAGAGTGGGGGCGTAGTGTGCCTCCTGCACAATATACACCTGAAGCTAGCCCTTATTGTTGCGTTTTCCTGTTGTGTAACACAGGCAGGCATCTGCAGCACTAACAGCGGGCATAGTGTGCCTCCTGCACAGTATACACCTGAAGCTACCCCTTATTGCTCGTGGTTTTTTTCTTTTGTGTTACACTAACAGGCATCTGCAGCACTTACAGTGGGCATAGTGTGCCTCCTGCACAGTATACACCTGAAGCTAGCCCTTATTGCTGTGTTTTCCTGTTGTGTAACACAGGCAGGCATCTGCAGCACTTACAGCGGGCATATTGTGCCTCCTGCACAGTATACACCTGAAGCTTCCCCTTATTGCTCGTGCTTTTTTTCTTTTGTGTTACACTAACAGGCATCTGCAGCACTTAGAGTGGGCGTAGTGTGCCTCCTGCACAATATACACCTGAAGCTAGCCCTTATTGCTGTGTTTTTCTGTTGTGTAACACAGGCAGGCATCTGCAGCACTTACAGCAGGCGTAGTGTGCCTCCTGCACAATATACACCTGAAGATAGCCCTTATTGCTGTGTTTTCCTGTTGTGTAACACAGGCAGGCATCTGCAGCACTTACAGTGGGCGTAGTGTGCCTCCTGCACAGTATACACCTGAAGCTACCCCTTATTGCTGGTGGTTTTTTTCTTTTGTGTTACACTAACAGGCATCTGCAGCACTTAGAGTGGGCGTAGTGTGCCTCCTGCACAATATACACCTGAAGCTAGCCCTTATTGCTGTGTTTTCCTGTTGTGTAACACAGGCAGGCATCCGCAGCACTTACAGTGGGCGTAGTGTGCCTCCTGCACAATATACACCAGAAGCTAGCACTTATTGTTGTGTTTTCCTGTTGTGTAACACAGACAGGCATCTGCAGCACTTACAGCGGTCATATTGTGCCTCCTGCACAGTATACACCTGAAGCTTCCCCTTATTGCTCGTGCTTTTTTTCTTTTGTGTTACACTAACAGGCATATGCAGCACTTAGAGTGGGCGTAGTGTGCCTCCTGCACAATATACACCTGAAGCTAGCCCTTATTGCTGTGTTTTTCTGTTGTGTAACACAGGCAGGCATCTGCAGCACTTACAGCAGGCGTAGTCTGCCTCCTGCACAATATACACCTGAAGATAGCCCTTATTGCTGTGTTTTCCTGTTGTGTAACACAGGCAGGCATTTGCAGCACTTACAGTGGGCGTAGTGTGCCTCCTGCACAGTATACACCTGAAGCTACCCCTTATTGCTGGTGGTTTTTTCTTTTGTGTTACACTAACAGGCATCTGCAGCACTTAGAGTGGGGGCGTGTTGTGCCTCCTGCACAGTATACACCTGAAGCTACCCCTTATTGCTCGTGGTTTTTTTCTTTTGTGTTACACTAACAGGCATCTGCAGCACTTACAGTGGGTGTAGTGTGCCTCCTGCACAATATACACCTGAAGCTAGCCCTTATTGCTGTGTTTTCCTGTTGTGTAACACAGGCAGGCATCTGCAGCACTTACAGCAGGCGTAGTCTGCCTCCTGCACAATATACACCTGAATATAGCCCTTATTGCTGTGTTTTCCTGTTGTGTAACACAGGCAGGCATTTGCAGCACTTACAGCGGGCGTAGTGTGCCTCCTGCACAGTATACACCTGAAGCTACCCCTTATTGCTGGTGGTTTTTTTCTTTTGTGTTACACTAACAGGCATCTGCAGCACTTAGAGTGGGGGCGTATTGTGCCTCCTGCACAGTATACACCTGAAGCTACCCCTTATTGCTCGTGGTTTTTTTCTTTTGTGTTACACTAACAGGCATCTGCAGCACTTACAGTGGGTGTAGTGTGCCTCCTGCACAATATACACCTGAAGCTAGCCCTTATTGCTGTGTTTTCCTGTTGTGTAACACAGGCAGGCATCTGCAGCACTTACAGCGGGCATAGTGTGCCTCCTGCACAATATACACCTGAAGCTAGCCCTTATTGCTGTGTTTTCCTGTTGTGTAACACAGGCAGGCATCTGCAGCACTTACAGCGGGCATAGTGTGCCTCCTGCACAATATACACCTGAAGCTAGCCCTTATTGCTGTGTTTTCCTGTTGTGTAACACAGGCAGGCATCTGCAGCACTTACAGCGGGCGTATTGTGCCTCCTGCACAGTATACACCTGAAGCTTCCCCTTATTGCTCGTGCTTTTTTTCTTTTGTGTTACACTAACAGGCATATGCAGCACTTAGAGTGGGCGTAGTGTGCCTCCTGCACAATATACACCTGAAGCTAGCCCTTATTGCTGTGTTTTTCTGTTGTGTAACACAGGCAGGCATCTGCAGCACTTACAGCAGGCGTAGTGTGCCTCCTGCACAATATACACCTGAAGATAGCCCTTATTGCTGTATTTTCCTGTTGTGTAGCACAGGCAGGCATCTGCAGCACTTATAGCGGGCGTAGTGTGCCTCCTGCACAGTATACACCTGAAGCTACCCCTTATTGCTGGTGGGTTTTTTCTTTTGTGTTACACTAACAGGCATATGCAGCACTTAGAGTGGGCGTAGTGTGCCTCCTGCACAATATACACCTGAAGCTAGCCCTTATTGCTGTGTTTTTCTGTTGTGTAACACAGGCAGGCTTCTGCAGCACTTACAGCAGGCGTAGTCTGCCTCCTGCACAATATACACCTGAAGCTAGCCCTTATTGTTGCGTTTTCCTGTTGTGTAACACAGGCAGGCATCTGCAGCACTTACAGCGGGCGTAGTGTGCCTCCTGCACAGTATACACCTGAAGCTACCCCTTATTGCTCGTGTTTTTTTCTTTTGTGTTACACTAACAGGCAACTGCAGCACTTACAGTGGGCGTAGTGTGCCTCCTGCACAATATACACCTGAAGCTAGCCCTTATTGCTGTATTTTCCTGTAGTGTAACACAGGCAGGCATCTGCAGCACTTACAGCGGGCGTAGTGTGCCTCCTGCACAATATACACATGAAGCTATCCCTTATTGCTGTGTTTTCCTGTTGTGTAACACAGGCAGGCATCTGCAGCACTTACAGCGGGCGTAGTGTGCCTCCTGCACAATATACACCTGAAGCTACCCCTTATTGCTGTGTTTTCCTGTTGTGTAACACAGGCAGGCATCTGCAGCACTTACAGCGGGCGTATTGTGCCTCCTGCACAGTATACACCTGAAGCTTCCCCTTATTGCTTGTGCTTTTTTTCTTTTGTGTTACACTAACAGGCATCTGCAGCACTTAGAGTGGGCGTAGTGTGCCTCCTGCACAATATACACCTGAAGCTAGCCCTTATTGCTGTGTTTTCCTGTTGTGTAACACAGGCAGGCATCTGCAGCACTTACAGCGGGCGTAGTGTGCCTCCTGCACAATATACACCTGAAGATAGCCCTTATTGCTGTGTTTTCCTGTTGTGTAGCACAGGCAGGCATCTGCAGCACTTATAGCGGGCATAGTGTGCCTCCTGCACAGTATACACCTGAAGCTACCCCTTATTGCTGGTGGGTTTTTTCTTTTGTGTTACACTAACAGGCATATGCAGCACTTAGAGTGGGCGTAGTGTGCCTCCTGCACAATATACACCTGAAGCTAGCCCTTATTGCTGTGTTTTTCTGTTGTGTAACACAGGCAGGCTTCTGCAGCACTTATAGCGGGCGTAGTGTGCTTCCTGCACAGTATACACCTGAAGTTACCCCTTATTGCTGGTGGGTTTTTTCTTTTGTGTTACACTAACAGGCATATGCAGCACTTAGAGTGGGCGTAGTGTGCCTCCTGCACAATATACACCTGAAGCTAGCCCTTATTGCTGTGTTTTTCTGTTGTGTAACACAGGCAGGCATCTGCAGCACTTATGGCGGGCGTAGTGTGCCTCCTGCACAGTATACACCTGAAGCTACCCCTTATTGCAGGTGGGTTTTTTCTTTTGTGTTACACTAACAGGCATATGCAGCACTTAGAGTGGGCGTAGTGTGCCTCCTGCACAATATACACCTGAAGCTAGACCTTATTGCTGTGTTTTCCTGTTGTGTAACACAGGCAGGCATCTGCAGCACTTACAGCGGGCGTAGTCTGCCTCCTGCACAATATACACCTGAAGCTAGCCCTTATTGTTGCGTTTTCCTGTTGTGTAACACAGGCAGGCATCTGCAGCACTTACAGCGGGCGTAGTGTGCCTCCTGCACAGTATACACCTGAAGCTACCCCTTATTGCTCGTGGTTTTTTCTTTTGTGTTACACTAACAGGCAACTGCAGCACTTACAGTGGGCGTAGTGTGCCTCCTGCACAATATACACCTGAAGCTAGCCCTTATTGCTGTATTTTCCTGTAGTGTAACACAGGCAGGCATCTGCAGCACTTACAGCGGGCGTAGTGTGCCTCCTGCACAATATACACCTGAAGCTATCCCTTATTGCTGTGTTTTCCTGTTGTGTAACACAGGCAGGCATCTGCAGCACTTACAGCGGGCGTAGTGTGCCTCCTGCACAATATACACCTGAAGCTACCCCTTATTGCTGTGTTTTCCTGTTGTGTAACACAGGCAGGCATCTGCAGCACTTACAGCGGGCGTATTGTGCCTCCTGCACAGTATACACCTGAAGCTTCCCCTTATTGCTTGTGCTTTTTTCTTTTGTGTTACACTAACAGGCATCTGCAGCACTTAGAGTGGGCGTAGTGTGCCTCCTGCACAATATACACCTGAAGCTAGCCCTTATTGCTGTGTTTTTCTGTTGTGTAACACAGGCATCTGCAGCACTTACAGCAGGCGTAGTGTGCCTCCTGCACAATATACACCTGAAGATAGCCCTTATTGCTGTGTTTTCCTGTTGTGTAACACAGGCAGGCATTTGCAGCACTTACAGCGGGCGTAGTGTGCCTCCTGCACAGTATACACCTGAAGCTACCCCTTATTGCTGGTGGTTTTTTTTCTTTTGTGTTACACTAACAGGCATCTGCAGCATGTAGAGTGGGCGTAGTGTGCCTCCTGCACAATATACACCTGAAGCTAGCCCTTATTGCTGTGTTTTCCTGTTGTGTAACACAGGCAGGCATCCGCAGCACTTACAGCGGGCGTAGTGTGCCTCCTGCACAATATACACCAGAAGCTAGCCCTTATTGTTGTGTTTTCCTGTTGTAAAACACAGGCAGGCATCTGCAGCACTTACAGCGGGCGTAGTGTGCCTTCTGCACAGTATACACCTGAAGCTACCCCTTATTGCTCGTGGTTTTTTTCTTTTGTGTTACACTAACAGGCATCTGCAGTACTTACAGTGGGTGTAGTGTGCCTCCTGCACAATATACACCTGAAGCTAGCCCTTATTGCTGTGTTTTCCTGTTGTGTAACACAGGCAGGCATCTGCAGCACTTACAGCGGGCGTAGTGTGCCTCCTGCACAATATACACCTGAAGCTAGCCCTTATTGCTGTGTTTTCCTGTTGTATAACACAGGCAGGCATCTGCAGCACTTACAGCAGGCGTAGTGTGCCTCCTGCACAATATACACCTGAAGATAGCCCTTATTGCTGTGTTTTCCTGTTGTGTAGCACAGGCAGGCATCTGCAGCACTTACATCGGGCGTAGTGTGCCTCCTGCACAGTATACACCTGAAGCTACCCTTTATTGCTTGTGGTTTTTTTCTTTTGTGTTACACTAACAGGCATCTGCAGCACTTAGAGTGGGGGCGTATTGTGCCTCCTGCACAATATACACCTGAAGCTAGACCTTATTGCTTTATTTTCCTGTAGTGTAACACAGGCAGGCATCTGCAGCACTTGCAGCGGGCGTAGTGTGCCTCCTGCACAATATACACCTGAAGCTAGCCCTTATTGTTGTGTTTTCCTGTTGTGTAACACAGGCAGGCATCTGCAGCACTTACAGTGGGCGTAGTGTGCCTCCTGCACAGTATACACCTGAAGCTACCCCTTATTGCTCGTGGTTTTTTCTTTTGTGTTACACTAACAGGCATCTGCAGCACTTACAGTGGGCGTAGTGTGCCTCCTGCACAATATACACCTGAAGCTAGCCCTTATTGCTTTGTTTTCCTGTAGTGTAACACAGGCAGGCATCTGCAGCACTTACAGCGGGCGTAGTGTGCCTCCTGCACAATATACACCTGAAGCTAGCCCTTATTGCTGTGTTTTCCTGTTGTATAACACAGGCAGGCATCTGCAGCACTTACAGCGGGCGTAGTGTGCCTCCTGCACAATATAAACCTGAAGCTAGCCCTTATTGCTGTTTTTTCCTGTTGTGTAACACAGGCAGGCATCTGCAGCACTTACAGCGGGCGTATTGTGCCTCCTGCACAGTATACACCTGAAGCTTCCCCTTATTGCTCGTGCTTTTTTTCTTTTGTGTTACACTAACAGGCATCTGCAGCACTTAGAGTGGGCGTAGTGTGCCTCCTGCACAATATACACCTGAAGCTAGCCCTTATTGTTGTGTTTTTCTGTTTTGTAACACAGGCAGGCATCTGCAGCACTTACAGCAGGCGTAGTGTGCCTCCTGCACAATATACACCTGAAGATAGCCCTTATTTCTGTGTTTCCTGTTGTGTAACACAGGCAGGCATCTGCAGCACTTACAGCGGGCATAGTGTGCCTCCTGCACAGTATACACCTGAATCTACCCCTTATTGCTGGTGTTTTTTTTCTTTTGTGTTACACTAACAGGCATATGCAGCACTTAGAGTGGGCGTAGTGTGCCTCCTGCACAATATACACCTGAAGCTAGCCCTTATTGCTGTATTTTCCTGTAGTGTAACACAGGCAGGCATCTGCAGCACTTACAGCAGGCGTAGTGTGCCTCCTGCACAATATACACCTGAAGCTAGCCCTTATTGCTGTGTTTTCCTGTTGTGTAATACAGGCTGGCATCTGCAGCACTTACAGCGGGCGTAGTGTGCCTCCTGCACAATATACACCTGAAGCTAGCCCTTATTGCTGTGTTTTCCTGTTGTGTAACACAGGCAGGCATCTGCAGCACTTACAGCGGGCGTATTGTGCCTCCTGCACAGTATACATCTGAAGCTTCCCCTTATTGCTCGTGCTTTTTTTCTTTTGTGTTACACTAACAGGCATCTGCAGCACTTAGAGTGGGGGCGTATTGTGCCTCCTGCACAATATACACCTGAAGCTAGACCTTATTGCTTTATTTTCCTGTAGTGTAACACAGGCAGGCATCTGCAGCACTTACAGTGGGCGTAGTGTGCCTCCTGCACAATATACACCTGAAGCTAGCCCTTATTGCTGTGTTTTTCTGTTGTGTAACACAGGCAGGCATCTGCAGCACTTACAGCAGGCGTAGTGTGCCTCCTGCACAATATACACCTGAAGATAGCCCTTATTGCTGTGTTTTCCTGTTGTGTAACACAGGCAGGCATCTGCAGCACTTACAGTGGGCGTAGTGTGCCTCCTGCACAATATACACCTGAAGCTAGCCCTTATTGCTGTGTTTTCCTGTTGTGTAACACAGGCAGGCATCCGCAGCACTTACAGCGGGCGTAGTGTGCCTCCTGCACAATATACACCAGAAGCTAGCCCTTATTGTTGTGTTTTCCTGTTGTAAAACACAGGCAGGCATCTGCAGCACTTACAGCGGGCGTAGTGTGCCTTCTGCACAGTATACACCTGAAGCTACCCCTTATTGCTCGTGGTTTTTTTCTTTTGTGTTACACTAACAGGCATCTGCAGTACTTACAGTGGGTGTAGTGTGCCTCCTGCACAATATACACCTGAAGCTAGCCCTTATTGCTGTGTTTTCCTGTTGTGTAACACAGGCAGGCATCTGCAGCACTTACAGCGGGCGTAGTGTGCCTCCTGCACAATATACACCTGAAGCTAGCCCTTATTGCTGTGTTTTCCTGTTGTATAACACAGGCAGGCATCTGCAGCACTTACAGCAGGCGTAGTGTGCCTCCTGCACAATATACACCTGAAGATAGCCCTTATTGCTGTGTTTTCCTGTTGTGTAGCACAGGCAGGCATCTGCAGCACTTACATCGGGCGTAGTGTGCCTCCTGCACAGTATACACCTGAAGCTACCCCTTATTGCTTGTGGTTTTTTTCTTTTGTGTTACACTAACAGGCATCTGCAGCACTTAGAGTGGGGGCGTATTGTGCCTCCTGCACAATATACACCTGAAGCTAGACCTTATTGCTTTATTTTCCTGTAGTGTAACACAGGCAGGCATCTGCAGCACTTGCAGCGGGCGTAGTGTGCCTCCTGCACAATATACACCTGAAGCTAGCCCTTATTGTTGTGTTTTCCTGTTGTGTAACACAGGCAGGCATCTGCAGCACTTACAGTGGGCGTAGTGTGCCTCCTGCACAGTATACACCTGAAGCTACCCCTTATTGCTCGTGGTTTTTTCTTTTGTGTTACACTAACAGGCATCTGCAGCACTTACAGTGGGCGTAGTGTGCCTCCTGCACAATATACACCTGAAGCTAGCCCTTATTGCTTTGTTTTCCTGTAGTGTAACACAGGCAGGCATCTGCAGCACTTACAGCGGGCGTAGTGTGCCTCCTGCACAATATACACCTGAAGCTAGCCCTTATTGCTGTGTTTTCCTGTTGTATAACACAGGCAGGCATCTGCAGCACTTACAGCGGGTGTAGTGTGCCTCCTGCACAATATAAACCTGAAGCTAGCCCTTATTGCTGTGTTTTCCTGTTGTGTAACACAGGCAGGCATCTGCAGCACTTACAGCGGGCGTATTGTGCCTCCTGCACAGTATACACCTGAAGCTTCCCCTTATTGCTCGTGCTTTTTTTCTTTTGTGTTACACTAACAGGCATCTGCAGCACTTAGAGTGGGCGTAGTGTGCCTCCTGCACAATATACACCTGAAGCTAGCCCTTATTGCTGTGTTTTTCTGTTTTGTAACACAGGCAGGCATCTGCAGCACTTACAGCAGGCGTAGTGTGCCTCCTGCACAATATACACCTGAAGATAGCCCTTATTGCTGTGTTTTCCTGTTGTGTAACACAGGCAGGCATCTGCAGCACTTACAGCGGGCATAGTGTGCCTCCTGCACAGTATACACCTGAATCTACCCCTTATTGCTGGTGTTTTTTTTCTTTTGTGTTACACTAACAGGCATATGCAGCACTTAGAGTGGGCGTAGTGTGCCTCCTGCACAATATACACCTGAAGCTAGCCCTTATTGCTGTATTTTCCTGTAGTGTAACACAGGCAGGCATCTGCAGCACTTACAGCAGGCGTAGTGTGCCTCCTGCACAATATACACCTGAAGCTAGCCCTTATTGCTGTGTTTTCCTGTTGTGTAACACAGGCAGGCATCTGCAGCACTTACAGCGGGCGTAGTGTGCCTCCTGCACAATATACACCTGAAGCTAGCCCTTATTGCTGTGTTTTCCTGTTGTATAACACAGGCAGGCATCTGCAGCACTTACAGCGGGTGTAGTGTGCCTCCTGCACAATATAAACCTGAAGCTAGCCCTTATTGCTGTGTTTTCCTGTTGTGTAACACAGGCAGGCATCTGCAGCACTTACAGCGGGCGTATTGTGCCTCCTGCACAGTATACACCTGAAGCTTCCCCTTATTGCTTGTGCTTTTTTTCTTTTGTGTTACACTAACAGGCATCTGCAGCACTTAGAGTGGGCGTAGTGTGCCTCCTGCACAATATACACCTGAAGCTAGCCCTTATTGCTGTGTTTTTCTGTTTTGTAACACAGGCAGGCATCTGCAGCACTTACAGCAGGCGTAGTGTGCCTCCTGCACAATATACACCTGAAGATAGCCCTTATTGCTGTGTTTTCCTGTTGTGTAACACAGGCAGGCATTCTGCAGCACTTACAGCGGGCATAGTGTGCCTCCTGCACAGTATACACCTGAATCTACCCCTTATTGCTGGTGTTTTTTTTCTTTTGTGTTACACTAACAGGCATATGCAGCACTTAGAGTGGGCGTAGTGTGCCTCCTGCACAATATACACCTGAAGCTAGCCCTTATTGCTGTATTTTCCTGTAGTGTAACACAGGCAGGCATCTGCAGCACTTACAGCAGGCGTAGTGTGCCTCCTGCACAATATACACCTGAAGCTAGCCCTTATTGCTGTGTTTTCCTGTTGTGTAACACAGGCAGGCATCTGCAGCACTTACAGCGGGCGTAGTGTGCCTCCTGCACAATATACACCTGAAGCTAGCCCTTATTGCTGTGTTTTCCTGTTGTGTAACACAGGCAGGCATCTGCAGCAGTTACAGCGGGCGTATTGTGCCTCCTGCACAGTATACATCTGAAGCTTCCCCTTATTGCTCGTGCTTTTTTTCTTTTGTGTTACACTAACAGGCATCTACAGCACTTAGAGTGGGGGCGTATTGTGCCTCCTGCACAATATACACCTGAAGCTAGACCTTATTGCTTTATTTTCCTGTAGTGTAACACAGGCAGGCATCTGCAGCACTTACAGCGGGCGTAGTGTGCCTCCTGCACAATATACACCTGAAGCTAGCCCTTATTGCTGTGTTTTTCTGTTGTGTAACACAGGCAGGCATCTGCAGCACTTACAGCAGGCGTAGTGTGCCTCCTGCACAATATACACCTGAAGATAGCCCTTATTGCTGTGTTTTCCTGTTGTGTAACACAGGCAGGCATCTGCAGCACTTACAGTGGGCGTAGTGTGCCTCCTGCACAATATACACCTGAAGATAGCCCTTATTGCTGTGTTTTCCTGTTGTGTAACACAGGCAGGCATCTGCAGCACTTACAGCGGGCGTAGTGTGCCTCCTGCACAGTATACACCTGAAGCTACCCCTTATTGCTGGTGGTTTTTTTTCTTTTGTGTTACACTAACAGGCATCTGCAGCACTTAGAGTGGGCGTAGTGTGCCTCTTGCACAATATACACCTGAAGCTAGCCCTTATTGCTGTGTTTTCCTGTTGTGTAACACAGGCAGGCATCTGCAGCACTTACAGCAGGCGTAGTGTGCCTCCTGCACAATATACACCTGAAGATAGCCCTTATTGCTGTGTTTTCCTGTTGTGTAACACAGGCAGGCATCTGCAGCACTTACAGCAGGCGTAGTGTGCCTCCTGCACAATATACACCTGAAGATAGCCCTTATTGCTGTGTTTTCCTGTTGTGTAACACAGGCAGGCATCTGCAGCACTTACAGCGGGCGTAGTGTGCCTCCTGCACAGTATACACCTGAAGCTACCCCTTATTGCTGGTGGTTTTTTTCTTTTGTGTTACACTAACAGGCATCTGCAGCACTTACAGTGGGTGTAGTGTGCCTCCTGCACAATATACACCTGAAGCTAGCCCTTATTGCTGTGTTTTCCTGTTGTGTAACACAGGCAGGCATCCGCAGCACTTACAGCGGGCATAGTGTGCCTCCTGCACAATATACACCAGAAGCTAGCCATTATTGTTGTGTTTTCCTGTTGTGTAACACAGGCAGGCATCTGCAGCACTTACAGCGGGCGTAGTGTGCCTCCTGCACAGTATACACCTGAAGCTACCCCTTATTGCTCGTGGTTTTTTCTTTTGTGTTACACTAACAGGCATCTGCAGTACTTACAGTGGGTGTAGTGTGCCTCCTGCACAATATACACCTGAAGCTAGCCCTTATTGCTGTGTTTTCCAGTTGTGTAACACAGGCAGGCATCTGCAGCACTTACAGCGGGCGTAGTGTGCCTCCTGCACAATATACACTTGAAGCTACCCCTTATTGCTGTGTTTTCCTGTTGTGTAACACAGGCAAGCATCTGCAGCACTTACAGCAGGCGTAGTGTGCCTCCTGCACAATATACACCTGAAGATAGCCCTTATTGCTGTGTTTTCCTGTTGTGTAGCACAGGCAGGCATCTGCAGCACTTACAGCGGGCATAGTGTTTCTCCTGCACAGTATACACCTGAAGCTACCCCTTATTGCTGGTGGTTTTTTTCTTTTGTGTTACATTAACAGGCATATGCAGCACTTAGAGTGGGCATAGTGTGCCTCCTGCACAATATACACCTGAAGCTATCCCTTATTGCTGTGTTTTCCTGTTGTGTAACACAGGCAGACATCTGCAGCACTTACAGCGGGCGTAGTGTGCCTCCTGCACAATATACACCTGAAGCTAGCCCTTATTGCTCTGTTTTCCTGTTGTGTAACACAGGCAGGCATCTGCAGCACTTACAGCGAGCGTATTGTGCCTCCTGCACAGTATACACCTGAAGCTTCCCCTTATTGCTCGTGCTTTTTTTCTTTTGTGTTACACTAACAGGCATCTGCAGCAGTTAGAGTGGGCGTAGTGTGCCTCCTGCACAATATACACCTGAAGCTAGCCCTTATTGCTGTGTTTTTCTGTTGTGTAACACAGGCATCTGCAGCACTTACAGCAGGCGTAATGTGCCTCCTGCACAATATACACCTGAAGATAGCCCTTATTGCTGTGTTTTACTGTTGTGTAACACAGGCCGGCATCTGCAGCACTTACAGCGGGCGTAGTGTGCCTCCTGCACAGTATACACCTGAAGCTACCCCTTATTGCTGGTGTTTTTTTTCTTTTGTGTTACACTAACAGGCATCTGCAGCACTTAGAGTGGGCGTAGTGTGCCTCCTGCACAATATACACCTGAAGCTAGCCCTTATTGCTGTGTTTTCCTGATGTGTAACACAGGCAGGCATCTGCAGCACTTACAGCGGGCATAGTGTGCCTCCTGCACAATATACACCAGAAGCTAGCCCTTATTGTTGTGTTTTCCTGTTGTGTAACACAGGCAGGTATCTGCAGCACTTACATTTGGTGTAGTGTGCCTCCTGCACAGTATACACCTGAAGCTACACCTTATTGCTCGTGGTTTTTTCTTTTGTGTTACACTAACAGGTATCTGCAGCACTTACAGTGGGCGTAGTGTGCCTCCTGCACAATATACACCTGAAGCTAGCCCGTATTGCTTTGTTTTCCTGTAGTGTAACACAGGCAGGCATCTGCAGCACTTACAGCGGGCGTAGTGTGCCTCCTGCACAATATACACCTGAAGCTAGCCCTTATTGCTGTGTTTTCCTGTTGTATAACACAGGCAGGCATCTGCAGCACTTACAGCGGGCGTAGTGTGCCTCCTGCACAATATAAACCTGAAGCTAGCCCTTATTGCTGTGTTTTCCTGTTGTGTAACACAGGCAGGCAGCTGCAGCACTTACAGCGGGCGTATTGTGCCTCCTGCACAGTATACACCTGAAGCTTCCCCTTATTGCTCGTGCTTTTTTTCTTTTGTGTTACACTAACAGGCATCTGCAGCACTTAGAGTGGGCGTAGTGTGCCTCCTGCACAATATACACCTGAAGCTAGCCCTTATTGCTGTGTTTTTCTGTTTTGTAACACAGGCAGGCATCTGCAGCACTTACAGCAGGCGTAGTGTGCCTCCTGCACAATATACACCTGAAGATAGCCCTTATTGCTGTGTTTTCCTGTTGTGTAACACAGGCAGGCATCTGCAGCACTTACAGCGGGCATAGTGTGCCTCCTGCACAGTATACACCTGAATCTACCCCTTATTGCTGGTGTTTTTTTTCTTTTGTGTTACACTAACAGGCATCTGCAGCACTTAGAGTGGGGGCGTATTGTGCCTCCTGCACAATATACACCTGAAGCTAGACCTTATTGCTTTATTTTCCTGTAGTGTAACACAGGCAGGCATCTGCAGCACTTACAGCGGGCGTAGTGTGCCTCCTGCACAATATACACCTGAAGCTAGCCCTTATTGCTGTGTTTTTCTGTTGTGTAACACAGGCAGGCATCTGCAGCACTTACAGCAGGCGTAGTGTGCCTCCTGCACAATATACACCTGAAGATAGCCCTTATTGCTGTGTTTTCCTGTTGTGTAACACAGGCAGGCATCTGCAGCACTTACAGTGGGCGTAGTGTGCCTCCTGCACAATATACACCTGAAGATAGCCCTTATTGCTGTGTTTTCCTGTTGTGTAACACAGGCAGGCATCTGCAGCACTTACAGCGGGCGTAGTGTGCCTCCTGCACAGTATACACCTGAAGCTACCCCTTATTGCTGGTGGGTTTTTTCTTTTGTGTTACACTAACAGGCATCTGCAGCACTTAGAGTGGGCGTAGTGTGCCTCCTGCACAATATACACCTGAAGCTAGCCCTTATTGCTGTGTTTTCCTGTTGTGTAACACAGGCAGGCATCTGCAGCACTTACAGCAGGCGTAGTGTGCCTCCTGCACAATATACACCTGAAGATAGCCCTTATTGCTGTGTTTTCCTGTTGTGTAACACAGGTAGGCATCTGCAGCACTTACAGCAGGCGTAGTGTGCCTCCTGCACAATATACACCTGAAGATAGCCCTTATTGCTGTGTTTTCCTGTTGTGTAACACAGGCAGGCATCTGCAGCACTTACAGCGGGCGTAGTGTGCCTCCTGCACAGTATACACCTGAAGCTACCCCTTATTGCTGGTGGTTTTTTTCTTTTGTGTTACACTAACAGGCATCTGCAGCACTTACAGTGGGTGTAGTGTGCCTCCTGCACAATATACACCTGAAGCTAGCCCTTATTGCTGTGTTTTCCTGTTGTGTAACACAGGCAGGCATCCGCAGCACTTACAGCGGGCATAGTGTGCCTCCTGCACAATATACACCAGAAGCTAGCCATTATTGTTGTGTTTTCCTGTTGTGTAACACAGGCAGGCATCTGCAGCACTTACAGCGGGCGTAGTGTGCCTCCTGCACAGTATACACCTGAAGCTACCCCTTATTGCTGTGTTTTCCAGTTGTGTAACACAGGCAGGCATCTGCAGCACTTACAGCGGGCGTAGTGTGCCTCCTGCACAATATACACTTGAAGCTACCCCTTATTGCTGTGTTTTCCTGTTGTGTAACACAGGCAGGCATCTGCAGCACTTACAGCAGGCGTAGTGTGCCTCCTGCACAATATACACCTGAAGATAGCCCTTATTGCTGTGTTTTCCTGTTGTGTAGCACAGGCAGGCATCTGCAGCACTTACAGCGGGCATAGTGTTTCTCCTGCACAGTATACACCTGAAGCTACCCCTTATTGCTGGTGGTTTTTTTCTTTTGTGTTACATTAACAGGCATATGCAGCACTTAGAGTGGGCGTAGTGTGCCTCCTGCACAATATACACCTGAAGCTATCCCTTATTGCTGTGTTTTCCTGTTGTGTAACACAGGCAGACATCTGCAGCACTTACAGCGGGCGTAGTGTGCCTCCTGCACAATATACACCTGAAGCTAGCCCTTATTGCTCTGTTTTCCTGTTGTGTAACACAGGCAGGCATCTGCAGCACTTACAGCGAGCGTATTGTGCCTCCTGCACAGTATACACCTGAAGCTTCCCCTTATTGCTCGTGCTTTTTTTCTTTTGTGTTACACTAACAGGCATCTGCAGCAGTTAGAGTGGGCGTAGTGTGCCTCCTGCACAATATACACCTGAAGCTAGCCCTTATTGCTGTGTTTTTCTGTTGTGTAACACAGGCATCTGCAGCACTTACAGCAGGCGTAATGTGCCTCCTGCACAATATACACCTGAAGATAGCCCTTATTGCTGTGTTTTACTGTTGTGTAACACAGGCCGGCATCTGCAGCACTTACAGCGGGCGTAGTGTGCCTCCTGCACAGTATACACCTGAAGCTACCCCTTATTGCTGGTGTTTTTTTTCTTTTGTGTTACACTAACAGGCATCTGCAGCACTTAGAGTGGGCGTAGTGTGCCTCCTGCACAATATACACCAGAAGCTAGCCATTATTGTTGTGTTTTCCTGTTGTGTAACACAGGCAGGCATCTGCAGCACTTACAGCGGGCGTAGTGTGCCTCCTGCACAGTATACACCTGAAGCTAGCCCTTATTGCTGTGTTTTCCAGTTGTGTAACACAGGCAGGCATCTGCAGCACTTACAGCGGGCGTAGTGTGCCTCCTGCACAATATACACTTGAAGCTACCCCTTATTGCTGTGTTTTCCTGTTGTGTAACACAGGCAGGCATCTGCAGCACTTACAGCAGGCGTAGTGTGCCTCCTGCACAATATACACCTGAAGATAGCCCTTATTGCTGTGTTTTCCTGTTGTGTAGCACAGGCAGGCATCTGCAGCACTTACAGCGGGCATAGTGTTTCTCCTGCACAGTATACACCTGAAGCTACCCCTTATTGCTGGTGGTTTTTTTCTTTTGTGTTACATTAACAGGCATATGCAGCACTTAGAGTGGGCGTAGTGTGCCTCCTGCACAATATACACCTGAAGCTATCCCTTATTGCTGTGTTTTCCTGTTGTGTAACACAGGCAGACATCTGCAGCACTTACAGCGGGCGTAGTGTGCCTCCTGCACAATATACACCTGAAGCTAGCCCTTATTGCTCTGTTTTCCTGTTGTGTAACACAGGCAGGCATCTGCAGCACTTACAGCGAGCGTATTGTGCCTCCTGCACAGTATACACCTGAAGCTTCCCCTTATTGCTCGTGCTTTTTTTCTTTTGTGTTACACTAACAGGCATCTGCAGCAGTTAGAGTGGGCGTAGTGTGCCTCCTGCACAATATACACCTGAAGCTAGCCCTTATTGCTGTGTTTTTCTGTTGTGTAACACAGGCATCTGCAGCACTTACAGCAGGCGTAATGTGCCTCCTGCACAATATACACCTGAAGATAGCCCTTATTGCTGTGTTTTACTGTTGTGTAACACAGGCCAGCATCTGCAGCACTTACAGCGGGCGTAGTGTGCCTCCTGCACAGTATACACCTGAAGCTACCCCTTATTGCTGGTGTTTTTTTTCTTTTGTGTTACACTAACAGGCATCTGCAGCACTTAGAGTGGGCGTAGTGTGCCTCCTGCACAATATACACCTGAAGCTAGCCCTTATTGCTGTGTTTTCCTGATGTGTAACACAGGCAGGCATCCGCAGCACTTACAGCGGGCATAGTGTGCCTCCTGCACAATATAAACCAGAAGCTAGCCCTTATTGTTGTGTTTTCCTGTTGTGTAACACAGGCAGGTATCTGCAGCACTTACATTGGGCGTAGTGTGCCTCCTGCACAGTATACACCTGAAGCTACACCTTATTGCTCGTGGTTTTTTCTTTTGTGTTACACTAACAGGTATCTGCAGCACTTACAGTGGGCGTAGTGTGCCTCCTGCACAATATACACCTGAAGCTAGCCCTTATTGCTTTGTTTTCCTGTAGTGTAACACAGGCAGGCATCTGCAGCACTTACAGCGGGCGTAGTGTGCCTCCTGCACAATATACACCTGAAGCTAGCCCTTATTGCTGTGTTTTCCTGTTGTATAACACAGGCAGGCATCTGCAGCACTTACAGCGGGCGTAGTGTGCCTCCTGCACAATATAAACCTGAAGCTAGCCCTTATTGCTGTGTTTTCCTGTTGTGTAACACAGGCAGGCAGCTGCAGCACTTACAGCGGGCGTATTGTGCCTCCTGCACAGTATACACCTGAAGCTTCCCCTTATTGCTCGTGCTTTTTTTCTTTTGTGTTACACTAACAGGCATCTGCAGCACTTAGAGTGGGCGTAGTGTGCCTCCTGCACAATATACACCTGAAGCTAGCCCTTATTGCTGTGTTTTTCTGTTTTGTAACACAGGCAGGCATCTGCAGCACTTACAGCAGGCGTAGTGTGCCTCCTGCACAATATACACCTGAAGATAGCCCTTATTGCTGTGTTTTCCTGTTGTGTAACACAGGCAGGCATCTGCAGCACTTACAGCGGGCATAGTGTGCCTCCTGCACAGTATACACCTGAATCTACCCCTTATTGCTGGTGTTTTTTTTCTTTTGTGTTACACTAACAGGCATATGCAGCACTTAGAGTGGGCGTAGTGGGCCTCCTGCACAATATACACCTGAAGCTAGCCCTTATTGCTGTATTTTCCTGTAGTGTAACACAGGCAGGCATCTGCAGCACTTACAGCAGGCGTAGTGTGCCTCCTGCACAATATACACCTGAAGCTAGCCCTTATTGCTGTGTTTTCCTGTTGTGTAACACAGGCAGGCATCTGCAGCACTTACAGCAGGCGTAGTGTGCCTCCTGCACAATATACACCTGAAGCTAGCCCTTATTGCTGTGTTTTCCTGTTGTGTAACACAGGCAGGCATCTGCAGCACTTACAGCGGGCGTATTGTGCCTCCTGCACAGTATACATCTGAAGCTTCCCCTTATTGCTCGTGCTTTTTTTCTTTTGTGTTACACTAACAGGCATCTGCAGCACTTAGAGTGGGGGCGTATTGTGCCTCCTGCACAATATACACCTGAAGCTAGACCTTATTGCTTTATTTTCCTGTAGTGTAACACAGGCAGGCATCTGCAGCACTTACAGCGGGCGTAGTGTGCCTCCTGCACAATATACACCTGAAGCTAGCCCTTATTGCTGTGTTTTTCTGTTGTGTAACACAGGCAGGCATCTGCAGCACTTACAGCAGGCGTAGTGTGCCTCCTGCACAATATACACCTGAAGATAGCCCTTATTGCTGTGTTTTCCTGTTGTGTAACACAGGCAGGCATCTGCAGCACTTACAGTGGGCGTAGTGTGCCTCCTGCACAATATACACCTGAAGATAGCCCTTATTGCTGTGTTTTCCTGTTGTGTAACACAGGCAGGCATCTGCAGCACTTACAGTGGGCGTAGTGTGCCTCCTGCACAGTATACACCTGAAGCTACCCCTTATTGCTGGTGGGTTTTTTTTCTTTTGTGTTACACTAACAGGCATCTGTAGCACTTAGAGTGGGCGTAGTGTGCCTCCTGCACAATATACACCTGAAGCTAGCCCTTATTGCTGTGTTTTCCTGTTGTGTAACACAGGCAGGCATCTGCAGCACTTACAGCAGGCGTAGTGTGCCTCCTGCACAATATACACCTGAAGATAGCCCTTATTGCTGTGTTTTCCTGTTGTGTAACACAGGCAGGCATCTGCAGCACTTACAGCAGGCGTAGTGTGCCTCCTGCACAATATACACCTGAAGATAGCCCTTATTGCTGTGTTTTCCTGTTGTGTAACACAGGCAGGCATCTGCAGCACTTACAGCGGGCGTAGTGTGCCTCCTGCACAGTATACACCTGAAGCTACCCCTTATTGCTCGTGGTTTTTTTCTTTTGTGTTACACTAACAGGCATCTGCAGTACTTACAGTGGGTGTAGTGTGCCTCCTGCACAATATACACCTGAAGCTAGCCCTTATTGCTGTGTTTTCCAGTTGTGTAACACAGGCAGGCATCTGCAGCACTTACAGCGGGCGTAGTGTGCCTCCTGCACAATATACACTTGAAGCTACCCCTTATTGCTGTGTTTTCCTGTTGTGTAACACAGGCAGGCATCTGCAGCACTTACAGCAGGCGTAGTGTGCCTCCTGCACAATATACACCTGAAGATAGCCCTTATTGCTGTGTTTTCCTGTTGTGTAGCACAGGCAGGCATCTGCAGCACTTACAGCGGGCATAGTGTTTCTCCTGCACAGTATACACCTGAAGCTACCCCTTATTGCTGGTGTTTTTTTTCTTTTGTGTTACATTAACAGGCATATGCAGCACTTAGAGTGGGCGTAGTGTGCCTCCTGCACAATATACACCTGAAGCTATCCCTTATTGCTGTGTTTTCCTGTTGTGTAACACAGGCAGACATCTGCAGCACTTACAGCGGGCGTAGTGTGCCTCCTGCACAATATACACCTGAAGCTAGCCCTTATTGCTCTGTTTTCCTGTTGTGTAACACAGGCAGGCATCTGCAGCACTTACAGCGGGCGTATTGTGCCTCCTGCACAGTATACACCTGAAGCTTCCCCTTATTGCTCGTGCTTTTTTTCTTTTGTGTTACACTAACAGGCATCTGCAGCAGTTAGAGTGGGCGTAGTGTGCCTCCTGCACAATATACACCTGAAGCTAGCCCTTATTGCTGTGTTTTTCTGTTGTGTAATACACGGGGACCGGCAGCACTTACAGCAGGCGTAATGTGCCTCCTGCACAATATACACCTGAAGATAGCCCTTATTGCTGTGTTTTACTGTTGTGTAACACAGGCCGGCATCTGCAGCACTTACAGCGGGCGTAGTGTGCCTCCTGCACAGTATACACCTGAAGCTACCCCTTATTGCTGGTGTTTTTTTTCTTTTGTGTTACACTAACAGGCATCTGCAGCACTTAGAGTGGGCGTAGTGTGCCTCCTGCACAATATACACCTGAAGCTAGCCCTTATTGCTGTGTTTTCCTGATGTGTAACACAGGCAGGCATCCGCAGCACTTACAGCGGGCATAGTGTGCCTCCTGCACAATATACACCAGAAGCTAGCCCTTATTGTTGTGTTTTCCTGTTGTATAACACAGGCAGGCATCTGCAGCACTTACAGCGGGCGTAGTGTGCCTCCTGCACAGTATACACCTGAAGCTACCCCTTATTGCTCGTGGTTTTTTTCTTTTGTGTTACACTAACAGGCATCTGCAGTACTTACAGTGGGTGTAGTGTGCCTCCTGCACAATATACACCTGAAGCTACCCCTTATTGCTGTGTTTTCCTGTTGTGTAGCACAGGCAGGCATCTGCAGCACTCACAGCGTGCGTAGTGTGCCTCCTGCACAGTATACACCTGAAGCTACCCCTTATTGCTGGTGGTTTTTTCTTTTGTGTTACACTAACAGGCATATGCAGCACTTAGAGTGGGCGTAGTGTGCCTCCTGCACAATATACACCTGAAGCTAGCCCTTATTGCTGTGTTTTTCTGTTGTGTAACACAGGCATCTGCAGCACTTACAGCAGGCGTAGTGTGCCTCCTGCACAATATACACCTGAAGATAGCCCTTATTGTTGTGTTTTCCTGTTGTGTAACACAGGCAGGCATCTGCAGCACTTACAGCGGGCGTAGTGTGCCTCCTGCACAATATACACCTGAAGCTAGCCCTTATTGCTGTGTTTTCCTGTTGTGTAACACAGGCAGGCATCTGCAGCACTTACAGCGGGCGTAGTGTGCCTCCTGCACAGTATACATCTGAAGCTAGCCCTTATTGCTGTGTTTTCCTGTTGTATAACACAGGCAGGCATCTGCAGCACTTACAGCAGGCGTAGTGTGCCTCCTGCACAATATACACCTGAAGATAGCCCTTATTGCTGTGTTTTCCTGTTGTGTAACACAGGCAGGCATCTGCAGCACTTACAGCGGGCGTAGTGTGCCTCCTGCACAGTATACACCTGAAGCTACCCCTTATTAATGGTGTTTTTTTTCTTTTGTGTTACACTAACAGGCATCTGCAGCACTTAGAGTGGGCGTAGTGTGCCTCCTGCACAATATATACCTGAAGCTAGCCCTTATTGCTGTGTTTTCCTGTTGTGTAACACATGCAGGCATCCGCAGCACTTACAGCGGGCATAGTGTGCCTCCTGCACAATATACACCAGAAGCTAGCCCTTATTGTTGTGTTTTCCTGTTGTGTAACACAGGCAGGCATCTGCAGCACTTACAGCGGGCGTAGTGTGCCTCCTGCACAATATACACCTGAAGCTAGCCCTTATTGCTGTGTTTTCCTGTTGTGTAACACAGGCAGGCATCTGCAGCACTTACAGCGGGCGTATTGTGCCTCCTGCACAGTATACATCTGAAGCTTCCCCTTATTGCTCGTGCTTTTTTTCTTTTGTGTTACACTAACAGGCATCTGCAGCACTTAGAGTGGGGGCGTATTGTGCCTCCTGCACAATATACACCTGAAGCTAGACCTTATTGCTTTATTTTCCTGTAGTGTAACACAGGCAGGCATCTGCAGCACTTACAGCGGGCGTAGTGTGCCTCCTGCACAATATACACCTGAAGCTAGCCCTTATTGCTGTGTTTTTCTGTTGTGTAACACAGGCAGGCATCTGCAGCACTTACAGCAGGCGTAGTGTGCCTCCTGCACAATATACACCTGAAGATAGCCCTTATTGCTGTGTTTTCCTGTTGTGTAACACAGGCAGGCATCTGCAGCACTTACAGTGGGCGTAGTGTGCCTCCTGCACAATATACACCTGAAGATAGCCCTTATTGCTGTGTTTTCCTGTTGTGTAACACAGGCAGGCATCTGCAGCACTTACAGTGGGCGTAGTGTGCCTCCTGCACAGTATACACCTGAAGCTACCCCTTATTGCTGGTGGGTTTTTTTTCTTTTGTGTTACACTAACAGGCATCTGTAGCACTTAGAGTGGGCGTAGTGTGCCTCCTGCACAATATACACCTGAAGCTAGCCCTTATTGCTGTGTTTTCCTGTTGTGTAACACAGGCAGGCATCTGCAGCACTTACAGCAGGCGTAGTGTGCCTCCTGCACAATATACACCTGAAGATAGCCCTTATTGCTGTGTTTTCCTGTTGTGTAACACAGGCAGGCATCTGCAGCACTTACAGCAGGCGTAGTGTGCCTCCTGCACAATATACACCTGAAGATAGCCCTTATTGCTGTGTTTTCCTGTTGTGTAACACAGGCAGGCATCTGCAGCACTTACAGCGGGCGTAGTGTGCCTCCTGCACAGTATACACCTGAAGCTACCCCTTATTGCTCGTGGTTTTTTTCTTTTGTGTTACACTAACAGGCATCTGCAGTACTTACAGTGGGTGTAGTGTGCCTCCTGCACAATATACACCTGAAGCTAGCCCTTATTGCTGTGTTTTCCAGTTGTGTAACACAGGCAGGCATCTGCAGCACTTACAGCGGGCGTAGTGTGCCTCCTGCACAATATACACTTGAAGCTACCCCTTATTGCTGTGTTTTCCTGTTGTGTAACACAGGCAGGCATCTGCAGCACTTACAGCAGGCGTAGTGTGCCTCCTGCACAATATACACCTGAAGATAGCCCTTATTGCTGTGTTTTCCTGTTGTGTAGCACAGGCAGGCATCTGCAGCACTTACAGCGGGCATAGTGTTTCTCCTGCACAGTATACACCTGAAGCTACCCCTTATTGCTGGTGTTTTTTTTCTTTTGTGTTACATTAACAGGCATATGCAGCACTTAGAGTGGGCGTAGTGTGCCTCCTGCACAATATACACCTGAAGCTATCCCTTATTGCTGTGTTTTCCTGTTGTGTAACACAGGCAGACATCTGCAGCACTTACAGCGGGCGTAGTGTGCCTCCTGCACAATATACACCTGAAGCTAGCCCTTATTGCTCTGTTTTCCTGTTGTGTAACACAGGCAGGCATCTGCAGCACTTACAGCGGGCGTATTGTGCCTCCTGCACAGTATACACCTGAAGCTTCCCCTTATTGCTCGTGCTTTTTTTCTTTTGTGTTACACTAACAGGCATCTGCAGCAGTTAGAGTGGGCGTAGTGTGCCTCCTGCACAATATACACCTGAAGCTAGCCCTTATTGCTGTGTTTTTCTGTTGTGTAATACACGGGGACCGGCAGCACTTACAGCAGGCGTAATGTGCCTCCTGCACAATATACACCTGAAGATAGCCCTTATTGCTGTGTTTTACTGTTGTGTAACACAGGCCGGCATCTGCAGCACTTACAGCGGGCGTAGTGTGCCTCCTGCACAGTATACACCTGAAGCTACCCCTTATTGCTGGTGTTTTTTTTCTTTTGTGTTACACTAACAGGCATCTGCAGCACTTAGAGTGGGCGTAGTGTGCCTCCTGCACAATATACACCTGAAGCTAGCCCTTATTGCTGTGTTTTCCTGATGTGTAACACAGGCAGGCATCCGCAGCACTTACAGCGGGCATAGTGTGCCTCCTGCACAATATACACCAGAAGCTAGCCCTTATTGTTGTGTTTTCCTGTTGTATAACACAGGCAGGCATCTGCAGCACTTACAGCGGGCGTAGTGTGCCTCCTGCACAGTATACACCTGAAGCTACCCCTTATTGCTCGTGGTTTTTTTCTTTTGTGTTACACTAACAGGCATCTGCAGTACTTACAGTGGGTGTAGTGTGCCTCCTGCACAATATACACCTGAAGCTACCCCTTATTGCTGTGTTTTCCTGTTGTGTAACACAGGCAGGCATCTTCAGCACTTACAGCAGGCGTAGTGTGCCTCCTGCACAATATACACCTGAAGATAGCCTTTATTGCTGTGTTTTCCTGTTGTGTAGCACAGGCAGGCATCTGCAGCACTCACAGCGTGCGTAGTGTGCCTCCTGCACAGTATACACCTGAAGCTACCCCTTATTGCTGGTGGTTTTTTCTTTTGTGTTACACTAACAGGCATATGCAGCACTTAGAGTGGGCGTAGTGTGCCTCCTGCACAATATACACCTGAAGCTAGCCCTTATTGCTGTGTTTTTCTGTTGTGTAACACAGGCATCTGCAGCACTTACAGCAGGCGTAGTGTGCCTCCTGCACAATATACACCTGAAGATAGCCCTTATTGTTGTGTTTTCCTGTTGTGTAACACAGGCAGGCATCTGCAGCACTTACAGCGGGCGTAGTGTGCCTCCTGCACAATATACACCTGAAGCTAGCCCTTATTGCTGTGTTTTCCTGTTGTGTAACACAGGCAGGCATCTGCAGCACTTACAGCGGGCGTAGTGTGCCTCCTGCACAGTATACATCTGAAGCTAGCCCTTATTGCTGTGTTTTCCTGTTGTATAACACAGGCAGGCATCTGCAGCACTTACAGCAGGCGTAGTGTGCCTCCTGCACAATATACACCTGAAGATAGCCCTTATTGCTGTGTTTTCCTGTTGTGTAACACAGGCAGGCATCTGCAGCACTTACAGCGGGCGTAGTGTGCCTCCTGCACAGTATACACCTGAAGCTACCCCTTATTAATGGTGTTTTTTTTCTTTTGTGTTACACTAACAGGCATCTGCAGCACTTAGAGTGGGCGTAGTGTGCCTCCTGCACAATATATACCTGAAGCTAGCCCTTATTGCTGTGTTTTCCTGTTGTGTAACACATGCAGGCATCCGCAGCACTTACAGCGGGCATAGTGTGCCTCCTGCACAATATACACCAGAAGCTAGCCCTTATTGTTGTGTTTTCCTGTTGTGTAACACAGGCAGGCATCTGCAGCACTTACAGCGGGCGTAGTGTGCCTCCTGCACAGTATACACCTGAAGCTACCCCTTATTGCTCGTGGTTTTTTTCTTTTGTGTTACACTAACAGGCATCTGCAGTACTTACAGTGGGTGTAGTGTGCCTCCTGCACAATATACACCTGAAGCTAGCCCTTATTGCTGTGTTTCCTGTTGTGTAACACAGGCAGGCATCTGCAGCACTTACAGCGGGCGTAGTGTGCCTCCTGCACAATATACACCTGAAGCTACCCCTTATTGCTGTGTTTTCCTGTTGTGTAACACAGGCAGGCATCTGCAGCACTTACAGCAGGCGTAGTGTGCCTCCTGCACAATATACACCTGAAGATAGCCCTTATTGCTGTGTTTTCCTGTTGTGTAGCACAGGCAGGCATCTGCAGCACTCACAGCGGGTGTAGTGTGCCTCCTGCACAGTATACACCTGAAGCTACCCCTTATTGCTGGTGGTTTTTTTCTTTTGTGTTACACTAACAGGCATATGCAGCACTTAGAGTGGGCGTAGTGTGCCTCCTGCACAATATACACCTGAAGCTAGCCCTTATTGCTGTGTTTTTCTGTTGTGTAACACAGGCATCTGCAGCACTTACAGCAGGCGTAGTGTGCCTCCTGCACAATATACACCTGAAGATAGCCCTTATTGCTGTGTTTTCCTGTTGTGTAACACAGGCAGGCATCTGCAGCACTTACAGCGGGCGTAGTGTGCCTCCTGCACAGTATACACCTGAAGCTACCCCTTATTGCTGGTGGTTTTTTTCTTTTGTGTTACACTAACAGGCATCTGCAGCACGTAGAGTGGGCGTAGTGTGCCTCCTGCACAATATACACCTGAAGCTAGCCCTTATTGCTGTGTTTTCCTGTTGTGTAACACAGGCAGGCATCCGCAGCACTTACAGCAGGCGTAGTGTGCCTCCTGCACAGTATACACCTGAAGCTACCCCTTATTGCTTGTGGTTTTTTTCTTTTGTGTTACACTAACAGGCATCTGCAGTACTTACAGTGGGTGTAGTGTGCCTCCTGCACAATATACACCTGAAGCTAGCCCTTATTGCTGTGTTTTCCTGTTGTGTAACACAGACAGGCATCTGCAGCACTTACAGCGGGCGTAGTGTGCCTCCTGCACAATATACACCTGAAGCTACCCCTTATTGCTGTGTTTTCCTGTTGTGTAACACATGCAGGCATCTGCAGCACTTACAGCAGGCGTAGTGTGCCTCCTGCACAATATACACCTGAAGATAGCCCTTATTGCTGTGTTTTCCTGTTGTGTAACACAGGCAGGCATCTGCAGCACTTACAGCGGGCATAGTGTGCCTCCTGCACAGTATACACCTGAATCTACCCCTTATTGCTGGTGGTTTTTTTCTTTTGTGTTACACTAACAGGCATATGCAGCACTTAGAGTGGGCGTAGTGTGCCTCCTGCACAATATACACCTGAAGATAGCCCTTATTGTTGTGTTTTCCTGTTGTGTAACACAGGCAGGCATCTGCAGCACTTACAGCGGGCGTAGTGTGCCTCCTGCACAATATACACCTGAAGCTAGCCCTTATTGCTGTGTTTTCCTGTTGTGTAACACAGGCAGGCATCTGCAGCACTTACAGCGGGCGTAGTGTGCCTCCTGCACAGTATACATCTGAAGCTAGCCCTTATTGCTGTGTTTTCCTGTTGTATAACACAGGCAGGCATCTGCAGCACTTACAGCAGACGTAGTGTGCCTCCTGCACAATATACACCTGAAGATAGCCCTTATTGCTGTGTTTTCCTGTTGTGTAACACAGGCAGGCATCTGCAGCACTTACAGCGGGCGTAGTGTGCCTCCTGCACAGTATACACCTGAAGCTACCCCTTATTAATGGTGTTTTTTTTCTTTTGTGTTACACTAACAGGCATCTGCAGCACTTAGAGTGGGCGTAGTGTGCCTCCTGCACAATATATACCTGAAGCTAGCCCTTATTGCTGTGTTTTCCTGTTGTGTAACACATGCAGGCATCCGCAGCACTTACAGCGGGCATAGTGTGCCTCCTGCACAATATACACCAGAAGCTAGCCCTTATTGTTGTGTTTTCCTGTTGTGTAACACAGGCAGGCATCTGCAGCACTTACAGCGGGCGTAGTGTGCCTCCTGCACAGTATACACCTGAAGCTACCCCTTATTGCTCGTGGTTTTTTTCTTTTGTGTTACACTAACAGGCATCTGCAGTACTTACAGTGGGTGTAGTGTGCCTCCTGCACAATATACACCTGAAGCTAGCCCTTATTGCTGTGTTTTCCTGTTGTGTAACACAGGCAGGCATCTGCAGCACTTACAGCGGGCGTAGTGTGCCTCCTGCACAATATACACCTGAAGCTACCCCTTATTGCTGTGTTTTCCTGTTGTGTAACACAGGCAGGCATCTGCAGCACTTACAGCAGGCGTAGTGTGCCTCCTGCACAATATACACCTGAAGATAGCCCTTATTGCTGTGTTTTCCTGTTGTGTAGCACAGGCAGGCATCTGCAGCACTCACAGCGGGTGTAGTGTGCCTCCTGCACAGTATACACCTGAAGCTACCCCTTATTGCTGGTGTTTTTTTTCTTTTGTGTTACACTAACAGGCATATGCAGCACTTAGAGTGGGCGTAGTGTGCCTCCTGCACAATATACACCTGAAGCTAGCCCTTATTGCTGTGTTTTTCTGTTGTGTAACACAGGCATCTGCAGCACTTACAGCAGGCGTAGTGTGCCTCCTGCACAATATACACCTGAAGATAGCCCTTATTGCTGTGTTTTCCTGTTGTGTAACACAGGCAGGCATCTGCAGCACTTACAGCGGGCGTAGTGTGCCTCCTGCACAGTATACACCTGAAGCTACCCCTTATTGCTGGTGGTTTTTTTCTTTTGTGTTACACTAACAGGCATCTGCAGCACGTAGAGTGGGCGTAGTGTGCCTCCTGCACAATATACACCTGAAGCTAGCCCTTATTGCTGTGTTTTCCTGTTGTGTAACACAGGCAGGCATCCGCAGCACTTACAGCAGGCGTAGTGTGCCTCCTGCACAGTATACACCTGAAGCTACCCCTTATTGCTTGTGGTTTTTTTCTTTTGTGTTACACTAACAGGCATCTGCAGTACTTACAGTGGGTGTAGTGTGCCTCCTGCACAATATACACCTGAAGCTAGCCCTTATTGCTGTGTTTTCCTGTTGTGTAACACAGACAGGCATCTGCAGCACTTACAGCGGGCGTAGTGTGCCTCCTGCACAATATACACCTGAAGCTACCCCTTATTGCTGTGTTTTCCTGTTGTGTAACACATGCAGGCATCTGCAGCACTTACAGCAGGCGTAGTGTGCCTCCTGCACAATATACACCTGAAGATAGCCCTTATTGCTGTGTTTTCCTGTTGTGTAACACAGGCAGGCATCTGCAGCACTTACAGCGGGCATAGTGTGCCTCCTGCACAGTATACACCTGAATCTACCCCTTATTGCTGGTGGTTTTTTTCTTTTGTGTTACACTAACAGGAATATGCAGCACTTAGAGTGGGCGTAGTGCCTCCTGCACAATATACACCTGAAGCTAGCCCTTATTGCTGTATTTTCCTGTAGTGTAACACAGGCAGGCATCTGCAGCACTTACAGCAGGCATAGTGTGCCTCCTGCACAATATACACCTGAAGCTAGCCCTTATTGCTGTGTTTTCCTGTTGTGTAACACAGGCAGGCATCTGCAGCACTTACAGCGGGCGTAGTGTGCCTCCTGCACAATATACACCTGAAGCTAGCCCTTATTGCTGTGTTTTCCTGTTGTGTAACACAGGCAGGCATCTGCAGCACTTACAGCGGGCGTATTGTGCCTCCTGCACAGTATACATCTGAAGCTTCCCCTTATTGCTCGTGCTTTTTTTCTTTTGTGTTACACTAACAGGCATCTGCAGCACTTAGAGTGGGGGCGTATTGTGCCTCCTGCACAATATACACCTGAAGCTAGACCTTATTGCTTTATTTTCCTGTAGTGTAACACAGGCAGGCATCTGCAGCACTTACAGCGGGCGTAGTGTGCCTCCTGCACAATATACACCTGAAGCTAGCCCCTTATTGCTGTGTTTTTTCTGTTGTGTAACACAGGCAGGCATCTGCAGCACTTACAGCAGGCGTAGTGTGCCTCCTGCACAATATACACCTGAAGATAGCCCTTATTGCTGTGTTTTCCTGTTGTGTAACACAGGCGGGCATCTGCAGCACTTACAGTGGGCGTAGTGTGCCTCCTGCACAATATACACCTGAAGATAGCCCTTATTGCTGTGTTTTCCTGTTGTGTAACACAGGCAGGCATCTGCAGCACTTACAGTGGGCGTAGTGTGCCTCCTGCACAATATACACCTGAAGATAGCCCTTATTGCTGTGTTTTCCTGTTGTGTAACACAGGGAGGCATCTGCAGCACTTACAGCGGGCGTAGTGTGCCTCCTGCACAGTATACACCTGAAGCTACCCCTTATTGCTGGTGGGTTTTTTTTCTTTTGTGTTACACTAACAGGCATCTGTAGCACTTAGAGTGGGCGTAGTGTGCCTCCTGCACAATATACACCTGAAGATAGCCCTTATTGCTGTGTTTTCCTGTTGTGTAACACAGGCAGGCATCTGCAGCACTTACAGCGGGCGTAGTGTGCCTCCTGCACAGTATACACCTGAAGCTACCCCTTATTGCTCGTGGTTTTTTTCTTTTGTGTTACACTAACAGGCATCTGCAGTACTTACAGTGGGTGTAGTGTGCCTCCTGCACAATATACACCTGAAGCTAGCCCTTATTGCTGTGTTTTCCAGTTGTGTAACACAGGCAGGCATCTGCAGCACTTACAGCGGGCGTAGTGTGCCTCCTGCACAATATACACTTGAAGCTACCCCTTATTGCTGTGTTTTCCTGTTGTGTAACACAGGCAGGCATCTGCAGCACTTACAGCAGGCGTAGTGTGCCTCCTGCACAATATACACCTGAAGATAGCCCTTATTGCTGTGTTTTCCTGTTGTGTAGCACAGGCAGGCATCTGCAGCACTTACAGCGGGCATAGTGTTTCTCCTGCACAGTATACACCTGAAGCTACCCCTTATTGCTGGTGTTTTTTTTCTTTTGTGTTACATTAACAGGCATATGCAGCACTTAGAGTGGGCGTAGTGTGCCTCCTGCACAATATACACCTGAAGCTATCCCTTATTGCTGTGTTTTCCTGTTGTGTAACACAGGCAGACATCTGCAGCACTTACAGCGGGCGTAGTGTGCCTCCTGCACAATATACACCTGAAGCTAGCCCTTATTGCTCTGTTTTCCTGTTGTGTAACACAGGCAGGCATCTGCAGCACTTACAGCGGGCGTATTGTGCCTCCTGCACAGTATACACCTGAAGCTTCCCCTTATTGCTCGTGCTTTTTTTCTTTTGTGTTACACTAACAGGCATCTGCAGCAGTTAGAGTGGGCGTAGTGTGCCTCCTGCACAATATACACCTGAAGATAGCCCTTATTGCTGTGTTTTCCTGTTGTGTAGCACAGGCAGGCATCTGCAGCACTTACAGCGGGCGTAGTGTGCCTCCTGCACAGTATACACCTGAAGCTACCCCTTATTGCTGGTTGTTTTTTTCTTTTGTGTTACACTAACAGGCATCTGCAGCACTTACAGTGGGCGTAGTGTGCCTCCTGCACAATATACACCTGAAGCTAGCCCTTATTGCTGTGTTTTCCTGTTGTGTAACACAGGCAGGCATCCGCAGCACTTACAGCGGGCATAGTGTGCCTCCTGCACAATATACACCAGAAGCTAGCCATTATTGTTGTGTTTTCCTGTTGTGTAACACAGGCAGGCATCTGCAGCACTTACAGCGGGCGTAGTGTGCCTCCTGCACAGTATACACCTGAAGCTTCCCCTTATTGCTCGTGCTTTTTTTCTTTTGTGTTACACTAACAGGCATCTGCAGCAGTTAGAGTGGGCGTAGTGTGCCTCCTGCACAATATACACCTGAAGCTAGCCCTTATTGCTGTGTTTTTTCTGTTGTGTAACACAGGCATCTGCAGCACTTACAGCAGGCATAATGTGCCTCCTGCACAATATACACCTGAAGATAGCCCTTATTGCTGTGTTTTACTGTTGTGTAACACAGGCCGGCATCTGCAGCACTTACAGCGGGCGTAGTGTGCCTCCTGCACAGTATACACCTGAAGCTACCCCTTATTGCTGGTGTTTTTTTTCTTTTGTGTTACACTAACAGGCATCTGCAGCACTTAGAGTGGGCGTAGTGTGCCTCCTGCACAATATACACCTGAAGCTAGCCCTTATTGCTGTGTTTTCCTGTTGTGTAACACAGGCAGGCATCCGCAGCACTTACAGCGGGCATAGTGTGCCTCTTGCACAATATACACCAGAAGCTAGCCATTATTGCTCGTGGTTTTTTTCTTTTGTGTTACACTAACAGGCATCTGCAGTACTTACAGTGGGTGTAGTGTGCCTCCTGCACAATATACACCTGAAGCTAGCCCTTATTGCTGTGTTTCCTGTTGTGTAACACAGGCAGGCATCTGCAGCACTTACAGCGGGCGTAGTGTGCCTCCTGCACAATATACACCTGAAGCTACCCCTTATTGCTGTGTTTTCCTGTTGTGTAACACAGGCAGGCATCTGCAGCACTTACAGCAGGCGTAGTGTGCCTCCTGCACAATATACACCTGAAGATAGCCCTTATTGCTGTGTTTTCCTGTTGTGTAGCACAGGCAGGCATCTGCAGCACTCACAGCGGGTGTAGTGTGCCTCCTGCACAGTATACACCTGAAGCTACCCCTTATTGCTGGTGGTTTTTTTCTTTTGTGTTACACTAACAGGCATATGCAGCACTTAGAGTGGGCGTAGTGTGCCTCCTGCACAATATACACCTGAAGCTAGCCCTTATTGCTGTGTTTTTCTGTTGTGTAACACAGGCATCTGCAGCACTTACAGCAGGCGTAGTGTGCCTACTGCACAATATACACCTGAAGATAGCCCTTATTGCTGTGTTTTCCTGTTGTGTAACACAGGCAGGCATCTGCAGCACTTACAGCGGGCGTAGTGTGCCTCCTGCACAGTATACACCTGAAGCTACCCCTTATTGCTGGTGGTTTTTTTCTTTTGTGTTACACTAACAGGCATCTGCAGCACGTAGAGTGGGCGTAGTGTGCCTCCTGCACAATATACACCTGAAGCTAGCCCTTATTGCTGTGTTTTCCTGTTGTGTAACACAGGCAGGCATCCGCAGCACTTACAGCAGGCGTAGTGTGCCTCCTGCACAGTATACACCTGAAGCTACCCCTTATTGCTTGTGTTTTTTTTCTTTTGTGTTACACTAACAGGCATCTGCAGTACTTACAGTGGGTGTAGTGTGCCTCCTGCACAATATACACCTGAAGCTAGCCCTTATTGCTGTGTTTTCCTGTTGTGTAACACAGACAGGCATCTGCAGCACTTACAGCGGGCGTAGTGTGCCTCCTGCACAATATACACCTGAAGCTACCCCTTATTGCTGTGTTTTCCTGTTGTGTAACACAGGCAGGCATCTGCAGCACTTACAGCAGGCGTAGTGTGCCTCCTGCACAATATACACCTGAAGATAGCCCTTATTGCTGTGTTTTCCTGTTGTGTAACACAGGCAGGCATCTGCAGCACTTACAGCGGGCATAGTGTGCCTCCTGCACAGTATACACCTGAATCTACCCCTTATTGCTGGTGGTTTTTTTCTTTTGTGTTACACTAACAGGCATATGCAGCACTTAGAGTGGGCGTAGTGTGCCTCCTGCACAATATACACCTGAAGCTAGCCCTTATTGCTGTATTTTCCTGTAGTGTAACACAGGCAGGCATCTGCAGCACTTACAGCAGGCGTAGTGTGCCTCCTGCACAATATACACCTGAAGCTAGCCCTTATTGCTGTGTTTTCCTGTTGTGAAACACAGGCAGGCATCTGCAGCACTTACAGCGGGCGTAGTGTGCCTCCTGCACAATATACACCTGAAGCTAGCCCTTATTGCTGTGTTTTCCTGTTGTGTAACACAGGCAGGCATCTGCAGCACTTACAGCGGGCGTATTGTGCCTCCTGCACAGTATACATCTGAAGCTTCCCCTTATTGCTCGTGCTTTTTTCTTTTGTGTTACACTAACAGGCATCTGCAGCACTTAGAGTGGGGGCGTATTGTGCCTCCTGCACAATATACACCTGAAGCTAGACCTTATTGCTTTATTTTCCTGTAGTGTAACACAGGCAGGCATCTGCAGCACTTACAGCGGGCGTAGTGTGCCTCCTGCACAATATACACCTGAAGCTAGCCCTTATTGCTGTGTTTTTCTGTTGTGTAACACAGGCAGGCATCTGCAGCACTTACAGCAGGCGTAGTGTGCCTCCTGCACAATATACACCTGAAGATAGCCCTTATTGCTGTGTTTTCCTGTTGTGTAACACAGGCAGGCATCTGCAGCACTTACAGTGGGCGTAGTGTGCCTCCTGCACAATATATACCTGAAGATAGCCCTTATTGCTGTGTTTTCCTGTTGTGTAACACAGGCAGGCATCTGCAGCACTTACAGCGGGCGTAGTGTGCCTCCTGCACAGTATACACCTGAAGCTACCCCTTATTGCTGGTGGGTTTTTTTCTTTTGTGTTACACTAACAGGCATCTGCAGCACTTAGAGTGGGCATAGTGTGCCTCCTGCACAATATACACCTGAAGCTGGCCCTTATTGCTGTGTTTTCCTGTTATGTAACACAGGCAGGCATCTGCAGCACTTACAGCAGGCGTAGTGTGCCTCCTGCACAATATACACCTGAAGATAGCCCTTATTGCTGTGTTTTCCTGTTGTGTAACACAGGCAGGCATCTGCAGCACTTACAGCAGGCGTAGTGTGCCTCCTGCACAGTATACACCTGAAGCTACCCCTTATTGCTTGTGGTTTTTTTCTTTTGTGTTACACTAACAGGCATCTGCAGTACTTACAGTGGGTGTAGTGTGCCTCCTGCACAATATACACCTGAAGCTAGCCCTTATTGCTGTGTTTTCCTGTTGTGTAACACAGACAGGCATCTGCAGCACTTACAGCGGGCGTAGTGTGCCTCCTGCACAATATACACCTGAAGCTACCCCTTATTGCTGTGTTTTCCTGTTGTGTAACACATGCAGGCATCTGCAGCACTTACAGCAGGCATAGTGTGCCTCCTGCACAATATACACCTGAAGATAGCCCTTATTGCTGTGTTTTCCTGTTGTGTAACACAGGCAGGCATCTGCAGCACTTACAGCGGGCATAGTGTGCCTCCTGCACAGTATACACCTGAATCTACCCCTTATTGCTGGTGGTTTTTTTCTTTTGTGTTACACTAACAGGCATATGCAGCACTTAGAGTGGGCGTAGTGTGCCTCCTGCACAATATACACCTGAAGCTAGCCCTTATTGCTGTATTTTCCTGTAGTGTAACACAGGCAGGCATCTGCAGCACTTACAGCAGGCATAGTGTGCCTCCTGCACAATATACACCTGAAGCTAGCCCTTATTGCTGTGTTTTCCTGTTGTGTAACACAGGCAGGCATCTGCAGCACTTACAGTGGGCGTAGTGTGCCTCCTGCACAATATACACCTGAAGATAGCCCTTATTGCTGTGTTTTCCTGTTGTGTAACACAGGCAGGCATCTGCAGCACTTACAGCGGGCGTAGTGTGCCTCCTGCACAGTATACACCTGAAGCTACCCCTTATTGCTGGTGGTTTTTTTTTCTTTTGTGTTACACTAACAGGCATCTGTAGCACTTAGAGTGGGCGTAGTGTGCCTCCTGCACAATATACACCTGAAGCTAGCCCTTATTGCTGTGTTTTCCTGTTGTGTAACACAGGCAGGCATCTGCAGCACTTACAGCAGGCGTAGTGTGCCTCCTGCACTATATACACCTGAAGATAGCCCTTATTGCTGTGTTTTCCTGTTGTGTAACACAGGCAGGCATCTGCAGCACTTACAGCAGGCGTAGTGTGCCTCCTGCACAATATACACCTGAAGATAGCCCTTATTGCTGTGTTTTCCTGTTGTGTAACACAGGCAGGCATCTGCAGCACTTACAGCGGGCGTAGTGTGCCTCCTGCACAGTATACACCTGAAGCTACCCCTTATTGCTCGTGGTTTTTTTCTTTTGTGTTACACTAACAGGCATCTGCAGTACTTACAGTGGGTGTAGTGTGCCTCCTGCACAATATACACCTGAAGCTAGCCCTTATTGCTGTGTTTTCCAGTTGTGTAACACAGGCAGGCATCTGCAGCACTTACAGCGGGCGTAGTGTGCCTCCTGCACAATATACACTTGAAGCTACCCCTTATTGCTGTGTTTTCCTGTTGTGTAACACAGGCAGGCATCTGCAGCACTTACAGCAGGCGTAGTGTGCCTCCTGCACAATATGCACCTGAAGATAGCCCTTATTGCTGTGTTTTCCTGTTGTGTAGCACAGGCAGGCATCTGCAGCACTTACAGCGGGCATAGTGTTTCTCCTGCACAGTATACACCTGAAGCTACCCCTTATTGCTGGTGTTTTTTTTCTTTTGTGTTACATTAACAGGCATATGCAGCACTTAGAGTGGGCGTAGTGTGCCTCCTGCACAATATACACCTGAAGCTATCCCTTATTGCTGTGTTTTCCTGTTGTGTAACACAGGCAGACATCTGCAGCACTTACAGCGGGCGTAGTGTGCCTCCTGCACAATATACACCTGAAGCTAGCCCTTATTGCTCTGTTTTCCTGTTGTGTAACACAGGCAGGCATCTGCAGCACTTACAGCGGGCGTATTGTGCCTCCTGCACAGTATACACCTGAAGCTTCCCCTTATTGCTCGTGCTTTTTTTCTTTTGTGTTACACTAACAGGCATCTGCAGCAGTTAGAGTGGGCGTAGTGTGCCTCCTGCACAATATACACCTGAAGATAGCCCTTATTGCTGTGTTTTCCTGTTGTGTAGCACAGGCAGGCATCTGCAGCACTTACAGCGGGCGTAGTGTGCCTCCTGCACAGTATACACCTGAAGCTACCCCTTATTGCTGGTGGTTTTTTTCTTTTGTGTTACACTAACAGGCATCTGCAGCACTTACAGTGGGCGTAGTGTGCCTCCTGCACAATATACACCTGAAGCTAGCCCTTATTGCTGTGTTTTCCTGTTGTGTAACACAGGCAGGCATCCGCAGCACTTACAGCGGGCATAGTGTGCCTCCTGCACAATATACACCAGAAGCTAGCCATTATTGTTGTGTTTTCCTGTTGTGTAACACAGGCAGGCATCTGCAGCACTTACAGCGGGCGTAGTGTGCCTCCTGCACAGTATACACCTGAAGCTACCCCTTATTGCTCGTGGTTTTTTTCTTTTGTGTTACACTAACAGGCATCTGCAGTACTTACAGTGGGTGTAGTGTGCCTCCTGCACAATATACACTTGAAGCTACCCCTTATTGCTGTGTTTTCCTGTTGTGTAACACAGGCAGGCATCTGCAGCACTTACAGCAGGCGTAGTGTGCCTCCTGCACAATATACACCTGAAGATAGCCCTTATTGCTGTGTTTTCCAGTTGTGTAACACAGGCAGGCATCTGCAGCACTTACAGCGGGCGTAGTGTGCCTCCTGCACAATATACACTTGAAGCTACCCCTTATTGCTGTGTTTTCCTGTTGTGTAACACAGGCAGGCATCTGCAGCACTTACAGCAGGCGTAGTGTGCCTCCTGCACAATATACACCTGAAGATAGCCCTTATTGCTGTGTTTTCCTGTTGTGTAACACAGGCAGGCATCTGCAGCACTTACAGCGGGCGTAGTGTGCCTCCTGCACAGTATACACCTGAAGCTACCCCTTATTGCTGGTGGTTTTTTTTTATTTTGTGTTACACTAACAGGCATCTGTAGCACTTAGAGTGGGCGTAGTGTGCCTCCTGCACAATATACACCTGAAGCTAGCCCTTATTGCTGTGTTTTCCTGTTGTGTAACACAGGCAGGCATCTGCAGCACTTACAGCAGGCGTAGTGTGCCTCCTGCACAATATACACCTGAAGATAGCCCTTATTGCTGTGTTTTCCTGTTGTGTAACACAGGCAGGCATCTGCAGCACTTACAGCAGGCGTAGTGTGCCTCCTGCACAATATACACCTGAAGATAGCCCTTATTGCTGTGTTTTCCTGTTGTGTAACACAGGCAGGCATCTGCAGCACTTACAGCGGGCGTAGTGTGCCTCCTGCACAGTATACACCTGAAGCTACCCCTTATTGCTCGTGGTTTTTTTCTTTTGTGTTACACTAACAGGCATCTGCAGTACTTACAGTGGGTGTAGTGTGCCTCCTGCACAATATACACCTGAAGCTAGCCCTTATTGCTGTGTTTTCCAGTTGTGTAACACAGGCAGGCATCTGCAGCACTTACAGCGGGCGTAGTGTGCCTCCTGCACAATATACACTTGAAGCTACCCCTTATTGCTGTGTTTTCCTGTTGTGTAACACAGGCAGGCATCTGCAGCACTTACAGCAGGCGTAGTGTGCCTCCTGCACAATATACACCTGAAGATAGCCCTTATTGCTGTGTTTTCCTGTTGTGTAGCACAGGCAGGCATCTGCAGCACTTACAGCGGGCATAGTGTTTCTCCTGCACAGTATACACCTGAAGCTACCCCTTATTGCGGGTGGTTTTTTTCTTTTGTGTTACATTAACAGGCATATGCAGCACTTAGAGTGGGCGTAGTGTGCCTCCTGCACAATATACACCTGAAGCTATCCCTTATTGCTGTGTTTTCCTGTTGTGTAACACAGGCAGACATCTGCAGCACTTACAGCGGGCGTAGTGTGCCTCCTGCACAATATACACCTGAAGCTAGCCCTTATTGCTCTGTTTTCCTGTTGTGTAACACAGGCAGGCATCTGCAGCACTTACAGCGGGCGTATTGTGCCTCCTGCACAGTATACACCTGAAGCTTCCCCTTATTGCTCGTGCTTTTTTTCTTTTGTGTTACACTAACAGGCATCTGCAGCAGTTAGAGTGGGCGTAGTGTGCCTCCTGCACAATATACACCTGAAGATAGCCCTTATTGCTGTGTTTTCCTGTTGTGTAGCACAGGCAGGCATCTGCAGCACTTACAGCGGGCGTAGTGTGCCTCCTGCACAGTATACACCTGAAGCTACCCCTTATTGCTGGTGGTTTTTTTCTTTTGTGTTACACTAACAGGCATCTGCAGCACTTACAGTGGGCGTAGTGTGCCTCCTGCACAATATACACCTGAAGCTAGCCCTTATTGCTGTGTTTTCCTGTTGTGTAACACAGGCAGGCATCCGCAGCACTTACAGCGGGCATAGTGTGCCTCCTGCACAATATACACCAGAAGCTAGCCATTATTGTTGTGTTTTCCTGTTGTGTAACACAGGCAGGCATCTGCAGCACTTACAGCGGGCGTAGTGTGCCTCCTGCACAGTATACACCTGAAGCTACCCCTTATTGCTCGTGGTTTTTTTCTTTTGTGTTACACTAACAGGCATCTGCAGTACTTACAGTGGGTGTAGTGTGCCTCCTGCACAATATACACCTGAAGCTAGCCCTTATTGCTGTGTTTTCCAGTTGTGTAACACAGGCAGGCATCTGCAGCACTTACAGCGGGCGTAGTGTGCCTCCTGCACAATATACACTTGAAGCTACCCCTTATTGCTGTGTTTTCCTGTTGTGTAACACAGGCAGGCATCTGCAGCACTTACAGCAGGCGTAGTGTGCCTCCTGCACAATATACACCTGAAGATAGCCCTTATTGCTGTGTTTTCCTGTTGTGTAGCACAGGCAGGCATCTGCAGCACTTACAGCGGGCATAGTGTTTCTCCTGCACAGTATACACCTGAAGCTACCCCTTATTGCTGGTGGTTTTTTTCTTTTGTGTTACATTAACAGGCATATGCAGCACTTAGAGTGGGCGTAGTGTGCCTCCTGCACAATATACACCTGAAGCTATCCCTTATTGCTGTGTTTTCCTGTTGTGTAACACAGGCAGGCATCTGCAGCACTTACAGCGGGCGTAGTGTGCTTCCTGCACAATATACACCTGAAGCTAGCCCTTATTGCTCTGTTTTCCTGTTGTGTAACACAGGCAGGCATCTGCAGCACTTACAGCGGGCGTATTGTGCCTCCTGCACAGTATACACCTGAAGCTTCCCCTTATTGCTCGTGCTTTTTTTCTTTTGTGTTACACTAACAGGCATCTGCAGCAGTTAGAGTGGGCGTAGTGTGCCTCCTGCACAATATACACCTGAAGCTAGCCCTTATTGCTGTGTTTTTCTGTTGTGTAACACAGGCATCTGCAGCACTTACAGCAGGCGTAATGTGCCTCCTGCACAATATACACCTGAAGATAGCCCTTATTGCTGTGTTTTACTGTTGTGTAACACAGGCCGGCATCTGCAGCACTTACAGCGGGCGTAGTGTGCCTCCTGCACAGTATACACCTGAAGCTACCCCTTATTGCTGGTGTTTTTTTTTCTTTTGTGTTACACTAACAGGCATCTGCAGCACTTAGAGTGGGCGTAGTGTGCCTCCTGCACAATATACACCTGAAGCTAGCCCTTATTGCTGTGTTTTCCTGTTGTGTAACACAGGCAGGCATCCGCAGCACTTACAGCGGGCATAGTGTGCCTCCTGCACAATATACACCAGAAGCTAGCCATTATTGCTCGTGGTTTTTTTCTTTTGTGTTACACTAACAGGCATCTGCAGTACTTACAGTGGGTGTAGTGTGCCTCCTGCACAATATACACCTGAAGCTAGCCCTTATTGCTGTGTTTCCTGTTGTGTAACACAGGCAGGCATCTGCAGCACTTACAGCGGGCGTAGTGTGCCTCCTGCACAGTATACACCTGAAGCTACCCCTTATTGCTGGTGGTTTTTTTCTTTTGTGTTACACTAACAGGCATATGCAGCACTTAGAGTGGGCGTAGTGTGCCTCCTGCACAATATTCACCTGAAGCTAGCCCTTATTGCTGTGTTTTTCTGTTGTGTAACACAGGCATCTGCAGCACTTACAGCAGGCGTAGTGTGCCTACTGCACAATATACACCTGAAGATAGCCCTTATTGCTGTGTTTTCCTGTTGTGTAACACAGGCAGGCATCTGCAGCACTTACAGCGGGCGTAGTGTGCCTCCTGCACAGTATACACCTGAAGCTACCCCTTATTGCTGGTGGTTTTTTTCTTTTGTGTTACACTAACAGGCATCTGCAGCACGTAGAGTGGGCGTAGTGTGCCTCCTGCACAATATACACCTGAAGCTAGCCCTTATTGCTGTGTTTTCCTGTTGTGTAACACAGGCAGGCATCCGCAGCACTTACAGCAGGCGTAGTGTGCCTCCTGCACAGTATACACCTGAAGCTACCCCTTATTGCTTGTGGTTTTTTCTTTTGTGTTACACTAACAGGCATCTGCAGTACTTACAGTGGGTGTAGTGTGCCTCCTGCACAATATACACCTGAAGCTAGCCCTTATTGCTGTGTTTTCCTGTTGTGTAACACAGACAGGCATCTGCAGCACTTACAGCGGGCGTAGTGTGCCTCCTGCACAATATACACCTGAAGCTACCCCTTATTGCTGTGTTTTCCTGTTGTGTAACACAGGCAGGCATCTGCAGCACTTACAGCAGGCGTAGTGTGCCTCCTGCACAATATACACCTGAAGATAGCCCTTATTGCTGTGTTTTCCTGTTGTGTAACACAGGCAGGCATCTGCAGCACTTACAGCGGGCATAGTGTGCCTCCTGCACAGTATACACCTGAATCTACCCCTTATTGCTGGTGGTTTTTTTCTTTTGTGTTACACTAACAGGCATATGCAGCACTTAGAGTGGGCGTAGTGTGCCTCCTGCACAATATACACCTGAAGCTAGCCCTTATTGCTGTATTTTCCTGTAGTGTAACACAGGCAGGCATCTGCAGCACTTACAGCAGGCGTAGTGTGCCTCCTGCACAATATACACCTGAAGCTAGCCCTTATTGCTGTGTTTTCCTGTTGTGAAACACAGGCAGGCATCTGCAGCACTTACAGCGGGCGTAGTGTGCCTCCTGCACAATATACACCTGAAGCTAGCCCTTATTGCTGTGTTTTCCTGTTGTGTAACACAGGCAGGCATCTGCAGCACTTACAGCGGGCGTATTGTGCCTCCTGCACAGTATACATCTGAAGCTTCCCCTTATTGCTCGTGCTTTTTTTCTTTTGTGTTACACTAACAGGCATCTGCAGCACTTAGAGTGGGGGCGTATTGTGCCTCCTGCACAATATACACCTGAAGCTAGACCTTATTGCTTTATTTTCCTGTAGTGTAACACAGGCAGGCATCTGCAGCACTTACAGCGGGCGTAGTGTGCCTCCTGCACAATATACACCTGAAGCTAGCCCTTATTGCTGTGTTTTTCTGTTGTGTAACATAGGCAGGCATCTGCAGCACTTACAGCAGGCGTAGTGTGCCTCCTGCACAATATACACCTGAAGATAGCCCTTATTGCTGTGTTTTCCTGTTGTGTAACACAGGCAGGCATCTGCAGCACTTACAGTGGGCGTAGTGTGCCTCCTGCACAATATACACCTGAAGATAGCCCTTATTGCTGTGTTTTCCTGTTGTGTAACACAGGCAGGCATCTGCAGCACTTACAGCGGGCGTAGTGTGCCTCCTGCACAGTATACACCTGAAGCTACCCCTTATTGCTGGTGGGTTTTTTTCTTTTGTGTTACACTAACAGGCATCTGCAGCACTTAGAGTGGGCATAGTGTGCCTCCTGCACAATATACACCTGAAGCTGGCCCTTATTGCTGTGTTTTCCTGTTATGTAACACAGGCAGGCATCTGCAGCACTTACAGCAGGCGTAGTGTGCCTCCTGCACAATATACACCTGAAGATAGCCCTTATTGCTGTGTTTTCCTGTTGTGTAACACAGGCAGGCATCTGCAGCACTTACAGCAGGCGTAGTGTGCCTCCTGCACAATATACACCTGAAGATAGCCCTTATTGCTGTGTTTTCCTGTTGTGTAACACAGGCAGGCATCTGCAGCACTTACAGCGGGCGTAGTGTGCCTCCTGCACAGTATACACCTGAAGCTATCCCTTATTGCTGGTGGTTTTTTTCTTTTGTGTTACACTAACAGGCATCTGCAGCACTTACAGTGGGCGTAGTGTGCCTCCTGCACAATATACACCTGAAGCTAGCCCTTATTGCTCGTGGTTTTTTTCTTTTGTGTTACACTAACAGGCATCTGCAGCACTTACAGCGGGCGTAGTGTGCCTCCTGCACAATATACACTTGAAGCTACCCCTTATTGCTGTGTTTTCCTGTTGTGTAACACAGGCAGGCATCTGCAGCACTTACAGCAGGCGTAGTGTGCCTCCTGCACAATATACACCTGAAGATAGCCCTTATTGCTGTGTTTTCCTGTTGTGTAGCACAGGCAGGCATCTGCAGCACTTACAGCGGGCATAGTGTTTCTCCTGCACAGTATACACCTGAAGCTACCCCTTATTGCTGGTGGTTTTTTTCTTTTGTGTTACATTAACAGGCATATGCAGCACTTAGAGTGGGCGTAGTGTGCCTCCTGCACAATATACACCTGAAGCTATCCCTTATTGCTGTGTTTTCCTGTTGTGTAACACAGGCAGGCATCTGCAGCACTTACAGCGGGCGTAGTGTGCCTCCTGCACAATATACACCTGAAGCTAGCCCTTATTGCTCTGTTTTCCTGTTGTGTAACACAGGCAGGCATCTGCAGCACTTACAGCGGGCGTAGTGTGCCTCCTGCACAGTATACACCTGAAGCTACCCCTTATTGCTCGTGGTTTTTTTCTTTTGTGTTACACTAACAGGCATCTGCAGCAGTTAGAGTGGGCGTAGTGTGCCTCCTGCACAATATACACCTGAAGCTAGCCCTTATTGCTGTGTTTTTCTGTTGTGTAACACAGGCATCTGCAGCACTTACAGCAGGCGTAATGTGCCTCCTGCACAATATACACCTGAAGATAGCCCTTATTGCTGTGTTTTACTGTTGTGTAACACAGGCCGGCATCTGCAGCACTTACAGCGGGCGTAGTGTGCCTCCTGCACAGTATACACCTGAAGCTACCCCTTATTGCTGGTGTTTTTTTTTCTTTTGTGTTACACTAACAGGCATCTGCAGCACTTAGAGTGGGCGTAGTGTGCCTCCTGCACAATATACACCTGAAGCTAGCCCTTATTGCTGTGTTTTCCTGATGTGTAACACAGGCAGGCATCCGCAGCACTTACAGCGGGCATAGTGTGCCTCCTGCACAATATACACCAGAAGCTAGCCCTTATTGTTGTGTTTTCCTGTTGTGTAACACAGGCAGGCATCTGCAGCACTTACAGCGGGCGTAGTGTGCCTCCTGCACAGTATACACCTGAAGCTACCCCTTATTGCTCGTGGTTTTTTTCTTTTGTGTTACACTAACAGGCATCTGCAGTACTTACAGTGGGTGTAGTGTGCCTCCTGCACAATATACACCTGAAGCTAGCCCTTATTGCTGTGTTTTCCTGTTGTGTAACACAAGCAGGCATCTGCAGCACTTACAGCGGGTGTAGTGTGCCTCCTGCACAATATACACCTGAAGCTACCCCTTATTGCTGTGTTTTCCAGTTGTGTAGCACAGGCAGGCATCTGCAGCACTCACAGCGGGCGTAGTGTGCCTCCTGCACAGTATACACCTGAAGCTACCCCTTATTGCTGGTGGTTTTTTTCTTTTGTGTTACACTAACAGGCATATGCAGCACTTAGAGTGGGCGTAGTGTGCCTCCTGCACAATATACACCTGAAGCTAGCCCTTATTGCTGTGTTTTTCTGTTGTGTAACACAGGCATCTGCAGCACTTACAGCAGGCGTAGTGTGCCTCCTGCACAATATACACCTGAAGATAGCCCTTATTGCTGTGTTTTCCTGTTGTGTAACACAGGCAGGCATCTGCAGCACTTACAGCGGGCGTAGTGTGCCTCCTGCACAATATACACCTGAAGCTAGCCCTTATTGCTGTGTTTTCCTGTTGTGTAACACAGGCAGGCATCTGCAGCACTTACAGCGGGCGTAGTGTGCCTCCTGCACAGTATACATCTGAAGCTAGCCCTTATTGCTGTGTTTTCCTGTTGTATAACACAGGCAGGCATCTGCAGCACTTACAGCAGGCGTAGTGTGCCTCCTGCACAATATACACCTGAAGATAGCCCTTATTGCTGTGTTTTCCTGTTGTGTAACACAGGCAGGCATCTGCAGCACTTACAGCGGGCGTAGTGTGCCTCCTGCACAGTATACACCTGAAGCTACCCCTTATTGCTGGTGTTTTTTTTCTTTTGTGTTACACTAACAGGCATCTGCAGCACTTAGAGTGGGCGTAGTGTGCCTCCTGCACAATATATACCTGAAGCTAGCCCTTATTGCTGTGTTTTCCTGTTGTGTAACACAGGCAGGCATCCGCAGCACCTACAGCGGGCATAGTGTGCCTCCTGCACAATATACACCAGAAGCTAGCCCTTATTGTTGTGTTTTCCTGTTGTGTAACACAGGCAGGCATCTGCAGCACTTACAGCGGGCGTAGTGTGCCTCCTGCACAGTATACACCTGAAGCTACCCCTTATTGCTCGTGGTTTTTTTCTTTTGTGTTACACTAACAGGCATCTGCAGTACTTACAGTGGGTGTAGTGTGCCTCCTGCACAATATACACCTGAAGCTAGCCCTTATTGCTGTGTTTTCCTGTTGTGTAACACAGGCAGGCATCTGCAGCACTTACAGCGGGCGTAGTGTGCCTCCTGCACAATATACACCTGAAGCTACCCCTTATTGCTGTGTTTTCCTGTTGTGTAACACAGGCAGGCATCTGCAGCACTTACAGCAGGCGTAGTGTGCCTTCTGCACAATATACACCTGAAGATAGCCCTTTTCTTTCTCGTACATCACGGGACACAGAGCGACATAGTCATTACTAATGGGTTATATAGATACCGTCAGGTGCTGGCACTGGCAACTTCCAAAACCGGAAGTACCCTCCCCTATATAAGCCCCTCCCATCCGGGAGCACCTCAGTTTTTTGCCAGTGTCTAAGGTGTTGGCCAAGAAGAAACATGTGTTTTTCACTGAGCTTGCGTACAGGTTCTTTTGGGCCTCAGTAAGCTATTCCGGATCCGACCAAAAAAGCTTCATAGCTAAACGGTCGGTACCCGGGCCTTGCAGAGAAGAGCAAGGTTTTGCCTGTAATGCTTCTCTTAGGAGAGCTGGACCCTGGGATCCAGAGCTCTGGTCATACCCACGACCAAGATGTTATCTGTGCAGGGTGCTATACAGGTCCAGGGGAGTGGAATCCTTGGGAACCCGGTCCCTGAAGGTTTGATTACAATGCCTGCCGTGAGAGGTGAAGTTTGGGCTTTTGTGGACCAAACAAAGTCCTGCGGCGGGGAAAAGGTAAGTGGGGGCCCCCAGGAACTTGGTTCTATTGAGGGGACCCCCAAGCCTAATATGTCTTTCTGTCTGTTACCTAATGGTATTCCCGCAAAATTCTGTGCATGCCTGTAACTACTAAAAAAATGTAATAATTTTTAATGGTGGTCAAGAAAAAAAAAAAAAAAAATTTATATATATTTAATATATTAGACTGCGGTACCTGTGTTTGTCCACTAGAGGCCGCTGTGGAATGTTTTCTTGTCATGTGGACTAGCTTCTTCTCAGCAGAGCAAAGTCCAGGCAGATGGTGAGTTCTCTTATAGGAAACTGCTTCCTCTGCCATGTTGCAGTGCTCGTCCATCCCCCGGCCTGCGGCAAAGAGGGGCCCTGGCTCCTGTCCCTTGTTACCATATTTGAAATTAGCGCCGAAGGCGCACGTGCCCGCGCCTCTATATATAGAGGTGAGCCGGGAAAGGGGGCGGAGCCTGGGGGATGACGCTCTGTGCGCGCCGCAGCGCTTCTGCGCATGTGCGGGCGTCCCAGCAGTTTAAAAAAAACACAATATTGTAGTGAGCTGGCTATGAAGTACAGAGACAGAGCTGGCAACATTTAAAGGCATACAGCAAGCGGTTGATACAGGCATCCCCTAGAAAGGCACATTAGTAGACACCAACTGTGATATAGCAGCAATTGTGCTAGACTATTCTCAGTAAAAGTGGTGTATTACGGCTGGAATACCTCAGCTTTAGGCTTAGGAATATGCCGTCCAGAAGCTCCGGAACTGAATCTTCCAGGAAGCGAAGGGGGTCTCATCGGGCTCGGAGGATCTTGGGCATACTCCTGCTGCACCAGTCTCCCCTGAAGTTCAGAGGTAAGTGACCGTAGAGACCCCGCAGGGTACTTGGTACTGTGGCTGTCCTCAGTTCACCTGCTCCTGTGTATGTAACAGAGGAGGTTTTTTCCTCAGCTCTGGGAGGATTAGAGAGAGATTGTCAACATTTATCGCTGCCTCCCTGTCAGGGAAAGCACGCCCGATCTCCGTCTCCTCCTTCAGAGTGCCTGTTAGCAGAGCAACAGTCCCATACAGGGATCGACCTGCCTGAAGGGGATCAGGATGAGGTTGATTCTGTTATAGAGGAATCAACAGTGGGGGAACCTTTTCTCAGCATCTTAAGCTGAAAGATTATGGGTTCAGTCTCTGACTAACATGGTCCGATCAGCATTTAAAAATGCACCTTGCGGAACCATCAACCACAACTGTATCCTCGTTGGGGTCGCTAGAAGCCCCCAGACTGTTTGTTCTTTTCCACTTCACCCTTTACTGAAAGGGCTCATTTACCAGGATTGGGAACGTCCTGAGAAAATATTTATTCCCCCAAGAGATTTCCGGTGGTCTATCCCATGGAGGATAAGTTCATCAAAAAAAAAATGGAAGGTCCCTACAGTGGACGCAGCCATCTCTTGTATGTATAAATCACTGACATGTCCAGTGGATAATGTCCAAATGTTCAAGAACCCAATAGATAAAAGATTGGAGTCCTTATGAAAATCTGCTTGGTGATACAACCAGCAGTAGCAGCTATTGGGGTCTGCTAAGCAGTGAAGGATCAGTTGAAACAGGTCTTGAGGGACTTGACAGATCAGCAGGCTTTGCCCTAGCTGATCTACCTAGAGCCTTAGGCTTTGCGGTTGACGCCATAGAGGATTCAGTCCATCAGGCCTCCCGCCTTACGCTGTCTATAGTACATATGCGTAGGCTCCTATGGCTCAAAAACTGGTCTGCTGAAGCTCCCTGTAAAGAATGGCTGGTTAGCGTCCCATTTCATGGTGAACGCTTATTCAGGGAAAACCTGGACAAATATATCCAGAAAATTTCCAGCGGTAAAAATACGCTCTTGCCGGTTAAAAGCAGAGTTAGAGGTCCCTCTTTAAGAGGCCTGCTTCTCCAGTCCCTGGGGCATCGGCTGTGTAACAGTTCCGACGGCCTCCTCGGTCAAATCCCGGGGGTAAAAAACAGGGACAGTAGCAGGGTAATGAGAAACCCTGGGTCAGGGGAGGTACAAAACCTCCCCCAAAGTTAAATTCATTGAAGCCCCCACTCAGTCGGGTGGGGGGAGGACTCCAGTTGTTCGCAAGAGACCTGGCGGGACACGATCAAGACAGATAGGTGCTCTCCGCAGTAGGTTTGGGATACAGTTTGGAGTTAAAAGACTCTCCTCCTTCCCATTTTTGAGGTCAAACGTGCCAAGGGATCCCCGGAAGAGAGAGTCCCTCCTGTTGGCACTAGAACAACTATTGCTCCAAGGAGTAATTATGGAGGTTCCCCTGGAAGAATGAGGGTTCGGGTTTTACTCAAACCTCTTTACAGTCCCGAAGCAAACGCGGACGGGAGGCCCATATTAATTCTAAAAGGGCTATACAAATTCCTGTATATCAGGACTTTCCGATGGAGTCGATCCGATCGGTGGCCACTGCCCTACAAGGGGAGGATTGGTTAGCCACGATCGACATCAAAGATGCTTATTTGCACATTCCCATCTTTCCAGTCCACCAAAAATTTCTACGCTTTGCAGTAGAAGGGCGCCATTTTCAGTTCAGAGCCTTACCCTTCGGTTTGGCCACAGCACCACGAGTGTTTACAAAAATTCTGGCCCTTTATTGGCCAATCTAAGAACACAAGGTGTAATGATAATGGCATATCTGGATGACTTGTTGCTGATAGACCACTCAGTGAAAAAACTAGACGTGGTCGTTCACAAGACGATCAAGTATCTGGAATCTCACGGTTGGATTATCAACCGAGACAAGTCAGCCCTAAAAACCAGTCAAAAGTCTGGAATACTTGGGGCTAAGGTTGGATTCAGGCCAGAGAAAAATATTCTTGCCTCGAGGAAAGGTGTTGTCTTTGAAAGATTTGATCCACTTAGTGGGTACAAAAAAGACAGCCGTCCATACGCCTGTATATGAGGCTGCTGGGAAAAATGGTGGCATCATTCGAAGCAGTACCCTACGGTCAATTCCATTCAAGGAATTTGCAAGGGGCCATACTGTCAGCCTGGAACAAAAAAGTTCAGGCCCTAGACTTACAATGTCCTTGTCCCCTTCCGTTCGCAAGAGCCTCCGTTGGTGGTTGGTTCCCCAGAATCTGGAAAAAAGGAAATCCTTCAGTCCGATTTCTTGGAAGGTGGTCACTACAGATGCCAGCCTTATAGGCTGGGGAGCAGTACTGGAGCAATAGTCTCTCCAGGGCAGATGGTCGGATGCAGAAAAGGCCCTGCCCATCAATCTCTTAGAGATACGAGCAGCCCGGTATGCCCTAGTAGCATGGACATCCAAACTCCAAGGGTCCCCTGTCAGAATTCAATCAGACAATGCCACAGCAGTGGCATATATCAATCATCAGGGGGGCACCAGGAGTCGTGCAGCCCAGAGGGAAGTAAATTACATCCTGAAATGGGCAGAAAAATATGTCCCAGCCATATCTGCGGTATTCATTCCAGGAGTGGAGAATTGGAAGGCGGACTTTCTAAGTCGCCAGCAATTAGGCCCAGAGGAAGGTCCCTTCACCCCGAGGTTTTCTGGACAATATGTCAGCGGTGGGGAACATCGGATGTAGATCTTCTAGCATCCAGATTCAACGCAAAGGGGGACAGGTTTGTCTCTCGGACAAGGGATCCCCTAGCTTGCGGCTCGGATGCCCTAGTGTTCCCTTGGGATCAGTTCAAGCTGATATATGCATTCACACCGCCAATGGTTACCTCGATTACTCCGCAGAATCAGGGTAGAAAAGAAACCAGTGATTCCGGTGGCTCCAGCGTGGCCCCGAAGAGCGTGGTACGCGGAGATTGTAAAATTTCAGTGGGGAGTCCTTGGACTCTCCCACGTCGTCCGGCTTTCGCAAGGACCGATATACCACCCTTCCTTACCAGCCCTAGGTTTGACGGCCTGGCTATTGAAGCCCACATTCTAAAAAAGAGAGGGCTCTCTAATGCTGTGGTATCTACCATGATCAATGCCAGGAAGCCGGTATCCAGGCAGATCTACTATAGAATCTGGAAGGCGTACATTGCGTGGTGTGAGGCCAAGAAATGGCATCCACATAAGTACGTAATAGGTAGGATTCTGGACTTCCTACAGTGGGCTGTAGATAGGAAGCTTGCCTTGAGTACTATCAAGGGTCAGATTTCGGCCTTGTCAATATTTTTTCAAAGGCCCTTGGCTTCGCATTCACTAGTCAAAGCCTTTATACAAGGAGTGATGCGTATTAGTCCTCCGGTTAATATTCCCATATGTCCATGGGATCTAAACTTGGTTCTGTCGGTTCTACAGAAACAACCATTTGAACCATTACAGCATATTTCCTTGGTGCTTCTCACCAGGAAATTGATTTTTCTAGTAGCCATTTGTTCGGCTAAAAGAGTATCGGAATTAGCAGCTATGTCCTGTAAGGAGCCATATCTGGTTATCCATAAGGACAGAGTAGTGTTACGTCCTCATCCAGCCTTTCTTCCTAAGGTGGTATCGAGGTTTCATTTGAACCAAGATGTGGTTCTTCCTTCTTTTTTCCCCAAACCTACTTCGGTAGAGGAAAAGTTATTGCATTCTTTGGATGTAGTAAGAGCAGTTAAAGCTTATCTAAAAGCCACTGCTCAGATTCGCAGAACGGATACTTTGTTTATTCTGCCGGAAGGCCCCAGAAAGGGTCAGGCAGCGTCAAAGTCTACTTTAGCCAAGTGGATTCGACAGGTCATTATGCAAGCTTATGGCTTGAGAAGGAGACCACCTCCGTTCAAAGTTAGAGCGCACTCCACGAGAGCAGTTGGAACTTCATGGGCAGTGCATCACCAGGCCTCCCTGGCTCAAATCTGTAAGGCCGCAACATGGTCTTCGGTACACACGTTTACTAGGTCCTACCAGGTGGACGTTAGAAGTCAGGAGGATGTCGCCTTTGGGCGCAGTGTGTTGCAGGCCGCAAAAGATCCTCATGTCTGATAGCGCTCAGCTTATATATGGTGTATCCCCCCCTCATTTGGCATTGCTTTAGGACATCCCATTAGTAATGACTATGTCGCTCTGTGTCCCGTGATGTACGAGAAAGAAAATAGGATTTTTATAACAGCTTACCTGTAAAATCCTTTTCTTGGAGTACATCACGGGACACAGAGCTCCCGCCCCTCTTTAGGGACACTTATTGCTTTGCTACAAAACTGAGGTGCTCCCGGATGGGAGGGGCTTATATAGGGGAGGGTACTTCCGGTTTTGGAAGTTGCCAGTGCCAGCACCTGACGGTATCTATATAACCCATTAGTAATGACTATGTCGCTCTGTGTCCCGTGATGTACTCCAAGAAAAGGATTTTACAGGTAAGCTGTTATAAAAATCCTATTATTGCTGTGTTTTCCTGTTGTGTAGCACAGGCAGGCATCTGCAGCACTCACAGCGGGCGTAGTGTGCCTCCTGCACAATATACACCTGAAGCTACCCCTTATTGCTGGTGGTTTTTTTCTTTTGTGTTACACTAACAGGCATATGCAGCACTTAGAGTGGGCGTAGTGTGCCTCCTGCACAATATACACCTGAAGCTAGCCCTTATTGCTGTGTTTTTCTGTTGTGTAACACAGGCATCTGCAGCACTTACAGCAGGCGTAGTGTGCCTCCTGCACAATATACACCTGAAGATAGCCCTTATTGCTGTGTTTTCCTGTTGTGTAACACAGGCAGGCATCTGCAGCACTTACAGCGGGCGTAGTGTGCCTCCTGCACAGTATACACCTGAAGCTACCCCTTATTGCTGGTGGTTTTTTTCTTTTGTGTTACACTAACAGGCATCTGCAGCACGTAGAGTGGGCGTAGTGTGCCTCCTGCACAATATACACCTGATGCTAGCCCTTATTGCTGTGTTTTCCTGTTGTGTAACACAGGCAGGCATCCGCAGCACTTACAGCAGGCGTAGTGTGCCTCCTGCACAGTATACACCTGAAGCTACCCCTTATTGCTTGTGGTTTTTTTCTTTTGTGTTACACTAACAGGCATCTGCAGTACTTACAGTGGGTGTAGTGTGCCTCCTGCACAATATACACCTGAAGCTAGCCCTTATTGCTGTGTTTTCCTGTTGTGTAACACAGACAGGCATCTGCAGCACTTACAGCGGGCGTAGTGTGCCTCCTGCACAATATACAGCTGAAGCTACCCCTTATTGCTGTGTTTTCCTGTTGTGTAACACAGGCAGGCATCTGCAGCACTTACAGCAGGCGTAGTGTGCCTCCTGCACAATATACACCTGAAGATAGCCCTCATTGCTGTGTTTTCCTGTTGTGTAGCACAGGCAGGCATCTGCAGCACTTACAGCGGGCGTAGTGTGCCTCCTGCACAGTATACATCTGAAGCTAGCCCTTATTGCTGTGTTTTCCTGTTGTATAACACAGGCAGGCATCTGCAGCACTTACAGCAGGCGTAGTGTTCCTCCTGCACAATATACACCTGAAGATAGCCCTTATTGCTGTGTTTTCCTGTTGTGTAGCACAGGCAGGCATCTGCAGCACTTACAGCGGGTGTAGTGTGCCTCCTGCACAGTATACACCTGAAGCTACCCCTTATTGCTGGTGTTTTTTTCTTTTGTGTTACACTAACAGGCATATGCAGCACTTAGAGTGGGCGTAGTGTGCCTCCTGCACAATATACACCTGAAGCTAGCCCTTATTGCTGTGTTTTCCTGTAGTGTAACACAGGCAGGCATCTGCAGCACTTACAGCGGGCGTAGTGTGCCTCCTGCACAATATACACCTGAAGCTAGCCCTTATTGCTGTGTTTTCCTGTTGTGTAACACAGGCAGGCATCTGCAGCACTTACAGCGGGCGTAGTGTGCCTCCTGCACAGTATACACCTGAAGCTACCCCTTATTGCTTGTGGTTTTTTTCTTTTGTGTTACACTAACAGGCATCTGCAGCACTTAGAGTGGGGGCGTATTGTGCCTCCTGCACAATATACACCTGAAGCTAGACCTTATTGCTTTATTTTCCTGTAGTGTAACACAGGCAGGCATCTGCAGCACTTACAGCGGGCGTAGTGTGCCTCCTGCACAATATACACCTGAAGCTAGCCCTTATTGTTGTGTTTTCCTGTTGTGTAACACAGACAGGCATCTGCAGCACTTACAGTGGGCGTAGTGTGCCTCCTGTACAGTATACACCGGAAGCTACCCCTTATTGCTCGTGGTTTTTTCTTTTGTGTTACACTAACAGGCATCTGCAGCACTTACAGTGGGCGTAGTGTGCCTCCTGCACAATATACACCTGAAGCTAGCCCTTATTGCTTTATTTTCCTGTCGTGTAACACAGGCAGGCATCTGCAGCACTTACAGCGGGCGTAGTGTGCCTCCTGCACAATATACACCTGAAGCTAGCCCTTATTGCTGTGTTTTTCTGTTGTGTAACACAGGCAGGCATCTGCAGCACTTACAGCAGGCGTAGTGTGCCTCCTGCACAATATACACCTGAAGATAGCCCTTATTGCTGTGTTTTCCTGTTGTGTAACACAGGCAGGCATCTGCAGCACTTACAGCGGGCGTATTGTGCCTCCTGCACAGTATACACCTGAAGCTTCCCCTTATTGCTCGTGCTTTTTTTCTTTTGTGTTACACTAACAGGCATCTGCAGCACTTAGAGTGGAGGCGTATTGTGCCTCCTGCACAATATACACCTGAAGCTAGACCTTATTGCTTTATTTTCCTGTAGTGTAACACAGGCAGGCATCTGCAGCACTTACAGCGGGCGTAGTGTGCCTCCTGCACAATATACACCTGAAGCTAGCCCTTATTGCTGTGTTTTCCTGTTGTGTAACACAGGCAGGCATCTGCAGCACTTACAACAGGCGTAGTGTGCCTCCTGCACAATATACACCTGAAGATAGCCCTTATTGCTGTGTTTTCCTGTTGTGTAACACAGGCAGGCATCTGCAGCACTTACAGTGGGCGTAGTGTGCCTCCTGCACAATATACACCTGAAGATAGCCCTTATTGCTGTGTTTTCCTGTTGTGTAACACAGGCAGGCATCTGCAGCACTTACAGCGGGCGTAGTGTGCCTCCTGCACAGTATACACCTGAAGCTACCCCTTATTGCTGGTGGTTTTTTTCTTTTGTGTTACACTAACAGGCATCTGCAGCACTTAGAGTGGGCGTAGTGTGCCTCCTGCACAATATACACCTGAAGCTAGCCCTTATTGCTGTGTTTTCCTGTTGTGTAACACAGGCAGGCATCCACAGCACTTACAGCGGGCGTAGTGTGCCTCCTGCACAATATACACCAGAAGCTAGCCCTTATTGTTGTGTTTTCCTGTTGTGTAACACAGGCAGGCATCTGCAGCACTTACAGCAGGCGTAGTGTGCCTCCTGCACAATATACACCTGAAGATAGCCCTTATTGCTGTGTTTTCCTGTTGTGTAACACAGGCAGGCATCTGCAGCACTTACAGCGGGCGTAGTGTGCCTCCTGCACAGTATACACCTGAAGCTACCCCTTATTGCTGGTGTTTTTTTTCTTTTGTGTTACACTAACAGGCATCTGCAGCACTTACAGTGGGCGTAGTGTGCCTCCTGCACAATATACACCTGAAGCTAGCCCTTATTGCTGTATTTTCCTGTTGTGTAACACAGGCAGGCATCTGGAGCACTTACAGCGGGCGTAGTGTGCCTCCTGCACAATATACACCTGAAGCTATCCCTTATTGCTGTGTTTTCCTGTTGTGTAACACAGGCAGGCATCTGCAGCACTTACAGCGGGCGTATTGTGCCTCCTGCACAGTATACACCTGAAGCTTCCCCTTATTACTCGTGCTTTTTTTCTTTTGTGTTACACTAACAGGCATCTGCAGCACTTAGAGTGGGCGTAGTGTGCCTCCTGCACAATATACACCTGAAGCTAGCCCTTATTGCTGTGTTTTTCTGTTGTGTAACACAGGCATCTGCAGCACTTACAGCAGACGTAGTGTGCCTCCTGCACAATATACAACTGAAGATAGCCCTTATTGCTGTGTATTCCTGTTGTGTAACACAGGCAGGCATCTGCAGCACTTACAGCGGGCGTAGTGTGCCTCCTGCACAGTATACACCTGAAGCTAACCCTTATTGCTGGTGTTTTTTTTTCTTTTGTGTTACACTAACAGGCATCTGCAGCACTTAGAGTGGGCGTAGTGTGCCTCCTGCACAATATACACCTGAAGCTAGCCCTTATTGCTGTGTTTTCCTGTTGTGTAACACAGGCAGGCATCCGCAGCACTTACAGCGGGCGTAGTGTGCCTCCTGCACAATATACACCTGAAGATAGCCCTTATTGCTGTGTTTTCCTGTTGTGTAACACAGGCAGGCATCTGCAGCACTTACAGCGGGCATAGTGTGCCTCCTGCACAGTATACACCTGAAGCTACCCCTTATTGCTGGTGTTTTTTTTTTCTTTTGTGTTACACTAACAGGCATCTGCAGCACTTAGAGTGGGCGTAGTGTGCCTCCTGCACAATATATACCTGAAGCTAGCCCTTATTGCTGTGTTTTCCTGTTGTGTAACACAGGCAGGCATCCGCAGCACTTACAGAGGGCATAGTGTGCCTCCTGCACAATATACACCTGAAGCTACCCCTTATTGCTGTGTTTTCCTGTTGTGTAACACAGGCAGGCATCTGCAGCACTTACAGCAGGCGTAGTGTGCCTCCTGCACAATATACACCTGAAGATAGCCCTTATTGCTGTGTTTTCCTGTTGTGTAGCACAGGCAGGCATCTGCAGCACTCACAGCGGGCGTAGTGTGCCTCCTGCACAGTATACACCTGAAGCTACCCCTTATTGCTGGTGGTTTTTTTCTTTTGTGTTACACTAACAGGCATATGCAGCACTTAGAGTGGGCGTAGTGTGCCTCCTGCACAATATACACCTGAAGCTAGCCCTTATTGCTGTGTTTTTCTGTTGTGTAACACAGGCATCTGCAGCACTTACAGCAGGCGTAGTGTGCCTCCTGCACAATATACACCTGAAGATAGCCCTTATTGCTGTGTTTTCCTGTTGTGTAACACAGGCAGGCATCTGCAGCACTTACAGCGGGCGTAGTGTGCCTCCTGCACAGTATACACCTGAAGCTACCCCTTATTGCTGGTGTTTTTTTTCTTTTGTGTTACACTAACAGGCATCTGCAGTACTTACAGTGGGTGTAGTGTGCCTCCTGCACAATATACACCTGAAGCTAGCCCTTATTGCTGTGTTTTCCTGTTGTGTAACACAGACAGGCATCTGCAGCACTTACAGCGGGCGTAGTGTGCCTCCTGCACAATATACACCTGAAGCTACCCCTTATTGCTGTGTTTTCCTGTTGTGTAACACAGGCAGGCATCTGCAGCACTTACAGCAGGCGTAGTGTGCCTCCTGCACAATATACACCTGAAGATAGCCCTTATTGCTGTGTTTTCCTGTTGTATAACACAGGCAGGCATCTGCAGCACTTACAGCAGGCGTAGTGTTCCTCCTGCACAATATACACCTGAAGATAGCCCTTACTGCTGTGTTTTCCTGTTGTGTAGCACAGGCAGGCATCTGCAGCACTTACAGCGGGCGTAGTGTGCCTCCTGCACATTATACACCTGAAGCTACCCCTTATTGCTGGTGGTTTTTTCTTTTGTGTTACACTAACAGGCATATGCAGCACTTAGAGTGGGCGTAGTGTGCCTCCTGCACAATATACACCTGAAGCTAGCCCTTATTGCTGTGTTTTCCTGTAGTGTAACACAGGCAGGCATCTGCAGCACTTACAGCGGGCGTAGTGTGCCTCCTGCACAATATACACCTGAAGCTAGCCCTTATTGCTGTGTTTTCCTGTTGTGTAACACAGGCAGGCATCTGCAGCACTTACAGCGGGCGTAGTGTGCCTCCTGCACAGTATACACCTGAAGCTACCCCTTATTGCTTGTGGTTTTTTTCTTTTGTGTTACACTAACAGGCATCTGCAGCACTTAGAGTGGGGGCGTATTGTGCCTCCTGCACAATATACACCTGAAGCTAGCTCTTATTGCTGTATTTTCCTGTTGTGTAACACAGGCAGGCATCTGGAGCACTTACAGCGGGCGTAGTGTGCCTCCTGCACAATATACACCTGAAGCTATCCCTTATTGCTGTGTTTTCCTGTTGTGTAACACAGGCAGGCATCTGCAGCACTTACAGCGGGCGTAGTGTGCCTCCTGCACAATATACACCTGAAGCTAGCCCTTATTGCTGTGTTTTCCTGTTGTGTAACACAGGCAGGCATCTGCAGCACTTACAGCGGGCGTATTGTGCCTCCTGCACAGTATACACCTGAAGCTTCCCCTTATTACTCATGCTTTTTTTCTTTTGTGTTACACTAACAGGCATCTGCAGCACTTAGAGTGGGCGTAGTGTGTCTCCTGCACAATATACACCTGAAGCTAGCCCTTATTGCTGTGTTTTTCTGTTGTGTAACACAGGCATCTGCAGCACTTACAGCAGACTTAGTGTGCCTCCTGCACAATATACAACTGAAGATAGCCCTTATTGCTGTGTTTTCCTGTTGTGTAACACAGGCAGGCATCTGCAGCACTTACAGCGGGCGTAGTGTGCCTCCTGCACAGTATACACCTGAAGCTAACCCTTATTGCTGGTGTTTTTTTTTCTTTTGTGTTACACTAACAGGCATCTGCAGCACTTAGAGTGGGCGTAGTGTGCCTCCTGCACAATATACACCTGAAGCTAGCCCTTATTGCTGTGTTTTCCTGTTGTGTAACACAGGCAGGCATCCGCAGCACTTACAGCGGGCGTAGTGTGCCTCCTGCACAATATACACCTGAAGATAGCCCTTATTGCTGTGTTTTCCTGTTGTGTAACACAGGCAGGCATCTGCAGCACTTACAGCGGGCGTAGTGTGCCTCCTGCACAGTATACACCTGAAGCTACCCCTTATTGCTGGTGTTTTTTTTCTTTTGTGTTACACTAACAGGCATCTGCAGCACTTAGAGTGGGCGTAGTGTGCCTCCTGCACAATATATACCTGAAGCTAGCCCTTATTGCTGTGTTTTCCTGTTGTGTAACACAGGCAGGCATCCGCAGCACTTACAGCGGGCATAGTGTGCCTCCTGCACAATATACACCAGAAGCTAGCCCTTATTGTTGTGTTTTCCTGTTGTGTAACACAGGCAGGCATCTGCAGCACTTACAGCGGGCGTAGTGTGCCTCCTGCACAGTATACACCTGAAGCTACCCCTTATTGCTGGTGGTTTTTTCTTTTGTGTTACACTAACAGGCATCTGCAGTACTTACAGTGGGTGTAGTGTGCCTCCTGCACAATATACACCTGAAGCTAGCCCTTATTGCTGTGTTTTCCTGTTGTGTAACACAGGCAGGCATCTGCAGCACTTACAGCGGGCGTAGTGTGCCTCCTGCACAATATACACCTGAAGCTACCCCTTATTGCTGTGTTTTCCTGTTGTGTAACACAGGCAGGCATCTGCAGCACTTACAGCGGGCGTAGTGTGCCTCCTGCACAGTATACATCTGAAGCTAGCCCTTATTGCTGTGTTTTCCTGTTGTATAACACAGGCAGGCATCTGCAGCACTTACAGCAGGCGTAGTGTTCCTCCTGCACAATATACACCTGAAGATAGCCCTTACTGCTGTGTTTTCCTGTTGTGTAGCACAGGCAGGCATCTGCAGCACTTACAGCGGGCGTAGTGTGCCTCCTGCACAGTATACACCTGAAGCTACCCCTTATTGCTGGTGGTTTTTTCTTTTGTGTTACACTAACAGGCATATGCAGCACTTAGAGTGGGCGTAGTGTGCCTCCTGCACAATATACACCTGAAGCTAGCCCTTATTGCTGTGTTTTCCTGTAGTGTAACACAGGCAGGCATCTGCAGCACTTACAGCGGGCGTAGTGTGCCTCCTGCACAATATACACCTGAAGCTAGCCCTTATTGCTGTGTTTTCCTGTTGTGTAACACAGGCAGGCATCTGCAGCACTTACAGCGGGCGTAGTGTGCCTCCTGCACAGTATACACCTGAAGCTACCCCTTATTGCTTGTGGTTTTTTTCTTTTGTGTTACACTAACAGGCATCTGCAGCACTTAGAGTGGGGGCGTATTGTGCCTCCTGCACAATATACACCTGAAGCTAGCCCTTATTGCTGTATTTTCCTGTTGTGTAACACAGGCAGGCATCTGGAGCACTTACAGCGGGCGTAGTGTGCCTCCTGCACAATATACACCTGAAGCTATCCCTTATTGCTGTGTTTTCCTGTTGTGTAACACAGGCAGGCATCTGCAGCACTTACAGCGGGTGTAGTGTGCCTCCTGCACAATATACACCTGAAGCTAGCCCTTATTGCTGTGTTTTCCTGTTGTGTAACACAGGCAGGCATCTGCAGCACTTACAGCGGGCGTATTGTGCCTCCTGCACAGTATACACCTGAAGCTTCCCCTTATTACTCATGCTTTTTTTCTTTTGTGTTACACTAACAGGCATCTGCAGCACTTAGAGTGGGCGTAGTGTGTCTCCTGCACAATATACACCTGAAGCTAGCCCTTATTGCTGTGTTTTTCTGTTGTGTAACACAGGCATCTGCAGCACTTACAGCAGACTTAGTGTGCCTCCTGCACAATATACAACTGAAGATAGCCCTTATTGCTGTGTTTTCCTGTTGTGTAACACAGGCAGGCATCTGCAGCACTTACAGCGGGCGTAGTGTGCCTCCTGCACAGTATACACCTGAAGCTAACCCTTATTGCTGGTGTTTTTTTTCTTTTGTGTTACACTAACAGGCATATGCAGCACTTAGAGTGGGCGTAGTGTGCCTCCTGCACAATATACACCTGAAGCTAGCCCTTATTGCTGTGTTTTCCTGTTGTGTAACACAGGCAGGCATCCGCAGCACTTACAGCGGGCGTAGTGTGCCTCCTGCACAATATACACCTGAAGATAGCCCTTATTGCTGTGTTTTCCTGTTGTGTAACACAGGCAGGCATCTGCAGCACTTACAGCGGGCGTAGTGTGCCTCCTGCACAGTATACACCTGAAGCTACCCCTTATTGCTGGTGTTTTTTTTCTTTTGTGTTACACTAACAGGCATCTGCAGCACTTAGAGTGGGCGTAGTGTGCCTCCTGCACAATATATACCTGAAGCTAGCCCTTATTGCTGTGTTTTCCTGTTGTGTAACACAGGCAGGCATCCGCAGCACTTACAGCGGGCATAGTGTGCCTCCTGCACAATATACACCAGAAGCTAGCCCTTATTGTTGTGTTTTCCTGTTGTGTAACACAGGCAGGCATCTGCAGCACTTACAGCGGGCGTAGTGTGCCTCCTGCACAGTATACACCTGAAGCTACCCCTTATTGCTGGTGGTTTTTTTCTTTTGTGTTACACTAACAGGCATCTGCAGTACTTACAGTGGGTGTAGTGTGCCTCCTGCACAATATACACCTGAAGCTAGCCCTTATTGCTGTGTTTTCCTGTTGTGTAACACAGGCAGGCATCTGCAGCACTTACAGCGGGCGTAGTGTGCCTCCTGCACAATATACACCTGAAGCTACCCCTTATTGCTGTGTTTTCCTGTTGTGTAACACAGGCAGGCATCTGCAGCACTTACAGCAGGCGTAGTGTGCCTCCTGCACAATATACACCTGAAGATAGCCCTTATTGCTGTGTTTTCCTGTTGTGTAGCACAGGCAGGCATCTGCAGCACTCACAGCGGGCGTAGTGTGCCTCCTGCACAGTATACACCTGAAGCTACCCCTTATTGCTGGTGGTTTTTTTCTTTTGTGTTACACTAACAGGCATCTGCAGCACTTAGAGTGGGCGTAGTGTGCCTCCTGCACAATATACACCTGAAGCTAGCCCTTATTGCTGTGTTTTTCTGTTGTGTAACACAGGCATCTGCAGCACTTACAGCAGACGTAGTGTGCCTCCTGCACAATATACAACTGAAGATAGCCCTTATTGCTGTGTATTCCTGTTGTGTAACACAGGCAGGCATCTGCAGCACTTACAGCGGGCGTAGTGTGCCTCCTGCACAGTATACACCTGAAGCTAACCCTTATTGCTGGTGTTTTTTTTTCTTTTGTGTTACACTAACAGGCATCTGCAGCACTTAGAGTGGGCGTAGTGTGCCTCCTGCACAATATACACCTGAAGCTAGCCCTTATTGCTGTGTTTTCCTGTTGTGTAACACAGGCAGGCATCCGCAGCACTTACAGCGGGCGTAGTGTGCCTCCTGCACAATATACACCTGAAGATAGCCCTTATTGCTGTGTTTTCCTGTTGTGTAACACAGGCAGGCATCTGCAGCACTTACAGCGGGCGTAGTGTGCCTCCTGCACAGTATACACCTGAAGCTACCCCTTATTGCTGGTGTTTTTTTTTTCTTTTGTGTTACACTAACAGGCATCTGCAGCACTTAGAGTGGGCGTAGTGTGCCTCCTGCACAATATATACCTGAAGCTAGCCCTTATTGCTGTGTTTTCCTGTTGTGTAACACAGGCAGGCATCCGCAGCACTTACAGAGGGCATAGTGTGCCTCCTGCACAATATACACCTGAAGCTACCCCTTATTGCTGTGTTTTCCTGTTGTGTAACACAGGCAGGCATCTGCAGCACTTACAGCAGGCGTAGTGTGCCTCCTGCACAATATACACCTGAAGATAGCCCTTATTGCTGTGTTTTCCTGTTGTGTAGCACAGGCAGGCATCTGCAGCACTCACAGCGGGCGTAGTGTGCCTCCTGCACAGTATACACCTGAAGCTACCCCTTATTGCTGGTGGTTTTTTTCTTTTGTGTTACACTAACAGGCATATGCAGCACTTAGAGTGGGCGTAGTGTGCCTCCTGCACAATATACACCTGAAGCTAGCCCTTATTGCTGTGTTTTTCTGTTGTGTAACACAGGCATCTGCAGCACTTACAGCAGGCGTAGTGTGCCTCCTGCACAATATACACCTGAAGATAGCCCTTATTGCTGTGTTTTCCTGTTGTGTAACACAGACAGGCATCTGCAGCACTTACAGCGGGCGTAGTGTGCCTCCTGCACAATATACACCTGAAGCTACCCCTTATTGCTGTGTTTTCCTGTTGTGTAACACAGGCAGGCATCTGCAGCACTTACAGCAGGCGTAGTGTGCCTCCTGCACAATATACACCTGAAGATAGCCCTTATTGCTGTGTTTTCCTGTTGTGTAGCACAGGCAGGCATCTGCAGCACTTACAGCGGGCGTAGTGTGCCTCCTGCACAGTATACATCTGAAGCTAGCCCTTATTGCTGTGTTTTCCTGTTGTATAACACAGGCAGGCATCTGCAGCACTTACAGCAGGCGTAGTGTTCCTCCTGCACAATATACACCTGAAGATAGCCCTTACTGCTGTGTTTTCCTGTTGTGTAGCACAGGCAGGCATCTGCAGCACTTACAGCGGGCATAGTGTGCCTCCTGCACAGTATACACCTGAAGCTACCCCTTATTGCTGGTGGTTTTTTCTTTTGTGTTACACTAACAGGCATATGCAGCACTTAGAGTGGGCGTAGTGTGCCTCCTGCACAATATACACCTGAAGCTAGCCCTTATTGCTGTGTTTTCCTGTAGTGTAACACAGGCAGGCATCTGCAGCACTTACAGCGGGCGTAGTGTGCCTCCTGCACAATATACACCTGAAGCTAGCCCTTATTGCTGTGTTTTCCTGTTGTGTAACACAGGCAGGCATCTGCAGCACTTACAGCGGGCGTAGTGTGCCTCCTGCACAGTATACACCTGAAGCTACCCCTTATTGCTTGTGGTTTTTTTCTTTTGTGTTACACTAACAGGCATCTGCAGCACTTAGAGTGGGGGCGTATTGTGCCTCCTGCACAATATACACCTGAAGCTAGCTCTTATTGCTGTATTTTCCTGTTGTGTAACACAGGCAGGCATCTGGAGCACTTACAGCGGGCGTAGTGTGCCTCCTGCACAATATACACCTGAAGCTATCCCTTATTGCTGTGTTTTCCTGTTGTGTAACACAGGCAGGCATCTGCAGCACTTACAGCGGGCGTAGTGTGCCTCCTGCACAATATACACCTGAAGCTAGCCCTTATTGCTGTGTTTTCCTGTTGTGTAACACAGGCAGGCATCTGCAGCACTTACAGCGGGCGTATTGTGCCTCCTGCACAGTATACACCTGAAGCTTCCCCTTATTACTCATGCTTTTTTTCTTTTGTGTTACACTAACAGGCATCTGCAGCACTTAGAGTGGGCGTAGTGTGTCTCCTGCACAATATACACCTGAAGCTAGCCCTTATTGCTGTGTTTTTCTGTTGTGTAACACAGGCATCTGCAGCACTTACAGCAGACTTAGTGTGCCTCCTGCACAATATACAACTGAAGATAGCCCTTATTGCTGTGTTTTCCTGTTGTGTAACACAGGCAGGCATCTGCAGCACTTACAGCGGGCGTAGTGTGCCTCCTGCACAGTATACACCTGAAGCTAACCCTTATTGCTGGTGTTTTTTTTTCTTTTGTGTTACACTAACAGGCATCTGCAGCACTTAGAGTGGGCATAGTGTGCCTCCTGCACAATATACACCTGAAGCTAGCCCTTATTGCTGTGTTTTCCTGTTGTGTAACACAGGCAGGCATCTGCAGCACTTACAGCGGGCGTAGTGTGCCTCCTGCACAGTATACACCTGAAGCTACCCCTTATTGCTGGTGGTTTTTTTCTTTTGTGTTACACTAACAGGCATCTGCAGTACTTACAGTGGGTGTAGTGTGCCTCCTGCACAATATACACCTGAAGCTAGCCCTTATTGCTGTGTTTTCCTGTTGTGTAACACAGGCAGGCATCTGCAGCACTTACAGCGGGCGTAGTGTGCCTCCTGCACAATATACACCTGAAGCTACCCCTTATTGCTGTGTTTTCCTGTTGTGTAACACAGGCAGGCATCTGCAGCACTTACAGCGGGCGTAGTGTGCCTCCTGCACAGTATACATCTGAAGCTAGCCCTTATTGCTGTGTTTTCCTGTTGTATAACACAGGCAGGCATCTGCAGCACTTACAGCAGGCGTAGTGTTCCTCCTGCACAATATACACCTGAAGATAGCCCTTACTGCTGTGTTTTCCTGTTGTGTAGCACAGGCAGGCATCTGCAGCACTTACAGCGGGCGTAGTGTGCCTCCTGCACAGTATACACCTGAAGCTACCCCTTATTGCTGGTGGTTTTTTCTTTTGTGTTACACTAACAGGCATATGCAGCACTTAGAGTGGGCGTAGTGTGCCTCCTGCACAATATACACCTGAAGCTAGCCCTTATTGCTGTGTTTTCCTGTAGTGTAACACAGGCAGGCATCTGCAGCACTTACAGCGGGCGTAGTGTGCCTCCTGCACAATATACACCTGAAGCTAGCCCTTATTGCTGTGTTTTCCTGTTGTGTAACACAGGCAGGCATCTGCAGCACTTACAGCGGGCGTAGTGTGCCTCCTGCACAGTATACACCTGAAGCTACCCCTTATTGCTTGTGGTTTTTTTCTTTTGTGTTACACTAACAGGCATCTGCAGCACTTAGAGTGGGGGCGTATTGTGCCTCCTGCACAATATACACCTGAAGCTAGCCCTTATTGCTGTATTTTCCTGTTGTGTAACACAGGCAGGCATCTGGAGCACTTACAGCGGGCGTAGTGTGCCTCCTGCACAATATACACCTGAAGCTATCCCTTATTGCTGTGTTTTCCTGTTGTGTAACACAGGCAGGCATCTGCAGCACTTACAGCGGGTGTAGTGTGCCTCCTGCACAATATACACCTGAAGCTAGCCCTTATTGCTGTGTTTTCCTGTTGTGTAACACAGGCAGGCATCTGCAGCACTTACAGCGGGCGTATTGTGCCTCCTGCACAGTATACACCTGAAGCTTCCCCTTATTACTCATGCTTTTTTTCTTTTGTGTTACACTAACAGGCATCTGCAGCACTTAGAGTGGGCGTAGTGTGTCTCCTGCACAATATACACCTGAAGCTAGCCCTTATTGCTGTGTTTTTCTGTTGTGTAACACAGGCATCTGCAGCACTTACAGCAGACTTAGTGTGCCTCCTGCACAATATACAACTGAAGATAGCCCTTATTGCTGTGTTTTCCTGTTGTGTAACACAGGCAGGCATCTGCAGCACTTACAGCGGGCGTAGTGTGCCTCCTGCACAGTATACACCTGAAGCTAACCCTTATTGCTGGTGTTTTTTTTTCTTTTGTGTTACACTAACAGGCATCTGCAGCACTTAGAGTGGGCGTAGTGTGCCTCCTGCACAATATACACCTGAAGCTAGCCCTTATTGCTGTGTTTTCCTGTTGTGTAACACAGGCAGGCATCCGCAGCACTTACAGCGGGCGTAGTGTGCCTCCTGCACAATATACACCTGAAGATAGCCCTTATTGCTGTGTTTTCCTGTTGTGTAACACAGGCAGGCATCTGCAGCACTTACAGCGGGCGTAGTGTGCCTCCTGCACAGTATACACCTGAAGCTACCCCTTATTGCTGGTGTTTTTTTTCTTTTGTGTTACACTAACAGGCATCTGCAGCACTTAGAGTGGGCATAGTGTGCCTCCTGCACAATATACACCAGAAGCTAGCCCTTATTGTTGTGTTTTCCTGTTGTGTAACACAGGCAGGCATCTGCAGCACTTACAGCGGGCGTAGTGTGCCTCCTGCACAGTATACACCTGAAGCTACCCCTTATTGCTGGTGGTTTTTTTCTTTTGTGTTACACTAACAGGCATCTGCAGTACTTACAGTGGGTGTAGTGTGCCTCCTGCACAATATACACCTGAAGCTAGCCCTTATTGCTGTGTTTTCCTGTTGTGTAACACAGGCAGGCATCTGCAGCACTTACAGCGGGCGTAGTGTGCCTCCTGCACAATATACACCTGAAGCTACCCCTTATTGCTGTGTTTTCCTGTTGTGTAACACAGGCAGGCATCTGCAGCACTTACAGCAGGCGTAGTGTGCCTCCTGCACAATATACACCTGAAGATAGCCCTTATTGCTGTGTTTTCCTGTTGTGTAGCACAGGCAGGCATCTGCAGCACTCACAGCGGGCGTAGTGTGCCTCCTGCACAGTATACACCTGAAGCTACCCCTTATTGCTGGTGGTTTTTTTCTTTTGTGTTACACTAACAGGCATATGCAGCACTTAGAGTGGGCGTAGTGTGCCTCCTGCACAATATACACCTGAAGCTAGCCCTTATTGCTGTGTTTTTCTGTTGTGTAACACAGGCATCTGCAGCACTTACAGCAGGCGTAGTGTGCCTCCTGCACAATATACACCTGAAGATAGCCCTTATTGCTGTGTTTTCCTGTTGTGTAACACAGGCAGGCATCTGCAGCACTTACAGCGGGCGTAGTGTGCCTCCTGCACAGTATACACCTGAAGCTACCCCTTATTGCTGGTGGTTTTTTTCTTTTGTGTTACACTAACAGGCATCTGCAGCACGTAGAGTGGGCATAGTGTGCCTCCTGCACAATATACACCTGAAGCTAGCCCTTATTGCTGTGTTTTCCTGTTGTGTAACACAGGCAGGCATCCGCAGCACTTACAGCAGGCGTAGTGTGCCTCCTGCACAGTATACACCTGAAGCTACCCCTTATTGCTTGTGTTTTTTTTCTTTTGTGTTACACTAACAGGCATCTGCAGTACTTACAGTGGGTGTAGTGTGCCTCCTGCACAATATACACCTGAAGCTAGCCCTTATTGCTGTGTTTTCCTGTTGTGTAACACAGACAGGCATCTGCAGCACTTACAGCGGGCGTAGTGTGCCTCCTGCACAATATACACCTGAAGCTACCCCTTATTGCTGTGTTTTCCTGTTGTGTAACACAGGCAGGCATCTGCAGCACTTACAGCAGGCGTAGTGTGCCTCCTGCACAATATACACCTGAAGATAGCCCTTATTGCTGTGTTTTCCTGTTGTGTAGCACAGGCAGGCATCTGCAGCACTTACAGCGGGCGTAGTGTGCCTCCTGCACAGTATACATCTGAAGCTAGCCCTTATTGCTGTGTTGTCCTGTTGTATAACACAGGCAGGCATCTGCAGCACTTACAGCAGGCGTAGTGTTCCTCCTGCACAATATACACCTGAAGATAGCCCTTACTGCTGTGTTTTCCTGTTGTGTAGCACAGGCAGGCATCTGCAGCACTTACAGCGGGCGTAGTGTGCCTCCTGCACAGTATACACCTGAAGCTACCCCTTATTGCTGGTGGTTTTTTCTTTTGTGTTACACTAACAAGCATATGCAGCACTTAGAGTGGGCATAGTGTGCCTCCTGCACAATATACACCTGAAGCTAGCCCTTATTGCTGTGTTTTCCTGTAGTGTAACACAGGCAGGCATCTGCAGCACTTACAGTGGGCGTAGTGTGCCTCCTGCACAATATACACCTGAAGCTAGCCCTTATTGCTGTGTTTTCCTGTTGTGTAACACAGGCAGGCATCTGCAGCACTTACAGCGGGCGTAGTGTGCCTCCTGCACAGTATACACCTGAAGCTACCCCTTATTGCTTGTGGTTTTTTTCTTTTGTGTTACACTAACAGGCATCTGCAGCACTTAGAGTGGGGGCGTATTGTGCCTCCTGCACAATATACACCTGAAGCTAGACCTTATTGCTTTATTTTCCTGTAGTGTAACACAGGCAGGCATCTGCAGCACTTACAGCGGGCGTAGTGTGCCTCCTGCACAATATACACCTGAAGCTAGCCCTTATTGTTGTGTTTTCCTGTTGTGTAACACAGACAGGCATCTGCAGCACTTACAGTGGGTGTAGTGTGCCTCCTGTACAGTATACACCGGAAGCTACCCCTTATTGCTCGTGGTTTTTTCTTTTGTGTTACACTAACAGGCATCTGCAGCACTTACAGTGGGCGTAGTGTGCCTCCTGCACAATATACACCTGAAGCTAGCCCTTATTGCTTTATTTTCCTGTTGTGTAACACAGGCAGGCATCTGCAGCACTTACAGCGGGCGTAGTGTGCCTCCTGCACAGTATACACCTGAAGCTACCCCTTATTGCTGGTGTTTTTTTTCTTTTGTGTTACACTAACAGGCATCTGCAGCACTTACAGTGGGCGTAGTGTGCCTCCTGCACAATATACACCTGAAGCTAGCCCTTATTGCTGTATTTTCCTGTTGTGTAACACAGGCAGGCATCTGCAGCACTTACAGCGGGCGTAGTGTGCCTCCTGCACAGTATACACCTGAAGCTACCCCTTATTGCTGGTGGTTTTTTTCTTTTGTGTTACACTAACAGGCATCTGCAGCACGTAGAGTGGGCGTAGTGTGCCTCCTGCACAATATACACCTGAAGCTAGCCCTTATTGCTGTGTTTTCCTGTTGTGTAACACAGGCAGGCATCCGCAGCACTTACAGCAGGCGTAGTGTGCCTCCTGCACAGTATACACCTGAAGCTACCCCTTATTGCTTGTGTTTTTTTTCTTTTGTGTTACACTAACAGGCATCTGCAGTACTTACAGTGGGTGTAGTGTGCCTCCTGCACAATATACACCTGAAGCTAGCCCTTATTGCTGTGTTTTCCTGTTGTGTAACACAGACAGGCATCTGCAGCACTTACAGCGGGCGTAGTGTGCCTCCTGCACAATATACACCTGAAGCTACCCCTTATTGCTGTGTTTTCCTGTTGTGTAACACAGGCAGGCATCTGCAGCACTTACAGCAGGCGTAGTGTGCCTCCTGCACAATATACACCTGAAGATAGCCCTTATTGCTGTGTTTTCCTGTTGTGTAGCACAGGCAGGCATCTGCAGCACTTACAGCGGGCGTAGTGTGCCTCCTGCACAGTATACATCTGAAGCTAGCCCTTATTGCTGTGTTTTCCTGTTGTATAACACAGGCAGGCATCTGCAGCACTTACAGCAGGCGTAGTGTTCCTCCTGCACAATATACACCTGAAGATAGCCCTTACTGCTGTGTTTTCCTGTTGTGTAGCACAGGCAGGCATCTGCAGCACTTACAGCGGGCGTAGTGTGCCTCCTGCACAGTATACACCTGAAGCTACCCCTTATTGCTGGTGGTTTTTTCTTTTGTGTTACACTAACAGGCATATGCAGCACTTAGAGTGGGCGTAGTGTGCCTCCTGCACAATATACACCTGAAGCTAGCCCTTATTGCTGTGTTTTCCTGTAGTGTAACACAGGCAGGCATCTGCAGCACTTACAGCGGGCGTAGTGTGCCTCCTGCACAATATACACCTGAAGCTAGCCCTTATTGCTGTGTTTTCCTGTTGTGTAACACAGGCAGGCATCTGCAGCACTTACAGCGGGCGTAGTGTGCCTCCTGCACAGTATACACCTGAAGCTACCCCTTATTGCTTGTGGTTTTTTTCTTTTGTGTTACACTAACAGGCATCTGCAGCACTTAAAGTGGGGGCGTATTGTGCCTCCTGCACAATATACACCTGAAGCTAGACCTTATTGCTTTATTTTCCTGTAGTGTAACACAGGCAGGCATCTGCAGCACTTACAGCGGGCGTAGTGTGCCTCCTGCACAATATACACCTGAAGCTAGCCCTTATTGTTGTGTTTTCCTGTTGTGTAACACAGACAGGCATCTGCAGCACTTACAGTGGGTGTAGTGTGCCTCCTGTACAGTATACACCGGAAGCTACCCCTTATTGCTCGTGGTTTTTTCTTTTGTGTTACACTAACAGGCATCTGCAGCACTTACAGTGGGCGTAGTGTGCCTCCTGCACAATATACACCTGAAGCTAGCCCTTATTGCTTTATTTTCCTGTTGTGTAACACAGGCAGGCATCTGCAGCACTTACAGCGGGCGTAGTGTGCCTCCTGCACAGTATACACCTGAAGCTACCCCTTATTGCTGGTGTTTTTTTTCTTTTGTGTTACACTAACAGGCATCTGCAGCACTTACAGTGGGCGTAGTGTGCCTCCTGCACAATATACACCTGAAGCTAGCCCTTATTGCTGTATTTTCCTGTTGTGTAACACAGGCAGGCATCTGGAGCACTTACAGCGGGCGTAGTGTGCCTCCTGCACAATATACACCTGAAGCTATCCCTTATTGCTGTGTTTTCCTGTTGTGTAACACAGGCAGGCATCTGCAGCACTTACAGCGGGCGTAGTGTGCCTCCTGCACAGTATACACCTGAAGCTACCCCTTATTGCTGGTGGTTTTTTTCTTTTGTGTTACACTAACAGGCATCTGCAGCACGTAGAGTGGGCGTAGTGTGCCTCCTGCACAATATACACCTGAAGCTAGCCCTTATTGCTGTGTTTTCCTGTTGTGTAACACAGGCAGGGATCCGCAGCACTTACAGCAGGCGTAGTGTGCCTCCTGCACAGTATACACCTGAAGCTACCCCTTATTGCTTGTGTTTTTTTTCTTTTGTGTTACACTAACAGGCATCTGCAGTACTTACAGTGGGTGTAGTGTGCCTCCTGCACAATATACACCTGAAGCTAGCCCTTATTGCTGTGTTTTCCTGTTGTGTAACACAGGCAGGCATCTGCAGCACTTACAGCAGGCGTAGTGTGCCTCCTGCACAATATACACCTGAAGATAGCCCTTATTGCTGTGTTTTCCTGTTGTGTAGCACAGGCAGGCATCTGCAGCACTTACAGCGGGCGTAGTGTGCCTCCTGCACAGTATACATCTGAAGCTAGCCCTTATTGCTGTGTTTTCCTGTTGTATAACACAGGCAGGCATCTGCAGCACTTACAGCAGGCGTAGTGTTCCTCCTGCACAATATACACCTGAAGATAGCCCTTACTGCTGTGTTTTCCTGTTGTGTAGCACAGGCAGGCATCTGCAGCACTTACAGCGGGTGTAGTGTGCCTCCTGCACAGTATACACCTGAAGCTACCCCTTATTGCTGGTGGTTTTTTCTTTTGTGTTACACTAACAGGCATATGCAGCACTTAGAGTGGGCGTAGTGTGCCTCCTGCACAATATACACCTGAAGCTAGCCCTTATTGCTGTGTTTTCCTGTAGTGTAACACAGGCAGGCATCTGCAGCACTTACAGCGGGCGTAGTGTGCCTCCTGCACAATATACACCTGAAGCTAGCCCTTATTGCTGTGTTTTCCTGTTGTGTAACACAGGCAGGCATCTGCAGCACTTACAGCGGGCGTAGTGTGCCTCCTGCACAGTATACACCTGAAGCTACCCCTTATTGCTTGTGGTTTTTTTCTTTTGTGTTACACTAACAGGCATCTGCAGCACTTAGAGTGGGGGCGTATTGTGCCTCCTGCACAATATACACCTGAAGCTAGACCTTATTGCTTTATTTTCCTGTAGTGTAACACAGGCAGGCATCTGCAGCACTTACAGCGGGCGTAGTGTGCCTCCTGCACAATATACACCTGAAGCTAGCCCTTATTGTTGTGTTTTCCTGTTGTGTAACACAGACAGGCATCTGCAGCACTTACAGTGGGTGTAGTGTGCCTCCTGTACAGTATACACCGGAAGCTACCCCTTATTGCTCGTGTTTTTTTTCTTTTGTGTTACACTAACAGGCATCTGCAGCACTTACAGTGGGCGTAGTGTGCCTCCTGCACAATATACACCTGAAGCTAGCCCTTATTGCTTTATTTTCCTGTAGTGTAACACAGGCAGGCATCTGCAGCACTTACAGTGGGCGTAGTGTGCCTCCTGCACAATATACACCTGAAGCTAGCCCTTATTGCTTTATTTTCCTGTTGTGTAACACAGGCAGGCATCTGCAGCACTTACAGCGGGCGTAGTGTGCCTCCTGCACAGTATACACCTGAAGCTACCCCTTATTGCTGGTGTTTTTTTTCTTTTGTGTTACACTAACAGGCATCTGCAGCACTTACAGTGGGCGTAGTGTGCCTCCTGCACAATATACACCTGAAGCTAGCCCTTATTGCTGTATTTTCCTGTTGTGTAACACAGGCAGGCATCTGGAGCACTTACAGCGGGCGTAGTGTGCCTCCTGCACAATATACACCTGAAGCTATCCCTTATTGCTGTGTTTTCCTGTTGTGTAACACAGGCAGGCATCTGCAGCACTTACAGCGGGCGTAGTGTGCCTCCTGCACAGTATACACCTGAAGCTACCCCTTATTGCTGGTGGTTTTTTTCTTTTGTGTTACACTAACAGGCATCTGCAGCACGTAGAGTGGGCGTAGTGTGCCTCCTGCACAATATACACCTGAAGCTAGCCCTTATTGCTGTGTTTTCCTGTTGTGTAACACAGGCAGGGATCCGCAGCACTTACAGCAGGCGTAGTGTGCCTCCTGCACAGTATACACCTGAAGCTACCCCTTATTGCTTGTGTTTTTTTTCTTTTGTGTTACACTAACAGGCATCTGCAGTACTTACAGTGGGTGTAGTGTGCCTCCTGCACAATATACACCTGAAGCTAGCCCTTATTGCTGTGTTTTCCTGTTGTGTAACACAGACAGGCATCTGCAGCACTTACAGCGGGCGTAGTGTGCCTCCTGCACAATATACACCTGAAGCTACCCCTTATTGCTGTGTTTTCCTGTTGTGTAACACAGGCAGGCATCTGCAGCACTTACAGCAGGCGTAGTGTGCCTCCTGCACAATATACACCTGAAGATAGCCCTTATTGCTGTGTTTTCCTGTTGTGTAGCACAGGCAGGCATCTGCAGCACTTACAGCGGGCGTAGTGTGCCTCCTGCACAGTATACATCTGAAGCTAGCCCTTATTGCTGTGTTTTCCTGTTGTATAACACAGGCAGGCATCTGCAGCACTTACAGCAGGCGTAGTGTTCCTCCTGCACAATATACACCTGAAGATAGCCCTTACTGCTGTGTTTTCCTGTTGTGTAGCACAGGCAGGCATCTGCAGCACTTACAGCGGGTGTAGTGTGCCTCCTGCACAGTATACACCTGAAGCTACCCCTTATTGCTGGTGGTTTTTTCTTTTGTGTTACACTAACAGGCATATGCAGCACTTAGAGTGGGCGTAGTGTGCCTCCTGCACAATATACACCTGAAGCTAGCCCTTATTGCTGTGTTTTCCTGTAGTGTAACACAGGCAGGCATCTGCAGCACTTACAGCGGGCGTAGTGTGCCTCCTGCACAATATACACCTGAAGCTAGCCCTTATTGCTGTGTTTTCCTGTTGTGTAACACAGGCAGGCATCTGCAGCACTTACAGCGGGCGTAGTGTGCCTCCTGCACAGTATACACCTGAAGCTACCCCTTATTGCTTGTGGTTTTTTTCTTTTGTGTTACACTAACAGGCATCTGCAGCACTTAGAGTGGGGGCGTATTGTGCCTCCTGCACAATATACACCTGAAGCTAGACCTTATTGCTTTATTTTCCTGTAGTGTAACACAGGCAGGCATCTGCAGCACTTACAGCGGGCGTAGTGTGCCTCCTGCACAATATACACCTGAAGCTAGCCCTTATTGTTGTGTTTTCCTGTTGTGTAACACAGACAGGCATCTGCAGCACTTACAGTGGGTGTAGTGTGCCTCCTGTACAGTATACACCGGAAGCTACCCCTTATTGCTCGTGTTTTTTTTCTTTTGTGTTACACTAACAGGCATCTGCAGCACTTACAGTGGGCGTAGTGTGCCTCCTGCACAATATACACCTGAAGCTAGCCCTTATTGCTTTATTTTCCTGTAGTGTAACACAGGCAGGCATCTGCAGCACTTACAGCGGGCGTAGTGTGCCTCCTGCACAATATACACCTGAAGCTAGCCCTTATTGCTGTGTTTTCCTGTTGTATAACACAGGCAGGCATCTGCAGCACTTACAGCGGGCGTAGTGTGCCTCCTGCACAATATACACCTGAAGCTAGCCCTTATTGCTGTGTTTTCCCGTTGTGTAACACAGGCAGGCATCTGCAGCACTTACAGCGGGCGTATTGTGCCTCCTGCACAGTATACACCTGAAGCTTCCCCTTATTGCTTGTGCTTTTTTTCTTTTGTGTTACACTAACAGGCATCTGCAGCACTTAGAGTGGGCGTAGTGTGCCTCCTGCACAATATACACCTGAAGCTAGCCCTTATTGCTGTGTTTTTCTGTTGTGTAACACAGGCAGGCATCTGCAGCACTTACAGCAGGCGTAGTGTGCCTCCTGCACAATATACACCTGAAGATAGCCCTTATTGCTGTGTTTTCCTGTTGTGTAACACAGGCAGGCATCTGCAGCACTTACAGCGGGCGTAGTGTGCCTCCTGCACAGTATACACCTGAAGCTACCCCTTATTGCTGGTGTTTTTTTTCTTTTGTGTTACACTAACAGGCATCTGCAGCACTTACAGTGGGCGTAGTGTGCCTCCTGCACAATATACACCTGAAGCTAGCCCTTATTGCTGTATTTTCCTGTTGTGTAACACAGGCAGGCATCTGGAGCACTTACAGCGGGCGTAGTGTGCCTCCTGCACAATATACACCTGAAGCTATCCCTTATTGCTGTGTTTTCCTGTTGTGTAACACAGGCAGGCATCTGCAGCACTTACAGCGGGCGTAGTGTGCCTCCTGCACAGTATACACCTGAAGCTAGCCCTTATTGCTGTGTTTTTCTGTTGTGTAACACAGGCAGGCATCTGCAGCACTTACAGCAGGCGTAGTTTGCCTCCTGCACAATATACACCTGAAGATAGCCCTTATTGCTGTGTTTTCCTGTTGTGTAACACAGGCAGGCATCTGCAGCACTTACAGCGGGCGTATTGTGCCTCCTGCACAGTATACACCTGAAGCTTCCCCTTATTGCTCGTGCTTTTTTTCTTTTGTGTTACACTAACAGGCATCTGCAGCACTTAGAGTGGGGGCGTATTGTGCCTCCTGCACAATATACACCTGAAGCTAGACCTTATTGCTTTATTTTCCTGTAGTGTAACACAGGCAGGCATCTGCAGCACTTACAGCGGGCGTAGTGTGCCTCCTGCACAATATACACCTGAAGCTAGCCCTTATTGCTGTGTTTTCCTGTTGTATAACACAGGCAGGCATCTGCAGCACTTACAGCGGGCGTAGTGTGCCTCCTGCACAATATACACCTGAAGCTAGCCCTTATTGCTGTGTTTTCCCGTTGTGTAACACAGGCAGGCATCTGCAGCACTTACAGCGGGCGTATTGTGCCTCCTGCACAGTATACACCTGAAGCTTCCCCTTATTGCTTGTGCTTTTTTTCTTTTGTGTTACACTAACAGGCATCTGCAGCACTTAGAGTGGGCGTAGTGTGCCTCCTGCACAATATACACCTGAAGCTAGCCCTTATTGCTGTGTTTTTCTGTTGTGTAACACAGGCAGGCATCTGCAGCACTTACAGCAGGCGTAGTGTGCCTCCTGCACAATATACACCTGAAGATAGCCCTTATTGCTGTGTTTTCCTGTTGTGTAACACAGGCAGGCATCTGCAGCACTTACAGCGGGCGTATTGTGCCTCCTGCACAGTATACACCTGAAGCTTCCCCTTATTGCTCGTGCTTTTTTTCTTTTGTGTTACACTAACAGGCATCTGCAGCACTTAGAGTGGGGGCGTATTGTGCCTCCTGCACAATATACACCTGAAGCTAGACCTTATTGCTTTATTTTCCTGTAGTGTAACACAGGCAGGCATCTGCAGCACTTACAGCGGGCGTAGTGTGCCTCCTGCACAATATACACCTGAAGCTAGCCCTTATTGCTGTGTTTTCCTGTTGTATAACACAGGCAGGCATCTGCAGCACTTACAGCGGGCGTAGTGTGCCTCCTGCACAATATACACCTGAAGCTAGCCCTTATTGCTGTGTTTTCCCGTTGTGTAACACAGGCAGGCATCTGCAGCACTTACAGCGGGCGTATTGTGCCTCCTGCACAGTATACACCTGAAGCTTCCCCTTATTGCTTGTGCTTTTTTTCTTTTGTGTTACACTAACAGGCATCTGCAGCACTTAGAGTGGGCGTAGTGTGCCTCCTGCACAATATACACCTGAAGCTAGCCCTTATTGCTGTGTTTTTCTGTTGTGTAACACAGGCAGGCATCTGCAGCACTTACAGCGGGCGTATTGTGCCTCCTGCACAGTATACACCTGAAGCTTCCCCTTATTGCTCGTGCTTTTTTTCTTTTGTGTTACACTAACAGGCATCTGCAGCACTTAGAGTGGGGGCGTATTGTGCCTCCTGCACAATATACACCTGAAGCTAGACCTTATTGCTTTATTTTCCTGTAGTGTAACACAGGCAGGCATCTGCAGCACTTACAGCGGGCGTAGTGTGCCTCCTGCACAATATACACCTGAAGCTAGCCCTTATTGCTGTGTTTTCCTGTTGTGTAACACAGGCAGGCATCTGGAGCACTTACAGCGGGCGTAGTGTGCCTCCTGCACAATATACACCTGAAGCTATCCCTTATTGCTGTGTTTTCCTGTTGTGTAACACAGGCAGGCATCCACAGCACTTACAGCGGGCGTAGTGTGCCTCCTGCACAATATACACCAGAAGCTAGCCCTTATTGTTGTGTTTTCCTGTTGTGTAACACAGGCAGGCATCTGCAGCACTTAGAGCAGGCGTAGTGTGCCTCCTGCACAATATACACCTGAAGATAGCCCTTATTGCTGTGTTTTCCTGTTGTGTAACACAGGCAGGCATCTGCAGCACTTACAGCGGGCGTAGTGTGCCTCCTGCACAGTATACACCTGAAGCTACCCCTTATTGCTGGTGTTTTTTTTTCTTTTGTGTTACACTAACAGGCATCTGCAGCACTTACAGTGGGCGTAGTGTGCCTCCTGCACAATATACACCTGAAGCTAGCCCTTATTGCTGTATTTTCCTGTTGTGTAACACAGGCAGGCATCTGGAGCACTTACAGCGGGCGTAGTGTGCCTCCTGCACAATATACACCTGAAGCTATCCCTTATTGCTGTGTTTTCCTGTTGTGTAACACAGGCAGGCATCTGTAGCACTTACAGCGGGCGTAGTGTGCCTCCTGCACAATATACACCTGAAGCTAGCCCTTATTGCTGTGTTTTCCTGTTGTGTAACACAGGCAGGCATCTGCAGCACTTACAGCGGGCGTATTGTGCCTCCTGCACAGTATACACCTGAAGCTTCCCCTTATTACTCGTGCTTTTTTTCTTTTGTGTTACACTAACAGGCATCTGCAGCACTTAGAGTGGGCGTAGTGTGCCTCCTGCACAATATACACCTGAAGCTAGCCCTTATTGCTGTGTTTTTCTGTTGTGTAACACAGGCATCTGCAGCACTTACAGCAGACGTAGTGTGCCTCCTGCACAATATACAACTGAAGATAGCCCTTATTGCTGTGTTTTCCTGTTGTGTAACACAGGCAGGCATCTGCAGCACTTACAGCGGGCGTAGTGTGCCTCCTGCACAGTATACACCTGAAGCTAACCCTTATTGCTGGTGTTTTTTTTTTCTTTTGTGTTACACTAACAGGCATCTGCAGCACTTAGAGTGGGCGTAGTGTGCCTCCTGCACAATATACACCTGAAGCTAGCCCTTATTGCTGTGTTTTCCTGTTGTGTAACACAGGCAGGCATCCGCAGCACTTACAGCGGGCATAGTGTGCCTCCTGCACAATATACACCAGAAGCTAGCCCTTATTGTTGTGTTTTCCTGTTGTGTAACACAGGCAGGCATCTGCAGCACTTACAGCGGGCGTAGTGTGCCTCCTGCACAGTATACACCTGAAGCTACCCCTTATTGCTCGTGGTTTTTTTCTTTTGTGTTACACTAACAGGCATCTGCAGTACTTACAGTGGTTGTAGTGTGCCTCCTGCACAATATACACCTGAAGCTAGCCCTTATTGCTGTGTTTTCCTGTTGTGTAACACAGGCAGGCATCTGCAGCACTTACAGCAGGCGTAGTGTGCCTCCTGCACAATATACACCTGAAGCTACCCCTTATTGCTGTGTTTTCCTGTTGTGTAGCACAGGCAGGCATCTGCAGCACTTACAGCGGGCGTAGTGTGCCTCCTGCACAGTATACACCTGAAGCTACCCCTTATTGCTGGTGGTTTTTTTCTTTTGTGTTACACTAACAGGCATATGCAGCACTTAGAGTGGGCGTAGTGTGCCTCCTGCACAATATACACCTGAAGCTAGCCCTTATTGCTGTGTTTTTCTGTTGTGTAACACAGGCAGGCATCTGCAGCACTTACAGCGGGCGTAGTGTGCCTCCTGCACAATATACACCTGAAGCTAGCCCTTATTGCTGTGTTTTCCTGTTGTGTAACACAGGCAGGCATCTGCAGCACTTACAGTGGGCGTAGTGTGCCTCCTGCACAATATACACCTAAGCTAGCCCTTATTGTTGTGTTTTCCTGTTGTGTAACACAGGCAGGCATCTGCAGCACTTACAGTGGGCGTAGTGTGCCTCCTGCACAGTATACACCTGAAGCTACCCCCTATTGCTCGTGGTTTTTTCTTTTGTGTTACACTAACAGGCATCTGCAGCACTTACAGTGGGTGTAGTGTGCCTCCTGCACAATATACACCTGAAGCTAGCCCTTATTGCTTTATTTTCCTGTAGTGTAACACAGGCAGGCATCTGCAGCACTTACAGCGGGCGTAGTGTGCCTCCTGCACAATATACACCTGAAGCTAGCCCTTATTGCTGTGTTTCCTGTTGTATAACACAGGCAGGCATCTGCAGCACTTACAGCGGGCGTAGTGTGCCTCCTGCACAGTATACACCTGAAGCTACCCCTTATTGCTCATGGTTTTTTTCTTTTGTGTTACACTAACAGGCATCTGCAGTACTTACAGTGGGTGTAGTGTGCCTCCTGCACAATATACACCTGAAGCTAGCCCTTATTGCTGTGTTTTCCTGTTGTGTAACACAGGCAGGCATCTGCAGCACTTACAGCGGGCGTAGTGTGCCTCCTGCACAATATACACCTGAAGCTACCCCTTATTGCTGTGTTTTACTGTTGTGTAACACAGGCAGGCATCTGCAGCACTTACAGCAGGCGTAGTGTGCCTCCTGCACAATATACACCTGAAGATAGCCCTTATTGCTGTGTTTTCCTGTTGTGTAGCACAGGCAGGCATCTGCAGCACTTACAGCGTGCGTATTGTGCCTCCTGCACAGTATACACCTGAAGCTACCCCTTATTGCTGGTGGTTTTTTTATTTTGTGTTACACTAACAGGCATATGCAGCACTTAGAGTGGGCGTAGTGTGCCTCCTGCACAATATACACCTGAAGCTAGCCCTTATTGTTGTGTTTTCCTGTTGTGTAACACAGGCAGGCATCTGCAGCACTTACAGCAGGCGTAGTGTGCCTCCTGCACAATATACACCTGAAGATAGCCCTTATTGCTGTGTTTTCCTGTTGTGTAACACAGGCAGGCATCTGCAGCACTTACAGTGGGCGTAGTGTGCCTCCTGCACAATATACACCTGAAGATAGCCCTTATTGCTGTGTTTTCCTGTTGTGTAACACAGGCAGGCATCTGCAGCACTTACAGTGGGCGTAGTGTGCCTCCTGCACAGTATACACCTGAAGCTACCCCTTATTGCTGGTGGTTTTTTTCTTTTGTGTTACACTAACAGGCATCTGCAGCACTTAGAGTGGGCGTAGTGTGCCTCCTGCACAATATACACCTGAAGCTAGCCCTTATTGCTGTGTTTTCCTGTTGTGTAACACAGGCAGGCATCCACAGCACTTACAGCGGGCGTAGTGTGCCTCCTGCACAATATACACCAGAAGCTAGCCCTTATTGTTGTGTTTTCCTGTTGTGTAACACAGGCAGGCATCTGCAGCACTTACAGCAGGCGTAGTGTGCCTCCTGCACAATATACACCTGAAGATAGCCCTTATTGCTGTGTTTTCCTGTTGTGTAACACAGGCAGGCATCTGCAGCACTTACAGTGGGCGTAGTGTGCCTCCTGCACAGTATACACCTGAAGCTACCCCTTATTGCTGGTGGTTTTTTTCTTTTGTGTTACACTAACAGGCATCTGCAGCACTTAGAGTGGGCGTAGTGTGCCTCCTGCACAATATACACCTGAAGCTAGCCCTTATTGCTGTGTTTTCCTGCTGTGCAACACAGGCAGGCATCCACAGCACTTACAGCGGGCGTAGTGTGCCTCCTGCACAATATACACCAGAAGCTAGCCCTTATTGTTGTGTTTTCCTGTTGTGTAACACAGGCAGGCATCTGGAGCACTTACAGCGGGCGTAGTGTGCCTCCTGCACAATATACACCTGAAGCTATCCCTTATTGCTGTGTTTTCCTGTTGTGTAACACAGGCAGGCATCTGCAGCACTTACAGCGGGCGTAGTGTGCCTCCTGCACAATATACACCTGAAGCTAGCCCTTATTGCTGTGTTTTCCTGTTGTGTAACACAGGCAGGCATCTGCAGCACTTACAGCGGGCGTATTGTGCCTCCTGCACAGTATACACCTGAAGCTTCCCCTTATTACTCGTGCTTTTTTTCTTTTGTGTTACACTAACAGGCATCTGCAGCACTTAGAGTGGGCGTAGTGTGCCTCCTGCACAATATACACCTGAAGCTAGCCCTTATTGCTGTGTTTTTCTGTTGTGTAACACAGGCATCTGCAGCACTTACAGCAGACGTAGTGTGCCTCCTGCACAATATACAACTGAAGATAGCCCTTATTGCTGTGTTTTCCTGTTGTGTAACACGGGCAGGCATCTGCAGCACTTACAGCGGGCGTAGTGTGCCTCCTGCACAGTATACACCTGAAGCTAACCCTTATTGCTGGTGTTTTTTTTTCTTTTGTGTTACACTAACAGGCATCTGCAGCACTTAGAGTGGGCGTAGTGTGCCTCCTGCACAATATACACCTGAAGCTAGCCCTTATTGCTGTGTTTTCCTGTTGTGTAACACAGGCAGGCATCCGCAGCACTTACAGCGGGCATAGTGTGCCTCCTGCACAATATACACCAGAAGCTAGCCCTTATTGTTGTGTTTTCCTGTTGTGTAACACAGGCAGGCATCTGAAGCACTTACAGCGGGCGTAGTGTGCCTCCTGCACAGTATACACCTGAAGCTACCCCTTATTGCTCGTGGTTTTTTTCTTTTGTGTTACACTAACAGGCATCTGCAGTACTTACAGTGGTTGTAGTGTGCCTCCTGCACAATATACACCTGAAGCTAGCCCTTATTGCTGTGTTTTCCTGTTGTGTAACACAGGCAGGCATCTGCAGCACTTACAGCGGGCGTAGTGTGCCTCCTGCACAATATACACCTGAAGCTACCCCTTATTGCTGTGTTTTCCTGTTGTGTAACACAGGCAGGCATCTGCAGCACTTACAGCGGGCGTAGTGTGCCTCCTGCACAGTATACACCTGAAGCTACCCCTTATTGCTTGTGTTTTTTTCTTTTGTGTTACACTAACAGGCATCTGCAGCACTTAGAGTGGGGGCGTATTGTGCCTCCTGCACAATATACACCTGAAGCAAGACGTTATTGCTTTATTTTCCTGTAGTGTAACACAGGCAGGCATCTGCAGCACTTACAGCGGGCGTAGTGTGCCTCCTGCACAATATACACCTAAGCTAGCCCTTATTGTTGTGTTTTCCTGTTGTGTAACACAGGCAGGCATCTGCAGCACTTACAGTGGGCGTAGTGTGCCTCCTGCACAGTATACACCTGAAGCTACCCCCTATTGCTCGTGGTTTTTTCTTTTGTGTTACACTAACAGGCATCTGCAGCACTTACAGTGGGTGTAGTGTGCCTCCTGCACAATATACACCTGAAGCTAGCCCTTATTGCTGGTGGTTTTTTTATTTTGTGTTACACTAACAGGCATATGCAGCACTTAGAGTGGGCGTAGTGTGCCTCCTGCACAATATACACCTGAAGCTAGCCCTTATTGTTGTGTTTTCCTGTTGTGTAACACAGGCAGGCATCTGCAGCACTTACAGCGGGCGTAGTGTGCCTCCTGCACAATATACACCTGAAGCTAGCCCTAATTGCTGTGTTTTCCTGTTGTGTAACACAGGCAGGCATCTGCAGCACTTACAGCAGGTGTAGTGTACCTCCTGCACAGTATACATCTGAAGCTAGCCCTTATTGCTGTGTTTTCCTGTTGTATAACACAGGCAGGCATCTGCAGCACTTACAGCAGGCGTAGTGTGCCTCCTGCACAAAATACACCTGAAGATAGCCCTTATTGCTGTGTTTTCCTGTTGTGTAGCACAGGCAGGCATCTGCAGCACTTACAGTGGGCGTAGTGTGCCTCCTGCACAGTATACACCTGAAGCTACCCCTTATTGCTGGTGGTTTTTTTCTTTTGTGTTACACTAACAGGCATATGCAGCACTTAGAGTGGGCGTAGTGTGCCTCCTGCACAATATACACCTGAAGATAGCCCTTATTGCTGTGTTTTCCTGTAGTGTAACACAGGCAGGCATCTGCAGCACTTACAGTGGGCGTAATGTGCCTCCTGCACAATATACACCTGAAGCTAGCCCTTATTGCTGTGTTTTCCTGTTGTGTAACACAGGCAGGCATCTGCAGCACTTACAGCGGGCGTAGTGTGCCTCCTGCACAATATACACCTGAAGCTAGCCCTTATTGCTGTGTTTTCCTGTTGTGTAACACAGGCAGGCATCTGCAGCACTTAGAGTGGGGGCGTATTGTGCCTCCTGCACAATATACACCTGAAGCTAGACCTTATTGCTTTATTTTCCTGTAGTGTAACACAGGCAGGCATCTGCAGCACTTACAGCGGGCGTAGTGTGCCTCCTGCACAATATACACATGAAGCTAGCCCTTATTGTTGTGTTTTCCTGTTGTGTAACACAGGCATGCATCTGCAGCACTTACAGTGGGCGTAGTGTGCCTCCTGCACAGTATACACCTGAAGCTACCCCCTATTGCTCGTGGTTTTTTTTCTTTTGTGTTACACTAACAGGCATCTGCAGCACTTACAGTGGGCGTAGTGTGCCTCCTGCACAATATACACCTGAAGCTAGCCCTTATTGCTGTGTTTTCCTGTTGTGTAACAGAGGCAGGCATCCGCAGCACTTACCACGGGCGTAGTGTGCCTCCTGCACAATATACACCTGAAGCTAGCCCTTATTGCTGTGTTTTCCTGTTGTATAACACAGGCAGGCATCTGCAGCACTTACAGCGGGCGTATTGTGCCTCCTGCACAGTATACACCTGAAGCTTCCCCTTATTGCTCGTGCTTTTTTTCTTTTGTGTTACACTAACTGGCATCTGCAGCACTTAGAGTGGGCGTAGTGTGCCTCCTGCACAATATACACCTGAAGCTAGCCCTTATTGCTGTGTTTTTCTGTTGTGTAACACAGGCAGGCATCTGCAGCACTTACATCAGGCGTAGTGTGCCTCCTGCAGAATATACACCTGAAGATAGCCCTTATTGCTGTGTTTTCCTGTTGTGTAACACAGGCAGGCATCTGCAGCACTTACAGCGGGCGTAGTGTGCCTCCTGCACAGTATACACCTGAAGCTACCCCTTATTGCTGGTGATTTTTTTCTTTTGTGTTACACTAACAGGCATCTGCAGCACTTAGAGTGGGCGTAGTGTGCCTCCTGCACAATATACACCTGAAGCTAGCCCTTATTGCTGTGTTTTCCTATTGTGTAACACAGGCAGGCATCCGCAGCACTTACAGCGGGCGTAGTGTGCCTCCTGCACAATATACACCAGAAGCTAGCCCTTATTGTTGTGTTTTCCTGTTGTGTAACACAGGCAGGCATCTGCAGCACTTACAGCAGGCGTAGTGTGCCTCCTGCACAATATACACCTGAAGATAGCCCTTATTGCTGTGTTTTCCTGTTGTATAACACAGGCAGGCATCTGCAGCACTTACAGCGGGCGTAGTGTGCCTCCTGCACAGTATACACCTGAAGCTACCCCTTATTGCTGGTGGTTTTTTCTTTTGTGTTACACTAACAGGCATCTGCAGCACTTAGAGTGAACGTAGTGTGCCTCCTGCACAATATACACCTTGAAGCTAGCCCTTATTGCTGTATTTTCCTGTAGTGTAACACAGGCAGGCATCTGCAGCACTTACAGTGGGCGTAGTGTGCCTCCTGCACAATATACACCTGAAGCTAGCCCTTATTGCTGTGTTTTCCTGTTGTGTAACACAGGCAGGCATCTGCAGCACTTACAGCGGGCGTAGTGTGCCTCCTGCACAATATACACCTGAAGCTAGCCCTTATTGCTGTGTTTTCCTGTTGTGTAACACAGGCAGGCATCTGCAGCACTTACAGTGGGCATATTGTGCCTCCTGCACAGTATACACCTGAAGCATCCCCTTATTGCTCATGCTTTTTTCTTTTGTGTTACACTAACAGGCATCTGCAGCACTTAGAGTGGGCGTAGTGTGCCTCCTGCACAATATACACCTGAAGCTAGCCCTTATTGCTGTGTTTTTCTGTTGTGTAACACAGGCAGGCATCTGCAGCACTCACAGCAGGCGTAGTGTGCCTCCTGCACAATATACACCTGAAGATAGCCCTTATTGCTGTGTTTTCCTGTTGTGTAACACAGGCAGGCATCTGCAGCACCCACAGCGGGCGTAGTGTGCCTCCTGCACAATATACACCTGAAGATAGCCCTTATTGCTGTGTTTTCCTGTTGTGTAACACAGGCAGGCATCTGCAGCACTTACAGCGGGCGTAGTGTGCCTCCTGCACAGTATACACCTGAAGCTACCCCTTATTGCTGGTGTTTTTTTTTCTTTTGTGTTACACTAACAGGCATCTGCAGCACTTAGAGTGGGCGTAGTGTGCCTCCTGCACAATATACACCTGAAGCTAGACCTTATTGCTGTGTTTTCCTGTTGTGTAACACAGGCAGGCATCTGCAGCACTTACAGCGGGTGTAGTGTGCCTCCTGCACAATATACACCTGAAGCTAGCCCTTATTGTTGTGTTTTCCTGTTGTGTAACACAGGCAGGCATCTGCAGCACTTACAGCAGGCGTAGTGTGCCTCCTGCACAATATACACCTGAAGATAGCCCTTATTGCTGTGTTTTCCTGTTGTATAACACAGGCAGGCATCTGCAGCACTTACAGCGGGCGTAGTGTGCCTCCTGCACAGTATACACCTGAAGCTACCCCTTATTGCTGGTGGTTTTTTCTTTTGTGTTACACTAACAGGCATCTGCAGCACTTAGAGTGAACGTAGTGTGCCTCCTGCACAATATACACCTTGAAGCTAGCCCTTATTGCTGTATTTTCCTGTAGTGTAACACAGGCAGGCATCTGCAGCACTTACAGTGGGCGTAGTGTGCCTCCTGCACAATATACACCTGAAGCTAGCCCTTATTGCTGTGTTTTCCTGTTGTGTAACACAGGCAGGCATCTGCAGCACTTACAGCGGGCGTAGTGTGCCTCCTGCACAATATACACCTGAAGCTAGCCCTTATTGCTGTGTTTTCCTGTTGTGTAACACAGGCAGGCATCTGCAGCACTTACAGTGGGCATATTGTGCCTCCTGCACAGTATACACCTGAAGCATCCCCTTATTGCTCATGCTTTTTTTCTTTTGTGTTACACTAACAGGCATCTGCAGCACTTAGAGTGGGCGTAGTGTGCCTCCTGCACAATATACACCTGAAGCTAGCCCTTATTGCTGTGTTTTTCTGTTGTGTAACACAGGCAGGCATCTGCAGCACTTACAGCAGGCGTAGTGTGCCTCCTGCACAATATACACCTGAAGATAGGCCTTATTGCTGTGTTTTCCTGTTGTGTAACACAGGCAGGCATCTGCAGCACCCACAGCGGGCGTAGTGTGCCTCCTGCACAATATACACCTGAAGATAGCCCTTATTGCTGTGTTTTCCTGTTGTGTAACACAGGCAGGCATCTGCAGCACTTACAGCGGGCGTAGTGTGCCTCCTGCACAGTATACACCTGAAGCTACCCCTTATTGCTGGTGGTTTTTTTCTTTTGTGTTACACTAACAGGCATCTGCAGCACTTAGAGTGGGCGTAGTGTGCCTCCTGCACAATATACACCTGAAGCTAGACCTTATTGCTGTGTTTTCCTGTTGTGTAACACAGGCAGGCATCTGCAGCACTTACAGCGGGTGTAGTGTGCCTCCTGCACAATATACACCTGAAGCTAGCCCTTATTGTTGCGTTTTCCTGTTGTGTAACACAGGCAGGCATCTGCAGCACTTACAGCGGGCGTAGTGTGCCTCCTGCACAGTATACACCTGAAGCTACCCTTATTGCTGGTGGTTTTTTTCTTTTGTGTTACCACTAACAGGCATCTGCAGCACTTAGAGTGGGCGTAGTGTGCCTCCTGCACAATATCACCTGAAGCTAGACCTTATTGCTGTGTTTTCCTGTTGTGTAACACAGGCAGGCATCTGCAGCACTTAAAGCGGGCGTAGTGTGCCTCCTGCACAATATACACCTGAAGCTAGCCCTTATTGCTGTATTTTCCTGTAGTGTAACACAGGCAGGCATCTGCAGCACTTACAGCGGGCGTAGTGTGCCTCCTGCACAATATACACCTGAAGCTAGCCCTTATTGCTGTGTTTTCCTGTTGTGTAACACAGGCAGGCATCTGCAGCACTTACAGCGGGCGTAGTGTGCCTCCTGCACAATATACACCTGAAGCTAGCCCTTATTGCTGTGTTTTCCTGTTGTGTTACACAGGCAGGCATCTGCAGCACTTACAGTGGGCGTATTGTGCCTCCTGCACAGTATACACCTGAAGCTTCCCCTTATTGCTTGTGCTTTTTTCTTTTGTGTTACACTAACAGGCATCTGCAGCACTTAGAGTGGGTGTAGTGTGCCTCCTGCACAATATACACCTGAAGCTAGCCCTTATTGCTGTGTTTTTCTGTTGTGTAACACAGGCAGGCATCTGCAGCACTTACAGCAGGCGTAGTGTGCCTCCTGCACAATATACACCAGAAGATAACCCTTATTGCTGTGTTTTCCTGTTGTGTAACACAGGCAGGCATCTGCAGCACTTACAGCAGGCGTAGTGTGCCTCCTGTCCAATATACACCTGAAGCTAGCCCTTATTGCTGTGTTTTCCTGTTGTGTAACACAGGCAGGCATCTGCAGCACTTACAGCGGGCATATTGTGCCTCATGTACAGTATACACCTGAAGCTTCCCCTTATTGCTCGTGCTTTTTTTCTTTTGTGTTACACTAACAGGCATATGCAGCACTTAGAGTGGGCGTAGTGTGCCTCCTGCACAATATACACCTGAAGCTAGCCCTTATTGCTGTGTTTTTCTGTTGTGTAACCCAGGCAGGCATCTGCAGCACTTACAGCAGGCGTAGTGTGCCTCCTGCACAATATACAACTGAAGATAGCCCTTATTGCTGTGTTTTCCTGTTGTGTAACACAGGCAGGCATCTGCAGCACTTACAGTGGGCGTAGTGTGCCTCCTGCACAGTATACACCTGAAGCTACCCCTTATTGCTGGTGTTTTTTTTTCTTTTGTGTTACACTAACAGGCATCTGCAGCACTTACAGTGGGTGTAGTGTGCCTCCTGCACAATATACACCTGAAGCTACCCCTTATTGCTGTGTTTTCCTGTTGTGTAACACAGGCAGGCATCTGCAGCACTTACAGCGGGCGTAGTGTGCCTCCTGCACAATATACACCTGAAGCTAGCCCTTATTGCTGTGTTTTCCTGTTGTGTAACACAGGCAGGCATCCGCAGCACTTACAGCGGGCGTAGTGTGCCTCCTGCACAATATACACCAGAAGCTAGCCCTTATTGTTGTGTTTTCCTGTTGTGTAACACAGGCAGGCATCTGCAGCACTTACAGCGGGCGTAGTGTGCCTCCTGCACAGTATACACCTGAAGATAGCCCTTATTGCTGTGTTTTCCTGTTATGTAACACAGGCAGGCATCTGCAGCACTTACAGCGGGCGTAGTGTGCCTCCTGCACAATATACACCTGAAGCTAGCCCTTATTGCTGTGTTTTCCTGTTGTGTAACACAGGCAGACATCTGCAGCACTTACAGCGGGCGTAGTGTGCCTCCTGCACAATATACACCTGAAGCTAGCCCTTATTGCTGTGTTTTCCTGTTGTGTAACACAGGCAGGCATCTGCAGCACTTACAGTGGGCGTATTGTGCCTCCTGCACAGTATACACCTGAAGCTTCCCCTTATTGCTCGTGCTTTTTTTCTTTTGTGTTACACTAACAGGCATATGCAGCACTTAGAGTGGGCGTAGTGTGCCTCCTGCACAATATACACCTGAAGCTAGCCCTTATTGCTGTGTTTTTCTGTTGTGTAACACAGGCAGGCATCTGCAGCACTTACAGCGGGCGTAGTGTGCCTCCTGCACATTATACACATGAAGCTAGCCCTTATTGTTGTGTTTTCCTGTTGTGTAACACAGGCAGGCATCTGCAGCACTTACAGTGGGCGTAGTGTGCCTCCTGCACAGTATACACCTGAAGCTACCCCCTATTGATTGTGGTTTTTTTTCTTTTGTGTTACACTAACAGGCATCTGCCGCACTTACAGTGGGCGTAGTGTGCCTCCTGCACAATATACACCTGAAGCTAGCCCTTATTGCTGGTGATTTTTTCTTTTGTGTTACACTAACAGGCATCTGCAGCACTTACAGTGGGCGTAGTGTGCCTCCTGCACAATATACACCTGAAGCTACCCCTTATTGCTGGTGATTTTTTCTTTTGTGTTACACTAACAGGCGTCTGCAGCACTTAGAGTGGGCGTAGTGTGCCTCCTGCACAATATACACCTGAAGCTAGCCCTTATTGCTGTGTTTTCCTGTTGTGTAACACAGGCAGGCATCCGCAGCACTTACAGCGGGCGTAGTGTGCCTCCTGCACAATATACACCTGAAGCTAGCCCTTATTGCTGTGTTTTCCTGTTGTATAACACAGGCAGGCATCTGCAGCACTTACAGCGGGCGTAGTGTGCCTCCTGCACAATATACACCTGAAGCTAGCCCTTATTGCTGTGTTTTCCTGTTGTGTAACACAGGCAGGCATCTGCAGCACTTACAGCGGGCGTATTGTGCCTCCTGCACAGTATACACCTGAAGCTTCCCCTTATTGCTCGTGCTTTTTTTCTTTTGTGTTACACTAACTGGCATCTGCAGCACTTAGAGTGGGCGTAGTGTGCCTCCTGCACAATATACACCTGAAGCTAGCCCTTATTGCTGTGTTTTTCTGTTGTGTAACACAGGCAGGCATCTGCAGCACTTACAGCAGGCGTAGTGTGCCTCCTGCACAATATACACCTGAAGATAGCCCTTATTGCTGTGTTTTCCTGTTGTGTAACACAGGCAGGCATCTGCAGCACTTACAGCGGGCGTAGTGTGCCTCCTGCCCAGTATACACCTGAAGCTACCCCTTATTGCTGGTGATTTTTTTTCTTTTGTGTTACACTAACAGGCATCTGCAGCACTTAGAGTGGGCGTAGTGTGCCTCCTGCACAATATACACCTGAAGCTAGCCCTTATTGCTGTGTTTTCCTATTGTGTAACACAGGCAGGCATCCGCAGCACTTACAGCGGGCGTAGTGTGCCTCCTGCACAATATACACCAGAAGCTAGCCCTTATTGTTGTGTTTTCCTGTTGTGTAACACAGGCAGGCATCTGCAGCACTTACAGCAGGCGTAGTGTGCCTCCTGCACAATATACACCTGAAGATAGCCCTTATTGCTGTGTTTTCCTGTTGTATAACACAGGCAGGCATCTGCAGCACTTACAGCGGGCGTAGTGTGCCTCCTGCACAGTATACACCTGAAGCTACCCCTTATTGCTGGTGTTTTTTTCTTTTGTGTTACACTAACAGGCATCTGCAGCACTTAGAGTGAACGTAGTGTGCCTCCTGCACAATATACACCTTGAAGCTAGCCCTTATTGCTGTATTTTCCTGTAGTGTAACACAGGCAGGCATCTGCAGCACTTACAGCGGGCGTAGTGTGCCTCCTGCACAATATACACCTGAAGATAGCCCTTATTGCTGTGTTTTCCTGTTGTGTAACACAGGCAGGCATCTGCAGCACTTACAGCGGGCGTAGTGTGCCTCCTGCACAGTATACACCTGAAGCTACCCCTTATTGCTGGTGGTTTTTTTCTTTTGTGTTACACTAACAGGCATCTCCAGCACTTAGAGTGGGGGTGTATTGTGCCTCCTGCACAATATACACCTGAAGCTAGACCTTATTGCTGTGTTTTCCTGTTGTGTAACACAGGCAGGCATCTGCAGCACTTAAAGCGGGCGTAGTGTGCCTCCTGCACAATATACACCTGAAGCTAGCCCTTATTGCTGTATTTTCCTGTAGTGTAACACAGGCAGGCATCTGCAGCACTTACAGCGGGCGTAGTGTGCCTCCTGCACAATATACACCTGAAGCTAGCCCTTATTGCTGTGTTTTCCTGTTGTGTAACACAGGCAGGCATCTGCAGCACTTACAGCGGGCGTAGTGTGCCTCCTGCACAATATACACCTGAAGCTAGCCCTTATTGCTGTGTTTTCCTGTTGTGTTACACAGGCAGGCATCTGCAGCACTTACAGTGGGCGTATTGTGCCTCCTGCACAGTATACACCTGAAGCTTCCCCTTATTGCTCGTGCTTTTTTTCTTTTGTGTTACACTAACAGGCATCTGCAGCACTTAGAGTGGGTGTAGTGTGCCTCCTGCACAATATACACCTGAAGCTAGCCCTTATTGCTGTGTTTTTCTGTTGTGTAACACAGGCAGGCATCTGCAGCACTTACAGCAGGCGTAGTGTGCCTCCTGTACAATATACACCTGAAGCTAGCCCTTATTGCTGTGTTTTCCTGTTGTGTAACACAGGCAGGCATCTGCAGCACTTACAGCGGGCATATTGTGCCTCATGTACAGTATACACCTGAAGCTTCCCCTTATTGCTCGTGCTTTTTTTCTTTTGTGTTACACTAACAGGCATATGCAGCACTTAGAGTGGGCGTAGTGTGCCTCCTGCACAATATACACCTGAAGCTAGCCCTTATTGCTGTGTTTTTCTGTTGTGTAACCCAGGCAGGCATCTGCAGCACTTACAGCAGGCGTAGTGTGCCTCCTGCACAATATACAACTGAAGATAGCCCTTATTGCTGTGTTTTCCTGTTGTGTAACACAGGCAGGCATCTGCAGCACTTACAGTGGGCGTAGTGTGCCTCCTGCACAGTATACACCTGAAGCTACCCCTTATTGCTGGTGGGTTTTTTTCTTTTGTGTTACACTAACAGGCATCTGCAGCACTTACAGTGGGTGTAGTGTGCCTCCTGCACAATATACACCTGAAGCTACCCCTTATTGCTGTGTTTTCCTGTTGTGTAACACAGGCAGGCATCTGCAGCACTTACAGCGGGCGTAGTGTGCCTCCTGCACAATATACACCTGAAGCTAGCCCTTATTGCTGTGTTTTCCTGTTGTGTAACACAGGCAGGCATCCGCAGCACTTACAGCGGGCGTAGTGTGCCTCCTGCACAATATACACCAGAAGCTAGCCCTTATTGTTGTGTTTTCCTGTTGTGTAACACAGGCAGGCATCTGCAGCACTTACAGCGGGCGTAGTGTGCCTCCTGCACAGTATACACCTGAAGCTACCCCTTATTGCTCGTGGTTTTTTTCTTTTGTGTTACACTAACAGGCATCTGCAGTACTTACAGTGGGCGTAGTGTGCCTCCTGCACAATATACACCTGAAGCTAGCCCTTATTGCTGTGTTTTCCTGTTGTGTAACACAGGCAGGCATCTGCAGCACTTACAGCGGGCGTAGTGTGCCTCCTGCACAATATACACCTGAAGCTAGCCCTTATTGCTGTGTTTTCCTGTTGTGTAACACAGGCAGACATCTGCAGCACTTACAGCGGGCGTAGTGTGCCTCCTGCACAATATACACCAGAAGCTAGCCCTTATTGCTGTGTTTTCCTGTTGTGTAACACAGGCAGGCATCTGCAGCACTTACAGTGGGCGTATTGTGCCTCCTGCACAGTATACACCTGAAGCTTCCCCTTATTGCTCGTGCTTTTTTTCTTTTGTGTTACACTAACAGGCATATGCAGCACTTACAGCAGGCGTAGTGTGCCTCCTGCACAATATACACCTGAAGATAACCCTTATTGCTGTGTTTTCCTGTTGTGTAACACAGGCAGGCATCTGCAGCACTTACAGCGGGCGTAGTGTGCCTCCTGCACAATATACACCTGAAGCTAGCCCTTATTGCTGTGTTTTCCTGTTGTGTAACACAGGCAGGCATCTGCAGCACTTACAGCGGGCATATTGTGCCTCATGTACAGTATACACCTGAAGCTTCCCCTTATTGCTCGTGCTTTTTTTCTTTTGTGTTACACTAACAGGCATATGCAGCACTTAGAGTGGGCGTAGTGTGCCTCCTGCACAATATACACCTGAAGCTAGCCCTTATTGCTGTGTTTTTCTATTGTGTAACACAGGCAGGCATCTGCAGCACTTACAGTGGGCGTAGTGTGCCTCCTGCACAGTATACACCTGAAGCTACCCCTTATTGCTGGTGGTTTTTTTCTTTTGTGTTACACTAACAGGCATCTGCAGCACTTAGAGTGGGGGCGTATTGTGCCTCCTGCACAGTATACACCTGAAGCTACCCCTTATTGCTCATGATTTTTATCTTTTGTGTTACACTAACAGGCATCTGCAGCACTTACAGTGGGTGTAGTGTGCCTCCTGCACAATATACACCTGAAGCTAGCCCTTATTGCTGTGTTTTCCTGTTGTGTAACACAGGCAGGCATCTGCAGCACTTACAGCGGGCGTAGTGTGCCTCCTGCACAATATACACCTGAAGCTAGCCCTTATTGCTATGTTTTCCTGTTGTGTAACACAGGCAGGCATCTGCAGCACTTACAGCAGGCGTAGTGTGCCTCCTGCACAATATACACCTGAAGCTACCCCTTATTGCTTGTGGTTTTTATCTTTTGTGTTACACTAACAGGCATCTCCAGCACTTACAGTGGGCGTAGTGTGCCTCCTGCACAATATACACCTGAAGCTAGCCCTTATTGCTGTATTTTCCTGTAGTGTAACACAGGCAGGCATCTGCAGCACTTACAGCGGGCGTAGTGTGCCTCCTGCACAATATACACCTGAAGCTAGCCCTTATTGCTGTGTTTTCCTGTTGTGTAACACAGGCAGGCATCTGCAGCACTTACAGCGGGCGTAGTGTGCCTCCTGCACAATATACACCTGAAGCTAGCCCTTATTGCTGTGTTTTCCTGTTGTGTAACACAGGCAGGCATCTGCAGCACTTACAGCGGGCGTAGTGTGCCTCCTGCACAATATACACCTGAAGCTAGCCCTTATTGCTATGTTTTCCTGTTGTGTAACACAGGCAGGCATCTGCAGCACTTACAGCAGGCGTAGTGTGCCTCCTGCACAATATACACCTGAAGCTACCCCTTATTGCTTGTGGTTTTTATCTTTTGTGTTACACTAACAGGCATCTCCAGCACTTACAGTGGGCGTAGTGTGCCTCCTGCACAATATACACCTGAAGCTAGCCCTTATTGCTGTATTTTCCTGTAGTGTAACACAGGCAGGCATCTGCAGCACTTACAGCGGGCGTAGTGTGCCTCCTGCACAATATACACCTGAAGCTAGCCCTTATTGCTGTGTTTTCCTGTTGTGTAACACAGGCAGGCATCTGCAGCACTTACAGCGGGCCTAGTGTGCCTCCTGCACAATATACACCTGAAGCTAGCCCTTATTGTTGCGTTTTCCTGTTGTGTAACACAGGCAGGCATCTGCAGCACTTACAGCGGGCGTAGTGTGCCTTCTGCACAATATACACCTGAAGCTAGCCCTTATTGCTGTATTTTCCTGTAGTGTAACACAGGCAGGCATCTGCAGCACTTACAGTGGGCGTAGTGTGCCTCCTGCACAATATACACCTGAAGCTAGCCCTTATTGCTGTGTTTTCCTGTTGTGTAACACAGGCAGGCATCTGCAGCACTTACAGCGGGTGTAGTGTGCCTCCTGCACAATATACACCTGAAGCTAGCCCTTATTGCTGTGTTTTCCTGTTGTGTAACACAGGCAGGCATCTGCAGCACTTACAGCGGGCGTATTGTGCCTCCTGCACAGTATACACCTGAAGCTTCCCCTTATTGCTCGTGCTTTGTTTCTTTTGTGTTACACTAACAGGCATCTGCAGCACTTAGAGTGGGCGTAGTGTGCCTCCTGCACAATATACACCTGAAGCTAGCCCTTATTGCTGTGTTTTTCTGTTGTGTAACACAGGCAGGCATCTGCAGCACTTACAGTGGGCGTAGTGTGCCTCCTGCACAATATACACCTGAAGCTAGCCCTTATTGCTGTGTTGTTCTACAGGCAGGCATCTGCAGCACTTACAGCAGGCGTAGTGTGCCTCCTGCACAATATACACCTGAAGCTAGCCCTTATTGCTGTGTTTTCCTGTTGTGTAACACAGGCAGGCATCTGCAGCACTTACAGTGGGCGTAGTGTGCCTCCTGCACAGTATACACCTGAAGCTACCCCTTATTGCTGGTGGTTTTTTTTCTTTTGTGTTACACTAACAGGCATCTGCAGCACTTACAGTGGGTGTAGTGTGCCTCCTGCACAATATACACCTGAAGCTACCCCTTATTGCTGTGTTTTCCTGTTGTGTAACACAGGCAGGCATCTGCAGCACTTACAGCGGGCGTAGTGTGCCTCCTGCACAATATACACCTGAAGCTAGCCCTTATTGCTGTGTTTTCCTATTGTGTAACACAGGCAGGCATCCGCAGCACTTACAGCGGGCGTAGTGTGCCTCCTGCACAATATACACCAGAAGCTAGCCCTTATTGTTGTGTTTTCCTGTTGTGTAACACAGGCAGGCATCTGCAGCACTTACAGCAGGCGTAGTGTGCCTCCTGCACAATATACACCTGAAGATAGCCCTTATTGCTGTGTTTTCCTGTTGTATAACACAGGCAGGCATCTGCAGCACTTACAGCGGGCGTAGTGTGCCTCCTGCACAGTATACACCTGAAGCTACCCCTTATTGCTGGTGTTTTTTTCTTTTGTGTTACACTAACAGGCATCTGCAGCACTTAGAGTGAACGTAGTGTGCCTCCTGCACAATATACACCTTGAAGCTAGCCCTTATTGCTGTATTTTCCTGTAGTGTAACACAGGCAGGCATCTGCAGCACTTACAGCGGGCGTAGTGTGCCTCCTGCACAATATACACCTGAAGATAGCCCTTATTGCTGTGTTTTCCTGTTGTGTAACACAGGCAGGCATCTGCAGCACTTACAGCGGGCGTAGTGTGCCTCCTGCACAGTATACACCTGAAGCTACCCCTTATTGCTGGTGGTTTTTTTCTTTTGTGTTACACTAACAGGCATCTCCAGCACTTAGAGTGGGGGTGTATTGTGCCTCCTGCACAATATACACCTGAAGCTAGACCTTATTGCTGTGTTTTCCTGTTGTGTAACACAGGCAGGCATCTGCAGCACTTAAAGCGGGCGTAGTGTGCCTCCTGCACAATATACACCTGAAGCTAGCCCTTATTGCTGTATTTTCCTGTAGTGTAACACAGGCAGGCATCTGCAGCACTTACAGCGGGCGTAGTGTGCCTCCTGCACAATATACACCTGAAGCTAGCCCTTATTGCTGTGTTTTCCTGTTGTGTAACACAGGCAGGCATCTGCAGCACTTACAGCGGGCGTAGTGTGCCTCCTGCACAATATACACCTGAAGCTAGCCCTTATTGCTGTGTTTTCCTGTTGTGTTACACAGGCAGGCATCTGCAGCACTTACAGTGGGCGTATTGTGCCTCCTGCACAGTATACACCTGAAGCTTCCCCTTATTGCTCGTGCTTTTTTTCTTTTGTGTTACACTAACAGGCATCTGCAGCACTTAGAGTGGGTGTAGTGTGCCTCCTGCACAATATACACCTGAAGCTAGCCCTTATTGCTGTGTTTTTCTGTTGTGTAACACAGGCAGGCATCTGCAGCACTTACAGCAGGCGTAGTGTGCCTCCTGTACAATATACACCTGAAGCTAGCCCTTATTGCTGTGTTTTCCTGTTGTGTAACACAGGCAGGCATCTGCAGCACTTACAGCGGGCATATTGTGCCTCATGTACAGTATACACCTGAAGCTTCCCCTTATTGCTCGTGCTTTTTTTCTTTTGTGTTACACTAACAGGCATATGCAGCACTTAGAGTGGGCGTAGTGTGCCTCCTGCACAATATACACCTGAAGCTAGCCCTTATTGCTGTGTTTTTCTGTTGTGTAACCCAGGCAGGCATCTGCAGCACTTACAGCAGGCGTAGTGTGCCTCCTGCACAATATACAACTGAAGATAGCCCTTATTGCTGTGTTTTCCTGTTGTGTAACACAGGCAGGCATCTGCAGCACTTACAGTGGGCGTAGTGTGCCTCCTGCACAGTATACACCTGAAGCTACCCCTTATTGCTGGTGGGTTTTTTTCTTTTGTGTTACACTAACAGGCATCTGCAGCACTTACAGTGGGTGTAGTGTGCCTCCTGCACAATATACACCTGAAGCTACCCCTTATTGCTGTGTTTTCCTGTTGTGTAACACAGGCAGGCATCTGCAGCACTTACAGCGGGCGTAGTGTGCCTCCTGCACAATATACACCTGAAGCTAGCCCTTATTGCTGTGTTTTCCTGTTGTGTAACACAGGCAGGCATCCGCAGCACTTACAGCGGGCGTAGTGTGCCTCCTGCACAATATACACCAGAAGCTAGCCCTTATTGTTGTGTTTTCCTGTTGTGTAACACAGGCAGGCATCTGCAGCACTTACAGCGGGCGTAGTGTGCCTCCTGCACAGTATACACCTGAAGCTACCCCTTATTGCTCGTGGTTTTTTTCTTTTGTGTTACACTAACAGGCATCTGCAGTACTTACAGTGGGCGTAGTGTGCCTCCTGCACAATATACACCTGAAGCTAGCCCTTATTGCTGTGTTTTCCTGTTGTGTAACACAGGCAGGCATCTGCAGCACTTACAGCGGGCGTAGTGTGCCTCCTGCACAATATACACCTGAAGCTAGCCCTTATTGCTGTGTTTTCCTGTTGTGTAACACAGGCAGACATCTGCAGCACTTACAGCGGGCGTAGTGTGCCTCCTGCACAATATACACCAGAAGCTAGCCCTTATTGCTGTGTTTTCCTGTTGTGTAACACAGGCAGGCATCTGCAGCACTTACAGTGGGCGTATTGTGCCTCCTGCACAGTATACACCTGAAGCTTCCCCTTATTGCTCGTGCTTTTTTTCTTTTGTGTTACACTAACAGGCATATGCAGCACTTACAGCAGGCGTAGTGTGCCTCCTGCACAATATACACCTGAAGATAACCCTTATTGCTGTGTTTTCCTGTTGTGTAACACAGGCAGGCATCTGCAGCACTTACAGCGGGCGTAGTGTGCCTCCTGCACAATATACACCTGAAGCTAGCCCTTATTGCTGTGTTTTCCTGTTGTGTAACACAGGCAGGCATCTGCAGCACTTACAGCGGGCATATTGTGCCTCATGTACAGTATACACCTGAAGCTTCCCCTTATTGCTCGTGCTTTTTTTCTTTTGTGTTACACTAACAGGCATATGCAGCACTTAGAGTGGGCGTAGTGTGCCTCCTGCACAATATACACCTGAAGCTAGCCCTTATTGCTGTGTTTTTCTATTGTGTAACACAGGCAGGCATCTGCAGCACTTACAGTGGGCGTAGTGTGCCTCCTGCACAGTATACACCTGAAGCTACCCCTTATTGCTGGTGGTTTTTTTCTTTTGTGTTACACTAACAGGCATCTGCAGCACTTAGAGTGGGGGCGTATTGTGCCTCCTGCACAGTATACACCTGAAGCTACCCCTTATTGCTCATGATTTTTATCTTTTGTGTTACACTAACAGGCATCTGCAGCACTTACAGTGGGTGTAGTGTGCCTCCTGCACAATATACACCTGAAGCTAGCCCTTATTGCTGTGTTTTCCTGTTGTGTAACACAGGCAGGCATCTGCAGCACTTACAGCGGGCGTAGTGTGCCTCCTGCACAATATACACCTGAAGCTAGCCCTTATTGCTATGTTTTCCTGTTGTGTAACACAGGCAGGCATCTGCAGCACTTACAGCAGGCGTAGTGTGCCTCCTGCACAATATACACCTGAAGCTACCCCTTATTGCTTGTGGTTTTTATCTTTTGTGTTACACTAACAGGCATCTCCAGCACTTACAGTGGGCGTAGTGTGCCTCCTGCACAATATACACCTGAAGCTAGCCCTTATTGCTGTATTTTCCTGTAGTGTAACACAGGCAGGCATCTGCAGCACTTACAGCGGGCGTAGTGTGCCTCCTGCACAATATACACCTGAAGCTAGCCCTTATTGCTGTGTTTTCCTGTTGTGTAACACAGGCAGGCATCTGCAGCACTTACAGCGGGCGTAGTGTGCCTCCTGCACAATATACACCTGAAGCTAGCCCTTATTGCTGTGTTTTCCTGTTGTGTAACACAGGCAGGCATCTGCAGCACTTACAGCGGGCGTAGTGTGCCTCCTGCACAATATACACCTGAAGCTAGCCCTTATTGCTATGTTTTCCTGTTGTGTAACACAGGCAGGCATCTGCAGCACTTACAGCAGGCGTAGTGTGCCTCCTGCACAATATACACCTGAAGCTACCCCTTATTGCTTGTGGTTTTTATCTTTTGTGTTACACTAACAGGCATCTCCAGCACTTACAGTGGGCGTAGTGTGCCTCCTGCACAATATACACCTGAAGCTAGCCCTTATTGCTGTATTTTCCTGTAGTGTAACACAGGCAGGCATCTGCAGCACTTACAGCGGGCGTAGTGTGCCTCCTGCACAATATACACCTGAAGCTAGCCCTTATTGCTGTGTTTTCCTGTTGTGTAACACAGGCAGGCATCTGCAGCACTTACAGCGGGCCTAGTGTGCCTCCTGCACAATATACACCTGAAGCTAGCCCTTATTGTTGCGTTTTCCTGTTGTGTAACACAGGCAGGCATCTGCAGCACTTACAGCGGGCGTAGTGTGCCTTCTGCACAATATACACCTGAAGCTAGCCCTTATTGCTGTATTTTCCTGTAGTGTAACACAGGCAGGCATCTGCAGCACTTACAGTGGGCGTAGTGTGCCTCCTGCACAATATACACCTGAAGCTAGCCCTTATTGCTGTGTTTTCCTGTTGTGTAACACAGGCAGGCATCTGCAGCACTTACAGCGGGTGTAGTGTGCCTCCTGCACAATATACACCTGAAGCTAGCCCTTATTGCTGTGTTTTCCTGTTGTGTAACACAGGCAGGCATCTGCAGCACTTACAGCGGGCGTATTGTGCCTCCTGCACAGTATACACCTGAAGCTTCCCCTTATTGCTCGTGCTTTGTTTCTTTTGTGTTACACTAACAGGCATCTGCAGCACTTAGAGTGGGCGTAGTGTGCCTCCTGCACAATATACACCTGAAGCTAGCCCTTATTGCTGTGTTTTTCTGTTGTGTAACACAGGCAGGCATCTGCAGCACTTACAGTGGGCGTAGTGTGCCTCCTGCACAATATACACCTGAAGCTAGCCCTTATTGCTGTGTTGTTCTACAGGCAGGCATCTGCAGCACTTACAGCAGGCGTAGTGTGCCTCCTGCACAATATACACCTGAAGCTAGCCCTTATTGCTGTGTTTTCCTGTTGTGTAACACAGGCAGGCATCTGCAGCACTTACAGTGGGCGTAGTGTGCCTCCTGCACAGTATACACCTGAAGCTACCCCTTATTGCTGGTGGTTTTTTTTCTTTTGTGTTACACTAACAGGCATCTGCAGCACTTACAGTGGGTGTAGTGTGCCTCCTGCACAATATACACCTGAAGCTACCCCTTATTGCTGTGTTTTCCTGTTGTGTAACACAGGCAGGCATCTGCAGCACTTACAGCGGGCGTAGTGTGCCTCCTGCACAATATACACCTGAAGCTAGCCCTTATTGCTGTGTTTTCCTGTTGTGTAACACAGGCAGGCATCCGCAGCACTTACAGCGGGCGTAGTGTGCCTCCTGCACAATATACACCAGAAGCTAGCCCTTATTGTTGTGTTTTCCTGATGTGTAACACAGGCAGGCATCTGCAGCACTTACAGCGGGCGTAGTGTGCCTCCTGCACAGTATACACCTGAAGCTACCCCTTATTGCTCGTGGTTTTTTTCTTTTGTGTTACACTAACAGGCATCTGCAGTACTTACAGTGGGCGTAGTGTGCCTCCTGCACAATATACACCTGAAGCTAGCCCTTATTGCTGTGTTTTCCTGTTGTGTAACACAGGCAGGCATCTGCAGCACTTACAGCGGGCGTAGTGTGCCTCCTGCACAATATACACCTGAAGCTAGCCCTTATTGCTGTGTTTTCCTGTTGTGTAACACAGGCAGGCATCTGCAGCACTTACAGCAGGCGTAGTGTGCCTCCTGCACAATATACACCTGAAGATAGCCCTTATTGCTGTGTTTTCCTGTTGTGTAACATAGGCAGGCATCTGCAGCACTTACAGTGGGCGTATTGTGCCTCCTGCACAGTATACACCTGAAGCTTCCCCTTATTGCTCATGCTTTTTTTCTTTTGTGTTACACTAACAGGCATCTGCAGCACTTAGAGTGGGTGTAGTGTGCCTCCTGCACAATATACACCTGAAGCTTGCCCTTATTGCTGTGTTTTTCTGTTGTGTAACACAGGCAGGCATCTGCAGCACTTACAGCAGGCGTAGTGTGCCTCCTGCACAATATACACATGAAGATAACCCTTATTGCTGTGTTTTCCTGTTGTGTAACACAGGCAGGCATCTGCAGCACTTACAGCGGGCGTAGTGTGCCTCCTGCACAATATACACCTGAAGCTAGCCCTTATTGCTGTGTTTTCCTGTTGTGTAACACAGGCAGGCATCTGCAGCACTTACAGCGTGCATATTGTGCCTCATGTACAGTATACACCTGAAGCTTCCCCTTATTGCTCGTGCTTTTTTTCTTTTGTGTTACACTAACAGGCATATGCAGCACTTAGAGTGGGCGTAGTGTGCCTCCTGCACAATATACACCTGAAGCTAGCCCTTATTGCTGTGTTTTTCTATTGTGTAACACAGGCAGGCATCTGCAGCACTTACAGCAGGCGTAGTGTGCCTCCTGCACAATATACAACTGAAGATAGCCCTTATTGCTGTGTTTTCCTGTTGTGTAACACAGGCAGGCATCTGCAGCACTTACAGTGGGCGTAGTGTGCCTCCTGCACAGTATACACCTGAAGATACCCCTTATTGCTGGTGGTTTTTTTCTTTTGTGTTACACTAACAGGCATCTGCAGCACTTAGAGTGGGGGCGTATTGTGCCTCCTGCACAGTATACACCTGAAGCTACCCCTTATTGCTCATGATTTTTATCTTTTGTGTTACACTAACAGGCATCTGCAGCACTTACAGCGGGCATAGTGTGCCTCCTGCACAGTATACACCTGAAGCTTCCCCTTATTGCTCATGCTTTTTTTCTTTTGTGTTACACTAACAGGCATATGCAGCACTTAGAGTGGGCGTAGTGTGCCTCCTGCACAATATACACCTGAAGCTAGCCCTTATTGCTGTGTTTTTCTGTTGTGTAACACAGGCAGGCATCTGCAGCACTTACAGCAGGCGTAGTGTGCCTCCTGCACAATATACACCTGAAGATTGCCCTTATTGCTGTGTTTTCCTGTTGTGTAGCACAGGCAGGCATCTGCAGCACTTATAGCGGGCGTAGTGTGCCTCCTGCACAGTATACACCTGAAGCTACCCCTTATTGCTGGTGTTTTTTTTCTTTTGTGTTCCACTAACAGGCATATGCAGCACTTAGAGTGGGCGTAGTGTGCCTCCTGCACAATATACACCTGAAGCTAGCCCTTATTGTTGCGTTTTCCTGTTGTGTAACACAGGCAGGCATCTGCAGCACTTACAGCAGGCGTAGTGTGCCTCCTGCACAATATACACCTGAAGCTACCCCTTATTGCTTGTGGTTTTTTTCTTTTGTGTTACACTAACAGGCATCTCCAGCACTTACAGTGGGCGTAGTGTGCCTCCTGCACAATATACACCTGAAGCTAGCCCTTATTGCTGTATTTTCCTGTAGTGTAACACAGGCAGGCATCTGCAGCACTTACAGCGGGCGTAGTGTGCCTCCTGCACAATATACACCTGAAGCTAGCCCTTATTGCTGTGTTTTCCTGTTGTGTAACAAAGGCAGGCATCTGCAGCACTTACAGCGGGCGTAGTGTGCCTCCTGCACAATACACACCTGAAGCTAGCCCTTATTGTTGCGTTTTCCTGTTGTGTAACACAGGCAGGCATCTGCAGCACTTACAGCGGGCGTAGTGTGCCTCCTGCACAATATACACCTGAAGCTACCCCTTTTGCTCGTGTTTTTTTTTCTTTTGTGTTACACTAACAGGCATCTCCAGCACTTACAGTGGGCGTAGTGTGCCTCCTGCACAATATACACCTGAAGCTAGCCCTTATTGCTGTATTTTCCTGTAGTGTAACACAGGCAGGCATCTGCAGCACTTACAGTGGGTGTAGTGTGCCTCCTGCACAATATACACCTGAAGCTAGCCCTTATTGCTGTGTTTTCCTGTTGTGTAACACAGGCAGGCATCTGCAGCACTTACAGCGGGTGTAGTGTGGCTCCTGCACAATATACACCTGAAGCTAGCCCTTATTGCTGTGTTTTCCTGTTGTGTAACACAGGCAGGCATCTGCAGCACTTACAGCGGGCGTATTGTGCCTCCTGCACAGTATACACCTGAAGCTTCCCCTTATTGCTCGTGCTTTTTTTCTTTTGTGTTACACTAACAGGCATCTGCAGCACTTAGAGTGGGCGTAGTGTGCCTCCTGCACAATATACACCTGAAGCTAGCCCTTATTGCTGTGTTTTTCTGTTGTGTAACACAGGCAGGCATCTGCAGCACTTACAGTGGGCGTAGTGTGCCTCCTGCACAATATACACCTGAAGCTAGCCCTTATTGCTGTGTTTTTCTACAGGCAGGCATCTGCAGCACTTACAGCAGGCGTAGTGTGCCTCCTGCACAATATACACCTGAAGCTAGCCCTTATTGCTGTGTTTTCCTGTTGTGTAACACAGGCAGGCATCTGCAGCACTTACAGCGGGCGTATTGTGCCTCCTGCACAGTATACACCTGAAGCTTCCCCTTATTGCTTGTGCTTTTTTTCTTTTGTGTTACACTAACAGGCATATGCAGCACTTAGAGTGGGCGTAGTGTGCCTCCTGCACAATATACAACTGAAGATAGCCCGTATTGCTGTGTTTTCCTGTTGTGTAACACAGGCAGGCATCTGCAGCACTTACAGCGGGCGTAGTGTGCCTCCTGCACAATATACACCTGAAGCTAGCCCTTATTGTTGCGTTTTCCTGTTGTGTAACACAGGCAGGCATCTGCAGCACTTACAGCGGGCGTAGTGTGCCTCCTGCACAGTATACACCTGAAGCTACCCCTTATTGCTCGTGGTTTTTTCTTTTGTGTTACACTAACAGGCATCTGCAGCACTTACAGTGGGCGTAGTGTGCCTCCTACACAATATACACCTGAAGCTAGCCCTTATTGCTGTATTTTCCTGTAGTGTAACACAGGCAGGCATCTGCAGCACTTACAGCGGGCGTAGTGTGCCTCCTGCACAATATACACCTGAAGCTAGCCCTTATTGCTGTGTTTTCCTGTTGTGTAACACAGGCAGGCATCTGTAGCACTTACAGCGGGCGTAGTGTGCCTCCTGCACAATATACAGCTGAAGCTAGCCCTTATTGCTGTGTTTTCCTGTTGTGTAACACAGGCAGGCATCTGCAGCACTTACAGCGGGCGTATTGTGCCTCCTGCACAGTATACACCTGAAGCTTCCCCTTATTGCTCGTGTTTTTTTTCTTTTGTGTTACACTAACAGGCATCTGCAGCACTTAGAGTGGGCGTAGTGTGCCTCCTGCACAATATACACCTGAAGCTAGCCCTTATTGCTGTGTTTTTCTGTTGTGTAACACAGGCATCTGCAGCACTTACAGCAGGCGTAGTGTGCCTCCTGCACAATATACCCCTGAAGATAGCCCTTATTGCTGTGTTTTCCTGTTGTGTAACACAGGCAGGCATCTGCAGCACTTACAGCGGGTGTAGTGTGCCTCCTGCACAGTATACACCTGAAGCTACCCCTTATTGCTGGTGTTTTTTTTCTTTTGTGTTACACTAACCGGCATCTGCAGCACTTAGAGTGGGCGTAGTGTGCCTCCTGCACAATATACACCTGAAGCTAGCCCTTATTGCTGTGTTTTCCTGTTGTGTAACACAGGCAGGCATCCGCAGCACTTACAGCGGGCGTAGTGTGCCTCCTGCACAATATACACCAGAAGCTAGCCCTTATTGTTGTGTTTTCCTGTTGTGTAACACAGGCAGGCATCTGCAGCACTTACAGCAGGCGTAGTGTGCCTCCTGCACAGTATACACCTGAAGCTACCCCTTATTGCTCGTGGTTTTTTTCTTTTGTGTTACACTAACAGGCATCTGCAGTACTTACAGTGGGTGTAGTGTGCCTCCTGCACAATATACACCTGAAGCTAGCCCTTATTGCTGTGTTTTCCTGTTGTGTAACACAGGCAGGCATCTGCAGCACTTACAGCGGGCGTAGTGTGCCTCCTGCACAATATACACCTGAAGCTAGCCCTTATTGCTGTGTTTTCCTGTTGTGTAACACAGGCAGGCATCTGCAGCACTTACAGTGGGCGTAGTGTGCCTCCTGCACAATATACACCTGAAGCTAGCCCTTATTGCTGTGTTTTCCTGTTGTGTAACACAGGCAGGCATCTGCAGCACTTACAGTGGGCGTATTGTGCCTCCTGCACAGAATACACCTGAAGCCTCCCCTTATTGCTCGTGCTTTTTTTCTTTTGTGTTACACTAACAGGCATATGCAGCACTTAGAGTGGGCGTAGTGTGCCTCCTGCACAATATACACCTGTAGCTAGCCCTTATTGCTGTGTTTTTCTGTTGTGTAACACAGGCAGGCATCTGCAGCACTTACAGCAGGCGTAGTGTGCCTCCTGCACAATATACACCTGAAGCTAGCCCTTATTGCTGTATTTTCCTGTAGTGTAACACAGGCAGGCATCTGCAGCACTTACAGTGGGCGTAGTGTGCCTCCTGCACAATATACACCTGAAGCTAGCCCTTATTGCTGTGTTTTCCTGTTGTGTAACACAGGCAGGCATCTGCAGCACTTACAGCGGGTGTAGTGTGCCTCCTGCACAATATACACCTGAAGCTAGCCCTTATTGCTGTGTTTTCCTGTTGTGTAACACAGGCAGGCATCTGCAGCACTTACAGCGGGCGTATTGTGCCTCCTGCACAGTATACACCTGAAGCTTCCCCTTATTGCTCGTGCTTTGTTTCTTTTGTGTTACACTAACAGGCATCTTCAGCACTTAGAGTGGGCGTAGTGTGCCTCCTGCACAATATACACCTGAAGCTAGCCCTTATTGCTGTGTTTTTCTGTTGTGTAACACAGGCAGGCATCTGCAGCACTTACAGTGGGCGTAGTGTGCCTCCTGCACAATATACACCTGAAGCTAGCCCTTATTGCTGTGTTGTTCTACAGGCAGGCATCTGCAGCACTTACAGCAGGCGTAGTGTGCCTCCTGCACAATATACACCTGAAGCTAGCCCTTATTGCTGTGTTTTCCTGTTGTGTAACACAGGCAGGCATCTGCAGCACTTACAGTGGGCGTAGTGTGCCTCCTGCACAGTATACACCTGAAGCTACCCCTTATTGCTGGTGGTTTTTTTTCTTTTGTGTTACACTAACAGGCATCTGCAGCACTTACAGTGGGTGTAGTGTGCCTCCTGCACAATATACACCTGAAGCTACCCCTTATTGCTGTGTTTTCCTGTTGTGTAACACAGGCAGGCATCTGCAGCACTTACAGCGGGCGTAGTGTGCCTCCTGCACAATATACACCTGAAGCTAGCCCTTATTGCTGTGTTTTCCTGTTGTGTAACACAGGCAGGCATCCGCAGCACTTACAGCGGGCGTAGTGTGCCTCCTGCACAATATACACCAGAAGCTAGCCCTTATTGTTGTGTTTTCCTGATGTGTAACACAGGCAGGCATCTGCAGCACTTACAGCGGGCGTAGTGTGCCTCCTGCACAGTATACACCTGAAGCTACCCCTTATTGCTCGTGGTTTTTTTCTTTTGTGTTACACTAACAGGCATCTGCAGTACTTACAGTGGGCGTAGTGTGCCTCCTGCACAATATACACCTGAAGCTAGCCCTTATTGCTGTGTTTTCCTGTTGTGTAACACAGGCAGGCATCTGCAGCACTTACAGCGGGCGTAGTGTGCCTCCTGCACAATATACACCTGAAGCTAGCCCTTATTGCTGTGTTTTCCTGTTGTGTAACACAGGCAGGCATCTGCAGCACTTACAGCAGGCGTAGTGTGCCTCCTGCACAATATACACCTGAAGATAGCCCTTATTGCTGTGTTTTCCTGTTGTGTAACACAGGCAGGCATCTGCAGCACTTACAGTGGGCGTATTGTGCCTCCTGCACAGTATACACCTGAAGCTTCCCCTTATTGCTCATGCTTTTTTTCTTTTGTGTTACACTAACAGGCATCTGCAGCACTTAGAGTGGGCGTAGTGTGCCTCCTGCACAATATACACCTGAAGCTTGCCCTTATTGCTGTGTTTTTCTGTTGTGTAACACAGGCAGGCATCTGCAGCACTTACAGCAGGCGTAGTGTGCCTCCTGCACAATATACACATGAAGATAACCCTTATTGCTGTGTTTTCCTGTTGTGTAACACAGGCAGGCATCTGCAGCACTTACAGCGGGCGTAGTGTGCCTCCTGCACAATATACACCTGAAGCTAGCCCTTATTGCTGTGTTTTCCTGTTGTGTAACACAGGCAGGCATCTGCAGCACTTACAGCGTGCATATTGTGCCTCATGTACAGTATACACCTGAAGCTTCCCCTTATTGCTCGTGCTTTTTTTCTTTTGTGTTACACTAACAGGCATATGCAGCACTTAGAGTGGGCGTAGTGTGCCTCCTGCACAATATACACCTGAAGCTAGCCCTTATTGCTGTGTTTTTCTATTGTGTAACACAGGCAGGCATCTGCAGCACTTACAGCAGGCGTAGTGTGCCTCCTGCACAATATACAACTGAAGATAGCCCTTATTGCTGTGTTTTCCTGTTGTGTAACACAGGCAGGCATCTGCAGCACTTACAGTGGGCGTAGTGTGCCTGCTGCACAGTATACACCTGAAGCTACCCCTTATTGCTGGTGGTTTTTTTCTTTTGTGTTACACTAACAGGCATCTGCAGCACTTAGAGTGGGGGCGTATTGTGCCTCCTGCACAGTATACACCTGAAGCTACCCCTTATTGCTCATGATTTTTATCTTTTGTGTTACACTAACAGGCATCTGCAGCACTTACAGCGGGCATAGTGTGCCTCCTGCACAGTATACACCTGAAGCTTCCCCTTATTGCTCGTGCTTTTTTTCTTTTGTGTTACACTAACAGGCATATGCAGCACTTAGAGTGGGCGTAGTGTGCCTCCTGCACAATATACACCTGAAGCTAGCCCTTATTGCTGTGTTTTTCTGTTGTGTAACACAGGCAGGCATCTGCAGCACTTACAGCAGGCGTAGTGTGCCTCCTGCACAATATACACCTGAAGATTGCCCTTATTGCTGTGTTTTCCTGTTGTGTAGCACAGGCAGGCATCTGCAGCACTTATAGCGGGCGTAGTGTGCCTCCTGCACAGTATACACCTGAAGCTACCCCTTATTGCTGGTGTTTTTTTTTCTTTTGTGTTCCACTAACAGGCATATGCAGCACTTAGAGTGGGCGTATTGTGCCTCCTGCACAATATACACCTGAAGCTAGCCCTTATTGTTGCGTTTTCCTGTTGTGTAACACAGGCAGGCATCTGCAGCACTTACAGCAGGCGTAGTGTGCCTCCTGCACAATATACACCTGAAGCTACCCCTTATTGCTTGTGGTTTTTTTCTTTTGTGTTACACTAACAGGCATCTCCAGCACTTACAGTGGGCGTAGTGTGCCTCCTGCACAATATACACCTGAAGCTAGCCCTTATTGCTGTATTTTCCTGTAGTGTAACACAGGCAGGCATCTGCAGCACTTACAGCGGGCGTAGTGTGCCTCCTGCACAATATACACCTGAAGCTAGCCCTTATTGCTGTGTTTTCCTGTTGTGTAACAAAGGCAGGCATCTGCAGCACTTACAGCGGGCGTAGTGTGCCTCCTGCACAATATACACCTGAAGCTAGCCCTTATTGTTGCGTTTTCCTGTTGTGTAACACAGGCAGGCATCTGCAGCACTTACAGCGGGCGTAGTGTGCCTCCTGCACAATATACACCTGAAGCTACCCCTTTTGCTCGTGTTTTTTTTTCTTTTGTGTTACACTAACAGGCATCTCCAGCACTTACAGTGGGCGTAGTGTGCCTCCTGCACAATATACACCTGAAGCTAGCCCTTATTGCTGTATTTTCCTGTAGTGTAACACAGGCAGGCATCTGCAGCACTTACAGTGGGTGTAGTGTGCCTCCTGCACAATATACACCTGAAGCTAGCCCTTATTGCTGTGTTTTCCTGTTGTGTAACACAGGCAGGCATCTGCAGCACTTACAGCGGGTGTAGTGTGGCTCCTGCACAATATACACCTGAAGCTAGCCCTTATTGCTGTGTTTTCCTGTTGTGTAACACAGGCAGGCATCTGCAGCACTTACAGCGGGCGTATTGTGCCTCCTGCACAGTATACACCTGAAGCTTCCCCTTATTGCTCGTGCTTTTTTTCTTTTGTGTTACACTAACAGGCATCTGCAGCACTTAGAGTGGGCGTAGTGTGCCTCCTGCACAATATACACCTGAAGCTAGCCCTTATTGCTGTGTTTTTCTGTTGTGTAACACAGGCAGGCATCTGCAGCACTTACAGTGGGCGTAGTGTGCCTCCTGCACAATATACACCTGAAGCTAGCCCTTATTGCTGTGTTTTTCTACAGGCAGGCATCTGCAGCACTTACAGCAGGCGTAGTGTGCCTCCTGCACAATATACACCTGAAGCTAGCCCTTATTGCTGTGTTTTCCTGTTGTGTAACACAGGCAGGCATCTGCAGCACTTACAGCGGGCATATTGTGCCTCCTGCACAGTATACACCTGAAGCTTCCCCTTATTGCTTGTGCTTTTTTTCTTTTGTGTTACACTAACAGGCATATGCAGCACTTAGAGTGGGCGTAGTGTGCCTCCTGCACAATATACAACTGAAGATAGCCCTTATTGCTGTGTTTTCCTGTTGTGTAACACAGGCAGGCATCTGCAGCACTTACAGCGGGCGTAGTGTGCCTCCTGCACAATATACACCTGAAGCTAGCCCTTATTGTTGCGTTTTCCTGTTGTGTAACACAGGCAGGCATCTGCAGCACTTACAGCGGGCGTAGTGTGCCTCCTGCACAGTATACACCTGAAGCTACCCCTTATTGCTCGTGGTTTTTTCTTTTGTGTTACACTAACAGGCATCTGCAGCACTTACAGTGGGCGTAGTGTGCCTCCTACACAATATACACCTGAAGCTAGCCCTTATTGCTGTATTTTCCTGTAGTGTAACACAGGCAGGCATCTGCAGCACTTACAGCGGGCGTAGTGTGCCTCCTGCACAATATACACCTGAAGCTAGCCCTTATTGCTGTGTTTTCCTGTTGTGTAACACAGGCAGGCATCTGTAGCACTTACAGCGGGCGTAGTGTGCCTCCTGCACAATATACAGCTGAAGCTAGCCCTTATTGCTGTGTTTTCCTGTTGTGTAACACAGGCAGGCATCTGCAGCACTTACAGCGGGCGTATTGTGCCTCCTGCACAGTATACACCTGAAGCTTCCCCTTATTGCTCGTGTTTTTTTTCTTTTGTGTTACACTAACAGGCATCTGCAGCACTTAGAGTGGGCGTAGTGTGCCTCCTGCACAATATACACCTGAAGCTAGCCCTTATTGCTGTGTTTTTCTGTTGTGTAACACAGGCATCTGCAGCACTTACAGCAGGCGTAGTGTGCCTCCTGCACAATATACCCCTGAAGATAGCCCTTATTGCTGTGTTTTCCTGTTGTGTAACACAGGCAGGCATCTGCAGCACTTACAGCGGGTGTAGTGTGCCTCCTGCACAGTATACACCTGAAGCTACCCCTTATTGCTGGTGTTTTTTTTCTTTTGTGTTACACTAACCGGCATCTGCAGCACTTAGAGTGGGCGTAGTGTGCCTCCTGCACAATATACACCTGAAGCTAGCCCTTATTGCTGTGTTTTCCTGTTGTGTAACACAGGCAGGCATCCGCAGCACTTACAGCGGGCGTAGTGTGCCTCCTGCACAATATACACCAGAAGCTAGCCCTTATTGTTGTGTTTTCCTGTTGTGTAACACAGGCAGGCATCTGCAGCACTTACAGCAGGCGTAGTGTGCCTCCTGCACAGTATACACCTGAAGCTACCCCTTATTGCTCGTGGTTTTTTTCTTTTGTGTTACACTAACAGGCATCTGCAGTACTTACAGTGGGTGTAGTGTGCCTCCTGCACAATATACACCTGAAGCTAGCCCTTATTGCTGTGTTTTCCTGTTGTGTAACACAGGCAGGCATCTGCAGCACTTACAGCGGGCGTAGTGTGCCTCCTGCACAATATACACCTGAAGCTAGCCCTTATTGCTGTGTTTTCCTGTTGTGTAACACAGGCAGGCATCTGCAGCACTTACAGTGGGCGTAGTGTGCCTCCTGCACAATATACACCTGAAGCTAGCCCTTATTGCTGTGTTTTCCTGTTGTGTAACACAGGCAGGCATCTGCAGCACTTACAGTGGGCGTATTGTGCCTCCTGCACAGTATACACCTGAAGCCTCCCCTTATTGCTCGTGCTTTTTTTCTATTGTGTTCCACTAACAGGCATATGCAGCACTTAGAGTGGGCGTAGTGTGCCTCCTGCACAATATACACCTGAAGTTAGCCCTTATTGTTGCGTTTTCCTGTTGTGTAACACAGGCAGGCATCTGCAGCACTTACAGCAGGCGTAGTGTGCCTCCTGCACAATATACACCTGAAGCTACCCCTTATTGCTTGTGGTTTTTTTCTTTTGTGTTACACTAACAGGCATCTCCAGCACTTACAGTGGGCGTAGTGTGCCTCCTGCACAATATACACCTGAAGCTAGCCCTTATTGCTGTATTTTCCTGTAGTGTAACACAGGCAGGCATCTGCAGCACTTACAGCGGGCGTAGTGTGCCTCCTGCACAATATACACCTGAAGCTAGCCCTTATTGCTGTGTTTTCCTGTTGTGTAACACAGGCAGGCATCTGCAGCACTTACAGCGGGCGTATTGTGCCTCCTGCACAATATACACCTGAAGCTAGCCCTTATTGCTGTGTTTTCCTGTTGTGTAACACAGGCAGTCATCTGCAGCACTTACAGCGGGCGTTGTGTGCCTCCTGCACAATATACACCTGAAGCTAGCCCTTATTGCTGTGTTTTCCTGTTGTGTAACACAGGCAGGCATCTGCAGCACTTACAGCGGGCGCAGTGTGCCTCCTGCACAGTATACACCTGAAGCTACCCCTTATTGCTTGTGTTTTTTTTTCTTTTGTGTTACACTAACAGGCATCTGCAGCACTTAGAGTGGGGGCGTATTGTGCCTCCTGCACAATATACACCTGAAGCTAGACCTTATTGCTGTGTTTTCCTGTTGTGTAACACAGGCAGGCATCTGCAGCACTTTAAGTGGGCGTATTGTGCCTCCTGCACAATATACACCTGAAGCTAGCCCTTATTGTTGTGTTTTCCTGTTGTGTAACACAGGCAGGCATCTGCAGCACTTACAGCGGGCGTAGTGTGCCTCCTGCACAGTATACACCTAAAGCTACCCCTTATTGCTGGTGTTTTTTTTCTTTTGTGTTACACTAACAGGCATCTGCAGCACTTACAGTGGGTGTAGTGTGCCTCCTGCACAATATACACCTGAAGCTAGCCCTTATTGCTGTGTTTTCCTGTTGTATAACACAGGCAGGCATCTGCAGCACTTACAGCGGGCGTAGTGTGCCTCCTGCACACTATACACCTGAAGCTAGCCCTTATTGCTGTGTTTTCCTGTTGTGTAACACAGGCAGGCATCTGCAGCACTTACAGCGGGCGTAGTGTGCCTCCTGCACGGTGCACACCTGAAGCTACCACTTATTGCTCGTGATTTTTTTATTTTGTGTTACACTAACAGGCATCTGCAGCACTTAGATTGGGTGTAGTGTGCCTCCTGCACAATATACACCTGAAGCTGGCCCTTATTGCTGTGTTTCCTGTTGTGTAACACAGGCAGGCATCTGCAGCACTTACAGCAGGCGTTGTGTGCCTCCTGCACAATATACACCTGAAGCTAGCCCTTATTGCTGTGTTTTCCTGTTGTGTAACACAGGCAGGCATCTGCAGCACTTACAGCGGGCGTTGTGTGCCTCCTGCACAATATACACCTGAAGCTAGCCCTTATTGCTGTGTTTTCCTGTTGTGTAACACAGGCAGGCATCTGCAGCACTTACAGCGGGCGTAGTGTGCCTCCTGCACAGTATACACCTGAAGCTACCCCTTTTTGCTTGTGTTTTTTTTCTTTTGTGTTACACTAACAGGCATCTGCAGCACTTAGAGTGGGGGCGTATTGTGCCTCCTGCACAATATACACCTGAAGCTAGACCTTATTGCTGTGTTTTCCTGTTGTGTAACACAGGCAGGCATCTGCAGCACTTTAAGTGGGCGTATTGTGCCTCCTGCACAATATACACCTGAAGCTAGCCCTTATTGTTGTGTTTTCCTGTTGTGTAACACAGGCAGGCATCTGCAGCACTTACAGCGGGCGTAGTGTGCCTCCTGCACAGTATACACCTGAAGCTACCCCTTATTGCTGGTGTTTTTTTTCTTTTGTGTTACACTAACAGGCATCTGCAGCACTTACAGTGGGCGTAGTGTGCCTCCTGCACAATATACACCTGAAGCTAGCCCTTATTGCTGTGTTTTCCTGTTGTATAACACAGGCAGGCATCTGCAGCACTTACAGCGGGCGTAGTGTGCCTCCTGCACACTATACACCTGAAGCTAGCCCTTATTGCTGTGTTTTCCTGTTGTGTAACACAGGCAGGCATCTGCAGCACTTACAGCGGGCGTAGTGTGCCTCCTGCACAGTATACACCTGAAGCTACCACTTATTGCTCGTGATTTTTTTATTTTGTGTTACACTAACAGTCATCTGCAGCACTTAGATTGGGCGTAGTGTGCCTCCTGCACAATATACACCTGAAGCTGGCCCTTATTGCTGTGTTTTCCTGTTGTGTAACACAGGCAGGCATCTGCAGCACTTACAGCGGGCATAGTGTGCCTCCTGCACAATATACACCTGAAGCTAGCCCTTATTGCTGTGTTTTCCTGTTGTGTAACACAGGCATGCATCTGCAGCACTTACAGCGGGCGTAGTGTGCCTCCTGCACAATATACACCTGAAGCTAGCCCTTATTGTTGTGTTTTCCTGTTGTGTAACACAGGCAGGCATCTGCAGCACTTACAGCGGGCGTAGTGTGCCTCCTGCACAGTATACACCTGAAGCTACCCCTTATTGCTGGTGTTTTTTTTCTTTTGTGTTACACTAACAGGCATCTGCAGCACTTACAGTGGGCGTAGTGTGCCTCCTGCACAATATACACCTGAAGCTAGCCCTTATTGCTGTGTTTTCCTGTTGTGTAACACAGGCAGGCATCTGCAGCACTTACAGCGGGCGTAGTGTGCCTCCTGCACAATATACACCTGAAGCTAGCCCTTATTGCTGTGTTTTCCTGTTGTGTAACACAGGCAGGCATCTGCAGCACTTACAGCGGGCGTAGTGTGCCTCCTGCACAGTATACACCTGAAGCTACCACTTATTGCTCGTGATTTTTTTATTTTGTGTTACACTAACAGGCATCTGCAGCACTTAGATTGGGCGTAGTGTGCCTCCTGCACAATATACACCTGAAGCTGGCCCTTATTGCTGTGTTTTCCTGTTGTGTAACACAGGCAGGCATCTGCAGCACTTACAGCGGGCATAGTGTGCCTCCTGCACAATATACACCTGAAGCTAGCCCTTATTGCTGTGTTTTCCTGTTGTGTAACACAGGCAGGCATCTGCAGCACTTACAGCGTGCGTATTGTGCCTCCTGCACAGTATACACCTGAAGCTTCCCCTTATTGCTCGTGCTTTTTTTATTTTGTGTTACACTAACAGGCATCTGCAGCACTTAGAGTGAGTGTAGTGTGCCTCCTGCACAATATACACCTGAAGCTAGCCCTTATTGCTGTGTTTTTCTGTTGTGTAACTCAGGCAGGCATCTGCAGCACTTACAGCAGGCGTAGTTTGCCTCCTGCACAATATACACCTGAAGCTAGCCCTTATTGCTGTGTTTTCCTGTTGTGTAACACAGGCAGGCATCTGCAGCACTTACAACGGGCGTAGTGTGCCTCCTGCACAGTATACACCTGAAGCTACCCCTTATTGCTGGTGTTTTTTTTCTTTTGTGTTACACTAACAGGCATCTGCAGCACTTAGAGTGGGCGTAGTGTGCCTCCTGCACAATATACACCTGAAACTAGCCCTTATTGCTGTGTTTTCCTGTTGTGTAACACAGGCAGGCATCCACAGCACTTACAGCGGGCGTAGTGTGCCTCCTGCACAATATACACCAGAAGCTAGCCCTTATTGTTGTGTTTTCCTGTTGTGTAACACAGGCAGGCATCTGCAGCACTTACAGCGGGCGTTGTGTGCCTCCTGCACAGTATACACCTGAAGCTACCCCTTATTGCTCGTGTTTTTTTTCTTTTGTGTTACACTAACAGGCATCTGCAGCACTTACAGTGGGTGTAGTGTGTCTCCTGCACAATATACACCTGAAGCTAGCCCTTATTGCTGTGTTTTCCTGTTGTGTAACACAGGCAGGCATCTGCAGCACTTACAGCGGGCGTAGTGTGCCTCCTGCACAATATACACCTGAAGCTAGCCCTTATTGCTGTGTTTTCCTGTTGTGTAACACAGGCAGGCATCTGCAGCACTTACAGCGTGCGTATTGTGCCTCCTGCACAGTATACACCTGAAGCTTCCCCTTATTGCTCGTGCTTTTTTTCTTTTGTGTTACACTAACAGGCATCTGCAGCACTTAGAGTGGGTGTAGTGTGCCTCCTGCACAATATACACCTGAAGCTAGCCCTTATTGCTGTGTTTTCTGTTGTGTAACACAGGCAGGCATCTGCAGCACTTACAGCGGGCGTAGTGTGCCTCCTGCACAGTATACACCTGAAGCTACCCCTTATTGCTGGTGGTTTTTTCTTTTGTGTTACACTAACAGGCATCTGCAGCACTTAGAGTGGGCGTAGTGTGCCTCCTGCACAATATACACCTGAAACTAGCCCTTATTGCTGTGTTTTCCTGTTGTGTAACACAGGCAGGCATCTGCAGCACTTACAGCGTGCGTATTGTGCCTCCTGCACAGTATACACCTGAAGCTTCCCCTTATTGCTCGTGCTTTTTTTCTTTTGTGTTACACTAACAGGCATCTGCAGCACTTAGAGTGGGTGTAGTGTGCCTCCTGCACAATATACACCTGAAGCTAGCCCTTATTGCTGTGTTTTTCTGTTGTGTAACAGAGGCAGGCATCTGCAGCACTTACAGCAGGCGTAGTTTGCCTCCTGCACAATATACACCTGAAGCTAGCCCTTATTGCTGTGTTTTCCTGTTGTGTAACACAGGCAGGCATCTGCAGCACTTACAGCGGGCGTAGTGTGCCTCCTGCACAGTATACACCTGAAGCTACCCCTTATTGCTGGTGGTTTTTTTCTTTTGTGTTACACTAACAGGCATCTGCAGCACTTAGAGTGGGCGTAGTGTGCCTCCTGCACAATATACACCTGAAACTATCCCTTATTGCTGTGTTTTCCTGTTGTGTAACACAGGCAGGCATCCACAGCACTTACAGCGGGCGTAGTGTGCCTCCTGCACAATATACACCAGAAGCTAGACCTTATTGTTGTGTTTTCCTGTTGTGTAACACAGGCAGGCATCTGCAGCACTTACAGCGGGCGTTGTGTGCCTCCTGCACAGTATACACCTGAAGCTACCCCTTATTGCTCGTGTTTTTTTTCTTTTGTGTTACACTAACAGGCATCTGCAGCACTTACAGTGGGTGTAGTGTGTCTCCTGCACAATATACACCTGAAGCTAGCCCTTATTGCTGTGTTTTCCTGTTGTGTAACACAGGCAGGCATCTGCAGCACTTACAGCGGGCGTAGTGTGCCTCCTGCACAATATACACCTGAAGCTAGCCCTTATTGCTGTGTTTTCCTGTTGTGTAACACAGGCAGGCATCTGCAGCACTTACAGCAGGCGTAGTGTGCCTCCTGCACAGTATACACCTGAAGCTACCCCTTATTGCTCGTGTTTTTTTTCTTTTGTGTTACACTAACAGGCATCTGCAGCACTTACAGTGGGTGTAGTGTGTCTCCTGCACAATATACACCTGAAGCTAGCCCTTATTGCTGTGTTTTCCTGTTGTGTAACACAGGCAGGCATCTGCAGCACTTACAGCGGGCGTAGTGTGCCTCCTGCACAATATACACCTGAAGCTAGCCCTTATTGCTGTGTTTTCCTGTTGTGTAACACAGGCAGGCATCTGCAGCACTTACAGCGGGCGTAGTGTGCCTCCTGCACAGTATACACCTGAAGCTACCCCTTATTGCTCGTGGTTTTTTCCTTTTGTGTTACACTAACAGGCATCTGCAGCACTTACAGTGGGCGTAGTGTGCCTCCTGCACAATATACACCTGAAGCTAGCCCTTATTGCTGTGTTTTCCTGTTGTGTAACACAGG